>CM077647.1:42005109-42340109 GCA_039707465.1 Rhabdophis nuchalis | reverse complement strand
GCAAAATATGGAAAAATAAGATTGTTTGGCTTTAAGTTCCTGATCTGGGTTGTATGTTACATATCATATTTCAGTGGCAAATATGTATTCTGGTAAAATGCCACAGTATATCATGGTGGCAAGTACTTTTACACACAGATGCCTCATCCTAGATACAATGTTCTGGCTATATGCTTGAGACAATGGTATTGTACACCTAAATATATGGCTTGTATTTAGGAAGTGATAAAGATGCCTAATACAAAGAATGCCACTTATAATTTCCTAGACATTTGCTTAAGACGGATGAATCATAGTATAGCTAATGCATCAATTACATATTTATGATATAGTAGCTATTAGATTGAGAACATTTTTTAAAAAAATTGTTAGTTTCTTTATTATCTTTCAGCATCGAATTAAATTATACATTTTGCGAGTTAAATTAGTGACAGTACATTCTATTGCACCTCAGTAATGTGCGACTGGCATGCAGACATTATAGCTAAATGAGTTAAACATCATTTTATGCAGGTTTAATGTTCTATGCTGTCCACTTCTCTCACCAAAACACTAATTACACAGCCACCTGATAGATTATCAGTTACTCAGCAGATGGGAAATCTGTCAATTATTAAATGTGCTGAGTTCTTGTTTTGTTTTGGTTTCTTTTAATTTCAGGACCAAACTGAGATAAGGCAGATGGATTCACTCCTACAAACAAAATGGCATTTAGCGCAGTAAAAGCTGTGATACATATAGAACTAATTTGGGAGTTTGTAATAAATGAACACTTAAGATGAAAATAGTAACTAAATTCTTATACCATTAGAACGTCAGTCAACCTCCTTTTTATGAATACGATAAATAAGGAATTAAGATAATTGCATAGCCATCTATGTAGGGTCTATGTAGCAATTCCTTCATATTGACTTTAATGCATTGGTTGTTCTGACTTACCTTATGGACAGCTTTAGTCTGGAATGGCGTCCTAATTTGGAAAATGACTGTTTCCATACTCTGGTGCTTTTTTTTTTTTTTTTTTTGTGAACCTGTAAAGAATTGAGTGTGCATGTATAATCTTTTTGTGTATAGCATGGATACCTAGCTATATTTTCAGTATCAGTACTGGAACTCAATATAATAGAATTGATTTGTTTATTGATAATTGTAAATTGCGATGGATTTATATGCCTCCCATTGTATAACCCATAATCCTTAGATATTCTTGGGGATTAGTTTATTTATGGCTTATTTTTCGAACAGAAGTGAAGAGCAATAAAGTTGCAGCTTTCAAGCACATTTAGGAAGATTTAATTATACTTGAAAGTATGTTTAAACAAAAGGACCAAATTAAATATAATATAGAAAATACCAATAGAAGAGAATACATTTACTTCAAGGTTGAACTGTGAAGCCCTTGGTGCTTTCTGAGTTTGGTTGCAGATGATTCATTCTCAACTAGTTAACTTCATCACTGTTTTTCATATGAGGTTCACTCCCTGTTGATATACAATAGCTTGATCTGTCAGTATTGGTAGTTTTACCTTGGAAGTTTTCTTGATTAGGATATTGGTTTTGCTTATTTGTCTGGTATTAATCCCTGCTTTTCTAAGTGTTGTCTGTTGGAGTGGATTTTTTTCTTCTTCTTAGCTTTTTGTTGTCAGTTTTGAATAGTGTGGAAATATGATAATATCTTGGCATATTTTAAAAATATTATACAATAATATAAATATAATATTTAAAAATATAGGTACCTTGATGAAGCAGAAAATCCATATTGCCAATTATTTTGGAAGTGATTAATGAGGAATGGATTGAACTGCTTCCACGTCACAATTTCCTGGTCAGCATTGATCCCAAAGCTATTCTTTAATGTGGAAAAAGAGTTACCTTAGCTATGTTATACTTCTAGTACTCCCCCATCCAAGAAGCTATCAATGTAATTTTACAGGACAATTATCTATTAGGTCAATACAATTTGCGCAATTCACCTCTCTTTTGTAAAGCAACCCAAAACAAAAACTTGAAAACTGTTCTTGATACTTGATACACTGAGTGCCAAATGAAAAATATGTTCTGTTTGAGCTCAAAATAAAATTGTGAATGGCACAGTTATGTCATGTAACTTAAATTATGTTTTAGATGATTGATACTTTGTCGTTATTTTGTAAGCTCAAAGCTCACAGAAATAGAATGACATAAAAGCTTCAGCAAACAAATATATTTTAAAAAATTGACCTCACTTAGAATGTCCTAACAGAACAAATACTAAATAATTTGAATGGCCTGGAACAAAACAACTATTTTGATTATTTCTGCTGTAGAAACAACTGGAATAATTGAAAAGCCTCTTACCCTCTTGACTTAACCCAAGGTTTCAAAAAGAGTTGAGGCAACAGCTGACCAGGTAAAAAAGAGAAAATTTAAATTCTGGTCCTTCTAGCATGGAAAACAAACAAGCAAACAAACACTGGACTAGACAGGCAAACATCAATAATATTTTCTTCCATTTTTGTAAGGTTTTCTTAATATTTCAACCTTTTTAAAAAAACTTTTTTTCCCTATTTTTTTATAGATGTTGCTATTCTATTTACTAATTAAGACAAGGAATATTTTTCTTGTTTTTACTTTATTGCAAGGCACAAGTCAAACAAATATTACTGTGCTACTGTTACATATACTGGAAGATTTATTTAAAGATTACTAGAGTGGCTCAATTTTATCTGGATGGGTAGTAACAAACTCAAGCTCAACCCGTCCAAGACTGACAGGCTATGGCTTCCGGCACCCTGGTTCAGCCAGATTACTCCAACTCTAGCCATTGGGGGCGAAACACCGGCCCCGTGGAGAGGGCGCGCAATTTGGGTGTCCTCCTGGATTCCCAGCTGTCCATGGAGGACCATGTGGCGGCCGTGGCCAGGGGGGCGTTTCATCAGGTACGCCTGATGCGCCAATTGCGCCCCTTACTGGACCGGGCTGCCCTTCGCACAGTCACTCAAGAACTCGTGACATCCCGACTCGACTACTGCAATGCTCTCTACATGGGGCTTTCCTTGAGGTGCACTCGAAAGCTACAGTTAGTCCAGAATGCAGCCACACGGGTGATTATGGGAGCGCCTAGACACTCCCATATAACACCAATCCTGCGCGAGCTTTACTGGCTTCCTATGGTCTTTTGGGTGCGCTTCAAGGTTTTGACAACCATCTTTAAAGCGCTCCATGGCTCGGGACCTAGTTACTTGCGAGACCGTCTCCTGCCCTATACATCCCTTAGACCGATACGCTCCCACAGAGAGGGTCTTCTCAGGGTGCCGTCGGCAGGACAATGCCGTCTGGTGACACCCAGGGGAAGGGCCTTCTCTGTGGTGGGCCCTGCCCTTTGGAACAACCTTCCCCCTGAACTTCGCACCATCTCCGACCTCCGTCTCTTCCGCCAGTGTCTAAAGACACATTTCTTTCATCTAGCCGGCCTAGTGTAACCTCTGCAATTGACTATTTTAGACAGTTTTAAATTTTGGGGATTTTAATTTGGTTTTAGCACAGGACAGTTATTAAATAAGTTTTTAAATTTTTTTATTGATTTTGTATGTATTTTAAAATTCCTGTGCGCCGCCCTGGGTCCGTTTGGAGAAGGGCGGGGTATAAATTTAATAAAAAAAATTTAAAAAATTATATTTTAAAATAATGGTTTATTAAATTTTTACAAAGTACATAAAAACTAACACAAACCAACAAAGAGTAAAAGCAAGGAAGAAAGGAAGAAATAGTGCAGAAAGAATAAAAAAGAAATAGAAGAAAAATTGGTTTCCTTTGCAGCAAATTTAAGTAAAATTACAAAATGCTGTGATTACAACAAAAGTTAATTATTGTCTATTATCTAGAGTTTTTTTCTAGTCATCAAAATTACAAATCATAAGTCCTTTTTATTTTTCATTTCATGCAAAAAAGTGTTTAAGAGGTTTCCAGTCAACCATAATGAAGTGGCTTAATTTCGTGAATAATACTAATAGTACAGCAAGATGCAAGACCATGCAGGGTGTGCTGTATGCATGTTCCATGTTAATGAGTATTTGCATTTTTAAGTATACTCTTGAACAATGTTGCTCAATCTCAGAGACTTGAAGACTTGTAGGCTTCAACTCTCAAACTGTTGGCTGCGGAATTCTAGAAGTTGAAGTCCACAGGTCCTAAAGTCACTGAGATGGAGAAATACTGCTCTTTAAGGTTAAATTCAGAAGAACATAAGAACATGCATATACAAAGCTCAACAACAATGTGCTATAAATCAGCATTGTATTGACATCAAAGCAAAAGTATTAGTAGCAATATGTAGTAGTAGCAAGGAAAATAACACATATACAGTTCATTCAAATAAAATTATCTCAGTAGTGTAAAGGACAAAACAAAAGTGTAGCTCTTCAACTATGAGCAGCCTTCTGTCAGATCAAATGTGAAAGTGCTTCATTCCACATTCATCCAATCTAATATAGACCAATAGCAACAGGAATGCTTACTTCCCCGAATAGACCCTGCTGTTATATTCACTACTCTTGGAAATGTCTGAAAGAAACCACAGCTCAATCACAGGACACAAAACAGACCAACCATGGTGTAGACAGAATACTGAAAACGGGGTTGTTCAGGATGGTGAGGTTTGAAGATTAGAATGTGTAAGAAAGATTTCTGGGTTGACACTAGGGCTACAAAATAAATGAGAGAACATCTCAGAATGCTAAAAGTAATGAGCAGATGGATATTGTAGGTCATTGTATCTGGTTAAATGTTGATTAAGCATCATTCTAGGGAAAAAAAGGTCCAGATAGTTCTCAGAAACCCCATCATAATGAAATCACTAATAATCTACCCCCTTACCTTGACAATAAATCGAGCTAATGATTTATTGTGAATTTTTGGATCTTTAACTCTGGTGTTAGAGGCTTGCAAAATGATTTCTGATCAACACTTTTTAGCAACTGTCATGTCCTTAATCTGCTCCTTATTGAACCTTTCCTTAAGACCCACATTTATTCCACCTTCAGGAATTTGCCTTTAATTCATTTAAGCCTTTTCAGAATTATGGTGTGATGGCTCAATGGTTAAGATGCTGGCCTTGTCCCCTGGAAAGCCAGCAGCCCAGATTCAAGACCTGACTTGAGGACCATATAATGGGGTGAGCTCCAGTTCTTACCCCAGTTCCTGTCAACCCAACAGTTTGAAAGCATGCGGATACAAGTAGATAAATAGGTGACTCTTCAGTGGGAAGGTAACAGCACTCCATGACATCATGCTGGCTTCATGACCATGGAAATGTCTTAGGATAGCACTAGGTCAGTGGCCTTGAAACAGATGAACACTGCATCCTTTAATTGGCTATGACTAGAGGAGTAAGATCTGCAGGGGCTCCTTTATCCTTATCTTTTCATAAGAGTGAAGTTCAAATTGGACCTTGGAGGTCAATCCCTTTGTTTAAGCAAGAGATCCTATATGAATAATGGTTAATCTTTTTTGGCTCCCGTTCCAAAAGCAGGGGGAGCACAAGGGGATCATATGTGGGCATGCCACACCCATAATGCTTTGTGCACAACCACTGCACACAGGTGCTCATGTCCCCTCTCCCACATGCATACATGAGACCAGCACTCCCCCCACTTTTGGCACACTTTTTTTTTGCCCTCCCCAGGCTCAAGAGGCTTTCTAGGAGCCTGGGAAAGGTGAAAACAGCTTCCCCCCAGAAGCTCTCTGGAGGCTTCAGGAGCTTCCCTAAACCCTCTGGAGGGCAAAAAATGGGGAACCCATACGTTCAGGAACAGTGACTTCCGGTTTGTCTGTAGGGGCATTTTTTGACCTCCAGAGCCTTCAGGGAAGCTCCTGAAGTCTCCAGAGAGCCTCTGGGAGCCCCTAGAAAGCAAAAAGGATGAAAAACAGCCCTATGGACAAACCAGAAGTCACTTCCACATGCCACAGGTTCACCATCATGGTCCTATACAATTTCAGACAAGTGGCTGTCCAGTCTTTTCTTAAAAACCTTCAGGAATGCAGTACCCAGAACTTCTGAAGGCAAAATGTTCCACTGGTTAAGTGCCCTCACTGTTAAGAGGTTTCTCCTTAATTCCAGGTTGTTTCTCTCCTTGATTATTTTCCATCCATTGCTTCTTTTCCTGACCTCTGGTGCTTTGGAAAATAAATTGACCCCCTCCTCTTTGTGGCATACTGTTATCATGGCTAGCCAAATCCAAATCCTGCATCCATTCATGTTTTAATCTCTAATCCTTTAATCATCTTAGTTAGTTGGTTTTCTTTGCATTTTTCCCAAAGTTTCAACATCTTTTTTGTAATGTGGTGACCAAAACTGGATGCAGTATTCTAAATGTGGTCTTTGTAAGGCTTTATAAAGTGGTGACTGTCCTCTGTTTATTACAAGTATGAGCTGCATTAGCTTTTTTGGCTGCTGCTGCATACTGCTGACTCATGTTTAAATGATTGTCCACTAGGACTCCAAGATCTCTCTCACAGTTATTGTTTTTGAGCCAGGTTTCACTAATCTGTACTTATACCTTTGGTTTTTCCTGCCCATGTGTAAAACATTTCTCCACATTAAATTTCATGTTGCTGGATAGGGCCCATTGTTCAAGTCTGTCAATAACTTTTTGGATCCTTAGCTTGTCTTGTGGGGTGTTGGCTATTCCTGCCAGCTTAGTGTCCTCTGCAAATTTAATGATTTCCCCTTCTATTTCCTTATCTAAGTCATCATCAGACCAAAATACTTTTATCTAGTTGGAGAAAAAAAAGATGAGATTCCATCTTTTTCAATTTAGTTTGGCAATTCAGCAAGCCTCAGTAACACTTTTTAAAGACTTTTCTTGAAAGAAAGAAAAAAAACTGTTAGATTTGAATTTTGCCTATGTTAGAATGTGCAGTGAAGTATTCTTTAGTTAAAAGTGAATATAAGCAGGCAAAACTCCAGGCTTTGTATATTAACATTTTGTTAAAGAGAAAAGTTATTTCCCTCCTCCCCCTCCTTTTCTAGGACAAAGAGAAGCGACAACTTTTCCTTTCGGGCATTTCAATCACAGTAGCACAATATGTGCAATTATTGAGCTTGATTGCTCTTGTGCAGGTCTATTCCCCTGAGTCACATTTCATTTGGGAGGTCTGTTTCAGTTTTTCCTAACAATATGTCAAACAGCCTAGAGAAAGGAAACTGAAATTTACCCCTTGGGTTTCATCCTTCTGTTCCTTTAAACCAGCCTTTTGGAAGAGAAAACTCCACCGAGATCCAATTTGCTATTCTGTCTTTATGTGCATTAGACACCCTAGTTTTACATACGACTAGCTAAGAACCACTCACAAATGACAGGCTGCATGTATGTATGTATATGTATATGTATGTGTGTGTGTCATATGTATGTGTGTGTGTGTGTTAGGTTTTTGAGCTGATCAATAAATAAATCAGGGAGACTAGTATAGATCTATTTCGAGCTTTTTAGCTCTCATCAGCTAGCCATATCCTTACTGGGATTTGAAAGCTATTAGTTTCATTGTGTCTTTTTTTTTTAACATGGCTAGCTGATGAGAACTAAAAAGCTCAAAATAGATCTATCCTAGTCTCCCTTATTATTTATTGATCAGCTCAAAAACCTAACACACATGTAAAAAAAAAAGTACACAACAAAACTAATAGCTTTCTGTCTAGATGGTCTCTGGTGATGAGCCGAAAGGCAGAAAAGGAAAGCAGTATGCTTCCTCCCTTAATTGGGGCTTACCAGGGTGTCTTGTTTTAGACTTCAGAAATCAGAAAAAGGATGCAGTTGCTTTAAGAGTCATATTAGCCACTTTAATAAGATGATTCTTAAAACAGCTGTATCTTTCAATCTTGCTTGAAATCTTGAAAATAGTGAATGTTAAGAAGGAGTTATTCTTGCATGAGATCTGAAATTTGTTTTTCAAATAGGTTTTGAAGCACGAATAGCTCTTAGTTTGGGTTTGTTTGCTTTATAAAAGGCTGTCATATATTTGATCACTTATACGAGAAAAATGAGTGTAGAAATAGGTGTGGATTTTTCCATCAGAGAAAGGTAGGGGTTATGCTTATATTAAAATTATTGAAAATTATGCTCAGTTTATTCTCATAATTGCATGAGTTTTCTGGGAAACAATGACAGCCTATTTTAATCTTTAAAAAGAATGGTATTTTTTTCCTTGTGTTTCAGTATTGTGGCACCTAAGGGAATGCTGAAGAAATGCTAGAATTCCCATGTTGTGGTGACACAATTCAGAAGCTGGATCATTAAATGACATGGATTAAGATTGTATTCTTATTGCCATAGATTGATTTGAAATTGTTAGAGCTGAAATGGACTCCAGAGGATGGAGAGGACAGGAAGGCCTGGAGGAACATTGTCCATGTGGTCACAATGGGTCGGACACAACTTCGCAACTAATAACAACATGACTTTAGAAAAAATTCTTCTTAGAATCTGTTGATATCCACAGTGTTGGGAATTTTTCAAAGTTTCAAGAATGATGGATCTTGGGGTAATACAAAATATTGTATTATTTTACAATATTGACAAATAAATTAGCACTTGAATTGCTGCATTAGATTGCTAATAAATGATGTTAGTCACATTTCTTTTTGACAGCAGGACAAAATAAAAGTTATTTGGATTTATGACATAATTTGTTATGCTTTTAAAGTGAAAATGACATTAATGTTATAGCATTCATTGTTAATTACCACAAATGGCTTGTAGTTATATAAACTGAAAGATTAATTTCATATTTTAGAATTTATAGTTCATATATTATTATGTTTGTAGGATAGTCAACCAAAGGTTTAGGCTGGGTTTTTTTTTTAAATCCACCTATCTAGCCTTTCTCAAGGACTTGGGATAGGCAGATGTGGATTTTTGTTACTATTACATTTAGTTATTTAATCTATCCAGAACTACCATACTGTATTTTTAGAACAGATTTTGATATATCCACAAAAAAAGAAATAATCCAGTATATCACTTTTCTTTCTACTATCAGAAAAATATGTGTGCACTCATGGTTCCTATGTATGGCTTGTTATTACTCCGTTCCAAATTATTCTAGTGACTTTTTTAAAAAGTTGGCTTTTTGCTGAGTTTCACAAATTTGTAAAAGCAATATTCAGTATTGCACGTAGGGTGTCATCAAAAAGGTAAAATAGCAACAAAAACAGTTCAGTTGTAGTTCCATCCATTGTTTAATGCATATAAAACATGGGTAGAGCTTTGATTGCACCCTCAATGGCTGTCATTTTGACTTGTTTGCATCCTGAAGACACCTTGGCAATGTTTTACCATATCCAGAAAATAAAGCCACTTTATTGAAGATGGTAACTAACTATGTCAGAAATCATAAGGAAGAATTCCAGTGTATTCTGGCTTTTACTCATTAAGAACATTGGTAGTATATATTCCCCTCTCACTGTGAAAAGGTGACAGCAATCAGTTTCCACACTTTATCAATACACATTTTATGTTTAGTTTATTCAGCTAATATACTTTCTGCTGTACATTTCTCTCCTATCCAAAATAAAGAGATCAGAAGATGAGGACTTGACAAAGAACAAGGCAAGGGTTAAAAGCACTTACTGTATATAGTTTCTGGTTATGCAGTTTCAGAAGCTTTGAACGCAGTAGAGGATAAGACAAAACTAATTGGAATTCAGCTGTTCTTCTATTTCTCTATAAACATATTTACCAAGTCAACTAGAGTATTCTTGCTTGTGTTGGGATACGAGCAAATGATTGGGATAAAATTGATATATCCCAAAATAGCTGCCAGAATAGTACAGTATGTGAACACAGAATGCTACAAACTTTCAGTATGGGAATCTGGATTCATGAATTAACATCTGTGGTTGTTGAAATTAATGAAAGTGCTTCAGATTAAATTGCATGCATATCTAAATATGCCTATGTCTATATGTTGATTACAATTTTCCCTATTAAATCTAAAATTCTGGTTTTAGATTTGTATAATATTTCATGCTTTGTAATATTAAATACACAATATTTCCAGGCACTTACATGTTCATTTACATATTTGTTCGCTTATTCTTTATTTCTGAGCAAGGATGTTCTGCCAAAGTGGAAGGTTACTTGCCAAGAATGTATATTGAAATATTCTGGCAGAACATCAATCTTGAAGGAAATGATCTCTCTCTCTACCCTTTCCATAGACAAAGTTGGCTACTCTGTTTATGTAAAGTTTTGCATATGTTTCATTTAAACCATAAATTTCAGATTTAGAATGTAACTCAAAGTTGACATTTATATGTATGAAGCTATAAAGTACTCTGGGCCATAAACCAAAAAATGGGCTACATAATCTTTGAATATGTTTGTCCATCTGTAACAGAAGTAATATTGACAGTAATATCCATTTTATTTTATTATCTGAGGTCTTCTCATGATCATCTAGCACAGATGGAAGTGGGAAAAAGGGAGGGGTTTATAGTTACTTGGTATGTCTGTGTTGGAAGCCAAAACTTCACCACCTGTTAGTTGGAGTTGTAAAATATTTTCAGCTGCATGCCTTTACTATTGAGTTGCAATCTCAGTACAAATGAATTAAAAGGAAGAGTTACAAAAGTTGAATAAAACCTATGACTTTCTAGAAATATTTATGTGTAAGTGTCAGAATAAATCAATTATATCTTAAAAGCAGGTTCTCAGGTCTGTCACCCAAGAAAACATACTACGTATCTTTCTTGTCACAAAGAAGTGGGAGGTTAATTGTAAAATCAATAAAAAACTTTTATTCAAAAAAAGAAGAAGTGGGAGCTTATGAGATTTGGATGCTGGGTTGACAATTGGCAGGCTTGTATGTGAGACCTGGTTGTTACCATGGATGAGTCAACTCCTGTCACATGCTTCAGCTCTGGCTGACCCAGCAATTCAAAAGCAAGTGACTGTGGATAGATAAATGGGTACGCTTTAGTTGGCTACTTAATGGGGTCATGAAAGGAGCCCTCAATTGGGTGTCCCTTGGCAAGGTTGTGTCACCCTTTCAACCTGGAAGCATTTCAGTGTCCTCGATATGGCTATAGTAGCACTAGAGAGAAGTGATCTTTGTGAATCAACCATCCTAGTAAAACTAAGGAAAGGAAGAACTTGATTTTTGCAATATTCCTGCTATGCTTGATATTTTTCCTGGGAGAATTATTGTGGAGCTAGACTGTGGGGCTCATCCCATATTCAACAGATGGAGAGGAAATGTTGTCTGTGACAAAACTGCACTGCTGATGTGCATTCCAACCAGGATTTAGAACATTGATTTTCAATGAGTAAAAACATCCTCATTAATTCACAGATTCTACATGAGCAAAGCAGGTTTTCTGCTACAGAAAATCTGCATCCTCCAACGTTCTGGTAATGGAGAATGCAAGAAAAGGAAGCAACATGCTCACTTTTGTTCTTTTTCTTGTAATATGTGATTCTGCTTATACATGCAACGAATACATGTTTAAAAGACTGTAGTTCCTTCATTGTTTCTTGTATTGGCTCTAAGGAAGCTGTGATATTCTTTCATAATTGAACAAACCTTACCCGTTCCACTGTGCCTTAAAAAAATGCTATGGATGACTCTGACTATGGTCAAGTACACTTTTTTTTACCCTTAGTTTTTCATAGTATTCCTTGTCCCTTCAAATTCTCATGATTTTACAGTAAGCAGTTTGAAATATCTGGATTTAGACACTTCACAGATTTACTTTCTACAAATTAAAACACATAACTGATGTTTTCTGTCAATTATTTTTTAAATAAAGACTTTTCAATTGTCAATATAGATAAGACTTTTTCTTAGCTGGGGCATATTTTCTGATGCCTCAAGAAGCATCAGGATAAACAACAAATCTCTCCCTTCTCAATAAAAGCAAATTTGGCATGATATATATGTAGGTTGGAGGTGGCTCAAATCTGTTGGCTTGCCTTTCCATTAGCAAAAAAAGCCTCTTTTGCTGATGGAAGTGATATTTTCAATAACATAAGGATGTTATATGAGAAAAGATTCAGATTCTAGTTTGGACAAAGTCTTAAAAAGGCACTGTACAATACTTTTCAATTTTTTTTAACCCACTAGAATTCATACTATTTACTTAATACTAGAATTACATTATTTCCCCGTTTGGTATAACACAGAAGGCTCTCAAGCTCAAATGAAGATGGAGACCTCTTTACATAAAATGTGCTAATGAGATGCATTCATACAGTGCATAAATAAATCAAATATTCATTTTCAATATCAATTATTAAGAAAATAATTATCAAAATAATTATTTAAACTTAAATATTAACATAGCTAATGGTTACAAAAGGGATGTGGTGGCTCAGTGGCTAAGATGCAGAGCTTGCCAATCGAAAAGGTTGGCAGTTTGGCAGTTCGAATCCCTAGCATCATGTAATGGAGTGAGCTCCCATTACTTGTCCCAGCTTCTGCCAACCTAGCAGTTTGAAAGTACGTAAAAATTGCAAATAAAAAAATAGGGACCATGTGCCTTTGGCATTTAGTCATGCCGGCCACATGACCATGGAGAAGTCTTCGGATAGCGCTGGCTCTTTGGCTTTCAAACAGAGATGAGCACTGCCCCCTAGAGTCGGGAAGGACTAGCACTTATGTGTGATGGGAACCTTTATCTTTAATGGTTATTAGAAAGCAAAAATATGTTATCTGCAGTAAAACAGTAAAACATCTTATTGCCACGAGGTTCTCATGGTGAGCAAAATTAAAGCAAATATGCTTTGGTCTCCCCTGACTGTAATCCTGTAGTCAGTCTGTTGCACAGCTCAGTCACTTAGTTGTTTTGCACACATCCACATGCCCCAATGCTGTCACACCCATGCACCTGTGTTAGTCTTCCAATGAACTATATTAGTTTGCAGTTTTTCCTACCAGAGAAAAAGGCAGGTGTATGAAGAAAGACATGAGGAAGAAAGGCAGCAAAGACAGGATGGTGTCAAAGAATAGGAGCCTGCAGACACAAAAACATGGGCAAACAGGGTGACACAACTATTCTATAAAATAGCTTTGCCCAATACAAAAAGGAGCTCAGCAGGCTTCATGCAGCCTGTGAGTTACATGTTTGAGATCCTTGATGTAATGCATGTTTCTTGCAAGGAGATTTGGGCTGCTCATAGCTCTTTGGATTTAGACCATGTGACTATCAATCTGAGAACATTTCTGCTGAACCAATTGCTCAAGACAACCCAATGGCAAACTAAAACACTAAATTAATAAGACAGTAAATAATAGAATAATTATGTATTACATATTTTATATGTTGATTCTTTTAGATGCCTTTAACAAAGTTTTGACTCCTGGTGACTGCCTGGATAGTCCCTGCAGACTTTGGAAATTGTTTGCTGTTACTTATTTCCTAGGGCTAAGACAGATTGAATGACCATGGCCTCCCAATTTCTAGCCTGATGCCTTAATCACTATAGCAAACTGATTCAATAGATAATAAAGAAAAGACTATTATGTATTACAGTCTTCGTAGACTATTTTTATACAAAAGTATTATATAAAATATAAATATTTTAATGATATAACAACAGCATAACAAAAGATACACTACTACATTTGCAGCAAAATGTGAAAGATATCAGAGATTTGTATTGTAGACAGAATTATATCTCTGATGTGCTTCAGAGTTGTATGATTTAATGTCATTCTAATTGGATGGCCTATTGATGAAATTTCTGTTTGGATCTGATGAGAATTTAATACAGTACATGGTAACTGGGCTGGATGACCTTTGCTACAATAGATGTTGGTCTTTTCAAGTGTTAAGTAACTACTCAATTTATCTAACTTATTGGAAATATTGTGATTGCTAAATGAACTGTCCAAAGCAAAGATATCTACCATTCATCTTGGAAAGGTTCAGTAGGCACAAATAATAAAGAAAGGTCAAAGAACACGACTTTGTGGATTTTTGAAAAGCAAATCAAGCACATTTTTAAAAAAATGGAAATCAAATGCATCATGATAAAAAAACAAGGTATAATTTTACAACTAGAAGAATATAAGTTTTGCCCGAATCTGAATTGCTGCTTATGAAAGCTTATTTATTGAAATATTCTGCCATTAAAAAAAAAAAAGCCTAAATAAGATAATTGTAGAAATCAGATGATGCATAGGTTTGGATTTCCCTCTAGTATTGCTTTAGTAGAATTTTTTCCAAAGAATATTTATTTACAATTTACAGTATGAAAATGTGCCTCCCATTTTCAGTTATATAGGAGGCTATATAAAATTGATTAATAAACAAAAACAAAATTGTAACATAATGGATTTTGTAGTTCACATTTTAAAGATGATAATAAAGTTGAGAGATGGCTAATATATATGTGAAGGAAAATCATCTTGAGCTTGATTGAAAATAACAAGACCTCTCTTTGTATCTATTCTGATGTTAGTAAAGGTACTAGGGAAGATCTTTTTGTTTTTCAGCATTGTATCCTCACTATGTTGTCCAACAGAGGTTTCCTTGAGTAGTTTAACGCTTCTAAGATCTGGCTTAGCTTGAGTTCAGACAGAATCCTTAGGAATTTACTGTGATGTGTTTGCTAGGTACTTCAAAGATACAATCAATTATATTCAGAATAATTTATACTTCATAATTTGAGTAGTTCAGTGTGCAGAGATACTCAGGACAGGGTCTGGTTAGATTATTTTGGATTACTTTCAATTTTTAAGATTGATAATATAAACAAAAGGCTTACTATATTTTGGGGAGTTGAAGTTCACTTGCTTCTGCCAACTTTTACATTTACATGTTCTGAAGCCCAGGAAGTTATAACTCCCTCTCTATATGAAGAAATTGTCCTTCATGTAATTAAAAAGTCCATAAGATCTTTTCTGAAAACAACAACAATAGCAACAACAATAACAAAAGCAACGTAGATATCAATAATTATAGGCCTGTGCAATCTTCTTGGGAAAAAGTCTTAAGTAAGTAATATTTAAATCGAATTCAGAAATGTGTCTATTGTGCTGAATTTCTGAGAGTACTTCATTATGAAGACTTAGTTTTGGCACTAAAACTAAAATTGGCACTAAAATTGCTTGGTGGAATGAGTTTTGCAAAGAGAACACAGGATGAACTGATTTGAGGAGCTGAGAGGATAGGAGGAGCTAACCTTGCTGATTCATAATACTTTTTCTACTTATTATATGATTTTCACCTTACTCTTGACATTTATTCCGTGGAATTACACAGATTTCTATTTTATCATGTATGCTTTTTAACAACTATATAAAGCCTCTGAATAAGGTCACAGATATTTAGACCAAAGTATCATCAGCATGCTACTGATACTTAGTCCTAATACTTTTCATGATTTAATTTGGTGCAACAATCATCATTTTTTCTGAGGTTATTGTAACTTTAAACCATTGTTAAATAAATGGTCGTAAGTTGAGGACTACCATATTTTTGGGAGTATAAGATGTACCGGAGTATAAGACGCACCCAAGTTTTGAAGAGGCAATTTTTAAAAAAGGTAAGTAGGTAGAGAGGGATAGAGAAGGCGAGAAAGAGAGAGAAATACAGTAGGTAGATAAGGGGGGAGAGAGAGAGAGAAGGTAGGTAGGTATATAGGTAGATGGAGGGAGGGAGGGAGGGAGAGAAATACAGTAGGTAGGAAGAGAGTGTAGATAAGTAGGTCCTCCAAGGAAGGACTGATTAGTCAGGAGAATTTGATTCGGCTTTTAGGGGGTACCAGGGAGGAGGGAGAGATTAGGCAATCTATGACTGGGAGTATGGCCAGGCCGGCTGGTGGAGACAGGAGGGAGACGTGTGGGTCCAATATGGGGGGGGGGGGAACACGGGTTGATTCAACAGAGGGTTCTTTAATCAGAACCGTTGTGGGGAGGGGGAGGGGCGATGGGAGACAGAAACATCACCACCGGATGGAAGCGCGCGGCTGCTGGCTACAGGCGGTACCGCGCCCCAACCCTCTGTGCTCCCCCCACGATCTAGGAGGTCAAGGCACACAGAGCCGGGGCCCTAGGCTGATGCTATGTAACGCCAGGTCTGTGGTGAACAAAGCCCCCCTCATTAATGACCTTGTGTCAGAGGGGGAGCCGGACCTGGTGGGGATTACGGAGACCTGGTTGGGCCACGAGGGGGGGTTACCTCTCGTGGAAATGTGCCCACCAGGTTACCGTGCATTTCATCAGTCTCGGGCCCTAGGCAGGGGTGGAGGGGTGGCGGTTATTGTTAAGGAAGGTCTTGAGCCGAGAGAGACCACTGTGCCACAGACTACCGGTTGTGAGTTCTTCTATGTGAGATTGGGCCTGGGGAGGCAATTGGGCATGCTGATTGTGTACCTGGCTCCCCGCTACGTATCAGCAGCCCTGCCCGAGCTCCTCGAGGTGGTTGCCAGAGTGGCGGTGGAGACCCCCAGTCTTATAGTCTTGGGGGACTTCAACTTGCCATCGGCAGGTGAATCATCCAAGATAGCCTGGGAGTTCATGGCCTCCATGACAGCCATAGACCTGACCCAGGTAATTCAGAGCCCCACCCATGTAGGGGGACACACACTGGATTTAATTTTTGTCTCTGACCAGTGGATGAGGGATCTGGGTGTAGGGGATTTAACCATCATGCCCTTGTCATGGTCAGATCACTCACTTCTCTGACTCGACTTTCCCACCGCTACATCCCACCGCAGGGAGGCGGAACCAGAATCTCCTAGATGGTTCCACCTCAGGCGCCTGATGGAACCTGAAAAGTTCCAGACGGAGCTTGGGCCATTACCTGTGGCCTTGTCCCACACCCCGACGGAAGACCTAGTAGCACCTTGGAATACTGCGGCCGCTGGGGCCTTGGATCGGGTCACGCCCTTGTGGCCTCTCATGCGGCGCCAAGTCACCCAGGCCCCTTGGTTTACAAAGGAGCTGAGGGAGATGAAACGCTGCAAGAGACGCCTAGAGAGTAGATTCCGCCAAAAAGTAAAAACTTATTTATTCCATCAGGCCGGCTTGGCCTAATCGACGTTTCTTGCCCCAGTCTGTTTTTTGCAAATTATCTATTTGGTTTTAATGGGTTATAATTTTAATGTTTTTAAATTCTTGTACAGGGTAATTTAATTCGTTTTTAACTTTGTATGTCTTTGGATCTCCATCTTGTATGTTTTTAGATGGTTTTTTTAATTTTCCTGTACACCGCCCCGAGTCCCTTCGGGGAGAGGGGGCGGTTTATAAATGTAATAAATTATTATTATTTAGATGGAGATCCACACGGTCTGAATCCGACCAAACACAGGTAAGAGCCCATTTGAAGACTTACCTTGTGGCGATAAGAGTGGCCAAACTTCATTACTGTGCCACTCTTATAGCATCCACAGAGAACCGCCCTGCCACCCTGTTTGGGGTGACCCGCTCCCTCTTTCAACAGAGGCCGCGGGAAGCCCCTCTACAGGGCAGAGCTGAGGTAATGGGAGAATATCTGCAGGATAAAATCGCTCAGATCCGGAACGAGATGGTCTTCATGGAAAGTGGTCTAGAGGGAATTCCGGAGGCAGGTCTTGAGATACCTTTATGGGAGGAGTTTGACTCTGTTACTTCCGACGATATGGACAGGTTACATAGGCGACTGAGAGCCACCACGTGTTTATTGGACCCGTGTCCCTCCTGGCTTGTACTGGCATCTTGGGAGGTCTCACGAGGCTGGCTCCAGGAAGTAGTAAATGCTTCTTTGAGTGAGGGGTTCTTGCCCGTCTTGAAAGAGGCAGTAGTGAGGCCCCTCCTCAAGAAGCCTTCCCTGGACCCAGCATTATTAGTCAATTATCGTCTGGTCTCCAATCTTCGCTTTCTGGTGAAGGTTGTAGAGAATGTGGTGGCACAACAGTTTCTCGGTCACCTGGAGGAAATTGATTATCTAGACTCGTGCCAGTCCAGCTTCCGGCCTGGTCACAGCACTGAGACGGCATTGGTCACGTTGGTAGATGATCTCTGGAGGGCCAAAGATGGGGGTTGTTCCTTGATCGGGCTCGCAACTTGGGCGTCCTCCTGGATACTCGGCTGTCTATGGAAGATCATGTGATGGCTGTGGCCAGGGGGGCTTTCTGCCAGGTTCGCCTGGTACGCCAGTTGCGGCCCCTATTGGACCGGGACGCCCTTCGCACAGTCACTCATGCGCTCGTGACATCCCGACTGGACTACTGCAACGCTCTCTACATGGGGCTCCCCTTGAGGTGCACCCGATGACTACAGCTAGTCCAGAATGCGGCTGCGCGGGCAACTATCCCACGTAACACCACTCCTGCGTGAGCTACACTGGCTACCTGTGGCCTTTCGGGTGCGCTTCAAGGTGTTGATTACCATCTTTAAAGCGCTCCATGGCACGGGTCCTAGCTATCTACAATACAATACAATAGCAGAGTTGGAAGGGACCTTGTAGGTCTTCTAGTCCAACCCTCTGCGTGGGCAGTAACCTTATACCATTTCAGACAAATGGCTATCTAACATCTTTTTAAAGACTTCCAGGGTTGGGGCAGTCACAACTTCTGGAGGCAAGCTGTTCCAGGATACGTATCATAGGATACGATCTGCGTGATCATATCCTACCCCACACATCCCTTCGACCGATTTGCTCACACAGAGAGAGACCTCTCCGGGTGCCGTCCACCTGGCAATGCCAACAGGCGGCATCCAGGGGAAGGGCCTTCTCTGTGGCGGGCCCAACCCTCTTGAATGACCTACTCCCCGAGCTTAGATCTATCACGGACCTCCGCTCCTTCCATCAACAATTAAAGACCCATCTTTTCCAGCAGGCCGGCCTGGTCTAACCTACCGTACCAGCCTAGTTTTAGTAAATATTACCAATCGGGTTTTTACGATATAAATTTAAACAAGGTACTTTTTAACACAGGGTAAAACATTTAATTTAGTTTTAATTTATTTATAATTTGTTATATGTATATGTTCTTAAATTCCTGTACACCGCCCCGAGTCTCTTCGGAGAGAGGGGGCGGTCAATAAATCCAAATAAATAAATAAATAAATAAATAGGTAGGTAGAGGGATAGAGAGAGTAGGTAGGTATATAGGTAGATAGAGTGGGGGAGAGAGAAATACAGTAGGTAGATAGGTAGATGTTTGCAGAAGTATTTACCCATGTGCTGGAGAAGGAAATCGCTGTGGCACCTAAAACTTTGTTTCTGCTGGCACACCACTTGATCAATGTAATTCTCATCAATCCCTCTAACTTAGGAGTTCCCAAACTTGACAAATTTAAGACTTGTGGACTTCGATTCCCAGAATTATCTAGCCAGCTATGTCCACAAGCTATGCTGGCTGGAGAATTCTGGGAGTTGAAGTCCACAAGTCTTAAAGTTGCCAAGTAACTAAACAGCCTTCCGAAAGGAAAAAAAAGGTTTTTTGCACTTTGCAAACCTCCCCAAAATGACCCATTTGTCATGAAATGGGCCCGATTTTTTCAAATGAAAGGCATGAATAGCCTTGGGGGGGGGGGGGGGCTTGCAGAGTGCTCCTGGGGGGGGGGGGAATGAGCAAAAGAAAAAGGCCCGTTGTTCGTGAAAACGGGCCATTTTCATGTCAAAAAAATTGCATGCATAGCCTTATGAAGGCTTATAGAGTGCTGCTGGGGACTGGGAAGGCAAAAGACAGCCCGTTTTAGGCTCATTTCTGCCCTCCCCAGCCCCCAGGAGCTCTCTGGAAGCCTCTATTAGGCTAGGCACAGCCATTTTGGTGAAGGGGGTGGGGTTTCAGGAGGAAAAAAATGCTGTATTCGATGTATAAGACGCACCTAGATTTTCAGCCACTTTTTAGAGGAAAAAGGGTGCATCTTATACTCCGAAAAATACGGTACCTGTATATCCAAACAAGGTAGATCCAGTTCATTTGGATTTTATTTTATAACTTATATTTCTCCTTTTGTTTAGTGTATAAATGATGCAGTTAAAAGATGGCTTTATTCCTTATGTTATCATGAATTCTTGAAGTGTTGGAGAAATAATTGTAACAAACATTTATTGCTAGATTAAAAGATATTCCACTCATGTAACCGGAAATTCTTTTCGCTGGCTAGTAAAGTTTCATTTAAAAAAGATTAAGGCTCCTTGAATCAAATTTATCTCCTTAGCAACAAAATGGAAATCTTTTTTGCTGTCTTCTGGATGCATTTTTAAACATTCTGGTCTACAACCTTAGATTTCCTGATGTACTCTTAGCCATGTTCTGATAGGGTGAGATTTACTTAACTTTTCTAAATTGGCTAGTTGCTTCCTGCCATCTAGTTGGGCAAAATTTCATTTAAATCATTTGGAAAGAATACTTTTAATAATGCAATTGTACTTTTAGGAACATATGTGAAAGGGTATCAAGATAAAATATGTATTACGGTCCAAAGGCTGCCACAAATTATTATTAAATATGCTTTATAGATTGAAATTGGTTTATCAGCAATATCTTTGAATAATTAAGCCAAATATGGGGAAAATATGCATATAATACTTTACGATTATTATGCTAAATTTTTGGGGTTATGCATAGATCAGATAACAGCTTCCAAAGACTTTAACTTAGTTTTAGATACGTTATTGGGTAAAATTTCACAAAAATCAAGTAAGCCACAAAGTCACATTGTTCTCCAGGAATTTAATTTAGTGGACATATGGAGACTACACAGTCCTCAACTTACAACCACAATTGTGCCCAACATTTATGTTGCTGAGTGAGAAATGTGAGTTTTGCCCCATTTTACTCCCCTTCTTGTCATATTTGGTAAGTGAATCACAGCAGATGTTAAATTAGTAAAATAGTTGTTAAGTGAATCTGACTTCCCCATTGAGTTTGCTTATCAGAAGGTTACAAAAGGGGATCTCGAGACCCTGGGACATTGCAACTGTCATACATGTGACTCAGTTGTCCAGCACCGAAATATAAATCACATGGCCATCGGGATGCTTCAATGGTCATAAGTGTGAAAAACAGTCATAAGCCACTTTTTTCAGTGCCGTTGTAACTTTGAATGGTCATTAAGCAAACTGTTGTAAGTCAAGGATTACCTGTACTTAATTCCAATATACAACAGTGTACATTTTTATCTATTCTACTAGGCAAATATTCAGAAGTGGATTATTTTTAATAAGTTGTTTAATATTTAATTTAGTTGAGAAGTTCCATTTTAATTTTTGGTTCCATTTTAATTTTTGACCATGGATTCAACATAATGTCATTGACTCTGAATAAAAATATCCCAGCTATTGTGAGTTGGGACTTAATGTCCCTTGCAGGAAGATTCGAAGTTTGCAGAACAATGAAAGAATGCTTTAGATACATTTGATTTATCTAAACAGAGTTTCAGCTGATCTGAGGCAGATTCAGATGCATTTAAAAGCTTTCAGTGCTAAGACTGTTCTAAAGTGACATTAGCATTGGCAATTTAAAATGCATTCTATTGTTTTGAATTGCAGACTGGAAATGCAGTCATTTTTGTTTGCTTTCTGAACTGACTTTGCTAGCTACTGCATTCTTTTGATTACTGTTATTTTACTGTTTCATTGTGGCTGATGTAACATCTGACTGACATTATAAATATTTATTTGTACCAATAGAACGGTGCATGATATAACTGTGTTATCATATATTCTCTGGTCGCTGTTCTTCTAGGCAGGATCTTCTTCCTTCGTTTCATTAATTTAGCAACTCAACTTTTCCCCTTCCTCTTCTTGACCTTCCTGTGATACTTGCAACCTAAACATTTCATTAGGACAGATTTTTGTGTTTAATTGCTTATTTGGGGCACTGGAGGTTCTTGAATTATTCATAGTGTCTCCTCATGCTAGATCAGTATGCTTATGCTAATACTAAAACAGAGTTGGAGGGCGGAGTGCAGAAGAAGAAAGAAAAACACAATTTTCTTTCTCTGCAGTATTTGCATGGCAAATTTATCCTTTAATGTTAAAGGATTTATTTTCAGTCTATTTTAGTTTTTCATGTTTATATTTTTTCTCCAATACATCCAAAAATATAAATAATTCAAACAAATATGCAGTCAAAATGAAGGAAAAAATTACGTTGTGACTCTTTACGTTTCCCTTTACTAGTAGGTTGGGATCAGCATAAAATTAAGAGTTGTTGCCTCAACAATCATCAGCTGACTTGTGTCCATTGAATCAAGTGATTACTAATAGTCCCATAACTACAACCTTTTTGTCTTCAGCTTTTCAGCTTTTGAAATTATTATTTCAATAATTAGCACTTAAAGTTAATTAGTTGTGCATCAATTATGAACTATTGGAATAGTTATTCTCCTGTAGAAATGGATGGACATGAAAGATCCTAATTATATACAGGTTGTATGTATGTATATATATGTATGTACATATGTTAGTTTTATGAGCTGATCAATAAATTAAATTAGAAGAGACCAGGATAGATCTATTTCGAGCTTATTAGCTCTCATCAGTTGGCCATACCCCTTACTGGGATTCGAACCTATAAATACATATGTATTTATAGGACATCCACTTGAACTCAAAGTAACACTAGGTGATTTAGTCTTTGACATGCAACCAATTATTTAATGACCATTTGAAGGTACAATATATTGCATTGGAAAAAGTAACTTATGACCATTTTTCACCCTTATGACCATTGCAGCATGCCCATGATTATATGATTGAAATTCAGATCCTTGGCAACTCATATTTATGATGGTCGCTGTGTCCTGTGATCACCTTTTGTGACTTTCTGACAAGCAAAGTCAATAGGGAAACCAGATTCCCTGTATCACTGTTACTAATTAACAATGACAGTGATTCACTTGTGTCACGAAAGGTCATAAAATGGGACAAAACTCTCTTAACAACTGTCTCACTTAGCAACCAAAATTTTAGGCTCAATTGTGGTCGTAAGTCAAGGACTATCTATAATGAAGTGATTCTAATATATAGCTATAGCAAAAGAAGATCAGCATTGATGAAATATTATCAGTCCAAGGGCTCTTTTGCCTTACACTTATTTTTTTTAAACTTTCTGAAGATCATAAATCAGGGATGATTGAGTCCTGCTCAAAAATAGACAGAGCAACTACAATAGATAGACTTACAAACTTATCTCCCTTTCTGCACATAGCATGGCATTGACTTTCACACAATGTATATATTTATTTAATTTGTTTATTATGGTTATTATTAACTTCCTTCTCAATATGTGATTCTTGGAGGTGAACAAAATTAAATTAAAATAAAAAACAATTATAAACTTTAAAATATTCAATGGTTAAGTAACATCACCTAAATCATTAGCAACCAAGAAGTGGGTGTCTGTACACCTTGGGGTCCTTAGCCTGGCTACAAAACCAGATTGTCAGGGCCTTACAAAAGGCTAGCAGAGTCAGGTCATCTTGGTCTAGACTAGAGAGATAGAAGTTGGATGCTGTGGAAGAAAAGGCATATCTTTTAGGGCATGCCAACCAGTATTCTTCGGCCATTGGGACCCACAGAAAGCTCATCCTTCCTGACCAGATTGGATGAGTAAAAAAAACTGGGGAAGCTCAGTTCTAAACCATGAAGAGATATAAGGGTGATAACCAGTACCTTGAATTGCATCTAGAACAGGGCTGTCAAACTCCCGGCCCATGGGCTGGATGTGTCACGCACTGGCCACGCCCACACCCAGTTTAGTGAAGGGCGGAAAAGTCCCAAAATGTCATTTGATGCTGCCATGATGACATAAGTTTGACACCCCTCATCTAGAAGCACATTGGAAACAATGATGTTACACCTGCTGCATAACTGGTGTCACTGACTATCTATGCCATTGCATTCTGCACCAGTCGAAGCTTCCAAATTCTTTTTAAGGGGCAGCTCCATGTAGAATGCATGTAAATATTCAGTGTACTTGTGATACAAACCTGAGCATTTTTTCAGCCATAAATATATGAATACAGAGACAATTTCTCCTTCAATAAGAGAGTCTTGGGAGTTTGGGACTGGGGAATTATCATGGCTTCTAATGAAATACTCTCACTAGAAATGAATGCTCCCCCAGGAGATGTTGGCATATGGTAGGGCTGGGATCACAGCCTAAATAAGTTAACTTTCTTTCCTTAATTTCAGT
Source organism: Rhabdophis nuchalis (assembly GCA_039707465.1). Classification (NCBI taxonomy): domain Eukaryota; kingdom Metazoa; phylum Chordata; class Lepidosauria; order Squamata; family Natricidae; genus Rhabdophis; species Rhabdophis nuchalis. The sequence goes on along the minus strand of CM077647.1, from coordinate 42,315,996 downwards.
CTTTCCTTGCTTCACTTCTTGGCAAGAATCCTTCCAGGAAGAGGGTTTTATTATTTCAGTTCAATCAAGTAGAATCATTTTATTGATGTCAACTAAAACAAAGCTCTGGCTATACCAGAAATGAAACATTTAAAGAAATGTATTTGTATTTATGCTTGTCAAGCATCTATTTTCATATGGAAAATTACTGCCTTATACCATTTTTACCACCATTGTTCAACACTAAAATTTTATGTATATGTTTTGCTTATTAGCTTTTCAGTATCTTATCCTCTACTACTTAAAAAGCCACGTCCCATTTTTGATATTGATATACTAAATAATATGCTACCTCAGTTTCAGTGTATCTTTATTAGTATCTGCAGGATTAAAAGCACTACGCTAAATTATGCCTTAGGTGTTCGTTCACATAGGTTTTCTGAGAAGTTGAAATCTCTTCCATTTTCATTCAATACAATACAATACAATACAATAGCAGAGTTGGAAGGGACCTTGTAGGTCTTTTAGTCCAACCCCCTGCGTGGGCAGGAACCTTATACCATTTCAGACAAATGGCTATCTAACATCTTTTTAAAGACTTCCAGGGTTGGGGCATTCACAACTTCTGGAGGCAAGCTGTTCCAGAGGTTAATTGTTCTAACTGTCAGGAAATTTCTCCTTAGTTCTAAGTTGCTTCTCTCCTTGATTAGTTTCCACCCATTGCTTATTGTCCTGCCCCCAGGTGCCTTGGAGAATAGTTTGACTCCCTCTTCTTTGTGGCACCCTCTGAGATATCGGAACACTGCTATCATGTCTCTTCATTCTCTCATTCAGAATTTCAATTTCTAGAAATTCTAGGGAAATGGTGGTTTTGAAGATGATAATTCAAGCAAGTTACTCTAATCACTTTTTAAATAAATACTTCGAACAGACAGTGATTTTGAGTGATACTGGCAAGGCCAAAACTAGCAGTTGCCAGGCCAGTGAGGAGAATCATTATGTAAACTATCAGCTGCTTTCCAAGTCTGTCAAGAGATGAGTTAACTATTGTGCCTGTTAACTTGGAAAGGTGGAAATTGTAAACAAAGATCTTTATGGTTTTGATTCCAACTGTACTCACTTGGTAAATCCTTTCTGTATAGAAATCCATGCACATCTGCGGTAGAGTCTTATTCAGCTGAGTTATGTTTGAGAGTCTTTTGTTTCTAATAAACCAATGCCTGTGCGGGAAAAAAAATCAGTTTTACCACAGACAGATATAAGTTGGCAAAATTCCATTGAATATTGATCTTTTTCTATGTACCAGTGATGGGTTTCAAATTTTTTAGAACCTACTCTGTAGGTGTGGCCTATTTTGTGGGCATGGCTTGGCAGTCATGTGACAGGGTGGGAGTGGCCACCTTTTAAAATGTGGTGAAACTCATTTAACAACGCTCTTGCTTAGCAACCAAAATGTTGGACTCAGTTGTGATGATAAATTCTTTCTTTCTTTCTTTCTTTCTTTCTTTCTTTCTTTCTTTCTTTCTTTCTTTCTTTCTTTCTTTCTGTCTTCCTTCCTTTCCTTTCCTTTCCTTCCCATTGGGTCACTGGCAGTGGCGGGCCAGATTTACTTCCAGGTACGTCGGTGGAACCCCCTCTCACCGGTTCTCTAAATTACACCAACCAGTTCTCGCAAGTAGGTGCGAGCCTGCAGAAACCCACTACTGCTATGTACATTTATAATTATTAATTAAAAAAGAAAACTATAAAGTATATGATAAAGAATTTGATGTAATGCCACAGAATGTAGCTGCAAATAACACTTGCTGGTAAATAAAACCAAACATATTTGATAAGTATAATGGAAGATAACTAGTATTTTTACTATTCATTAAAAGGTACAACAAAAACATTGTTCCATAGAGAAAATAGTCCAATGTGCTTCATTTAGCACTAAATTTCAACATAGCTTGAAGGAATATTTTAACAATTTTGCTAATTTAAACAAAAAATATCTTTTTGAGCTGCCAAATTACCAGTAAATGTTAACCTGATTAATTAATGTGTACAAAATTAGAATGTCTCCAGTCTGAGATTTCCCCATGTCTTTCATTTATTTAATTACTTTAAAAGTTGCCCTGAAAAAGGAAAATAATATCTGATTTAAAAAAACCAATTCATTATAATTGATGCTTTTTCATAATTAAAAATCACCCCAAGCTGCATTTGTAGAAATAATTATACATAAATGAAAATACTAAATTTAGTAGCTCTTCAGAATTTCAGCATGTTTTTGTGAGATGTCAAAGATGAAATATAGGACATTTTGATTACAAACCATCTAGGCCAATATTAAGCTTAATCTTCATTGTTGGTCTCTAGAGGTTCTTAGTACAATCAACATCTAACGCTTGATTTTATGGCAGCTAATTAATTGATTAATTGGAGAGCCACTGTACTGGTTAAGACACCAGTAAGGCACAAAGGAACTCTCAGTTCTACTTCCATCTTAGCTGCAAAACCAGCTGGGTAACCTTGGGCCAGTCACTCTCACTCAACCCTAGGAAGGTGGCAATGGCAAGCCATTTCTGAACAAATCTGTCAAGAAAACTGGGACTAGTCCATGCAGTCAACACGAGACAATGATTTAAAGGCAGAACAACAAAAACATTAATGATTGCTATACAATATTGTATGTATTGAGGGATGTGATGGCTCAGTGGCTAAGATGCTGAACTTGTCAATTAAAAAGGTCAGCAGTATTAGAACTGTAGAAATGTATTAGAACAAAGTAATAAAAGTAATAAAAGAATAGATGACACGTTGGATAAAATTTTATTTACTCTATCAAGTGAAGACCAATTGACGACTTCAGAAATTAAAGAAATTAAAAAAAGAGGGAAAAGATCAAGATAATGAACTTATTTCAAACGAAGAAAATGATGATGATCCTAATCAATTAAATGTTGGAGAATCTATAGAGAAGGGGAAAACCCAAAAAGAATCTGAGGGATTTGGACCCCAGCTTGACCGCCAAGGAGAAGAAAAAGGAAAAGAAGAAAAAGGAGAAATCTCACCAGGTATACTCCTCCCATTTAAAAACAAACAATATGTAAGGATAGGAGCTGGTCAGCGTCATGATTTGACAATTTTATGGAATAATAAAGTGCAAAAAGAAGCCAATGAAAGACCCGGAAAAGGAAGCAAAAAGAGCTGGAGACCTCAAATAACAGAAGAGACAAGTTTAATCTATTATTGGAAAGTCACTGGTTGATAAGGAAAATTACTATCCTTTGATGATTAATAACTAGTTAGATCGTGTTTAAAATATCATTGAAGGATTATTAGTTAATTAACAGTTAATAATAATTATAGACACTTACGACAAGATTAACCTATAATAAATGTTTTAGTTAATGACATATATTTACTTATCTACAGATGAAAAGTTATGAATATAAGATTGGATATAAATAAATTTAAGGTGGTATTAGATATTACTGAAGAATCACAAGAACAAAATTATGAGTTATACGAAGATACTGGTTGATAATGGAAATTGTTACACTTAGATGATTAATAATTAACCAATTAGTTAGATGGTTATAGAATGTTGAAGAATTATTAATTAGTTAATTACCACTTATAAAACTCAAGATTGTTTTATATTATTATTGAATTTATATTTGTATGTTGGGATTAAATAAGGGATGTTAATAGGTGGTCAGGTTCTAAAGACCCTCTTAAAGAAGAAATAGATTGATGTTGAAATATTTGATGAGAACTGTGGGATATTGATAGTAAGGTATATGAAAAAATTTTAAACTTAAAATTTATAAAATGAGATTACTTATGAACAAAAACCACTCCAGGGATGCACAGAATTCATGAATACCGACTTCCTTCCGGTTAGCCTGAGGCGACGGTCGGGTCTCAGATTCGTCCGCTGCTTGGTTGCTCCGGTGGCACCTTTGGCGGCAGGGGGCTCTTGCTAAAGAGCCTCCACCGCACGGACGGCTCGCGGTAAGTCCCCCCACCCCGACGGTGGTCGGGGGGGTGGCTCCCACCTCGTCCTAGGCGCCGGAGAACGAGTCGCGGGGGGGAGTTCCTCTTTCGTCCCCTTCGCTGATGGAGAGACGGAACAGCTGCTGCAATTAAAGATGGGCTGAAAGCCGGGGCTGAAGGCAACGTCGAGGCTCATTGCTACAGAGTGGATTGTGAGTGATTCCAAATTAATGCTTTCAACTTTCACTTTAAAAGAAGAAGGAGGAGGAAGTTTGTAAAACCTCTCCTCGGAAAGGAAAAAAAAGCGGCATTTTGAAATGTTCCCCAGGCTTGGGGAGGTGGAGAAATTAACATCCAATTTTTAAACAACAAATGAAAGTCTTTCACTTTAAGATTCTTAATGATACTTTGTATCTCTGTCTTGCAACAATTGATATGGACTTTCACTAGTTCTCTGCGGCTTCCAGAGGGGCGGGGAAGATGGCGTTCCTTTGTTCTCAGCAAGAAATACTTCTCTTTGAAATTTGCTGACACTCCCTCATCTTCGGGACTGAACTTTTTACCAGTGGATTAATGTAACTGATTATAAGGACCTTTCCCAGATGTGCCTTCTTTTTTTCCCCCCTATCTGATTGTTCTTAAAAATTGTTCTCTCTCTGGATTGTAAGTAAATTGAACTTTGAATTTGGATATAGACTTTCCTCGCCTCACGGACTACCTCTCCAACAGACGCCATATTAGTGACAAGAACTTAACACTTTCATTATGGCTTCAAAAAAGCAGCCACACCAACCTAAGATTACTTCAATGTTATCCAAAGAAACAGAGGTGGAAGCTACACAGTTATCAGCAATAGAGAAAACTCTTCAAAACATCATGAAAGAAATAAAAGAAATCCGGAAAGACAATGTTAGCTCAAAATTGGAACTTTTGGAGACACAGAAAGCACTAATGGAAAACAAACAAAGAATTGATGGACTGGAGGGGGGGACGGCTGAGATGAAGGGAGAGATAAAAAATTCCCAAAGAGAAATTGTGGATTTAGCTGGTCATATGTCTAGGATGGATTTTGAAAGGATGTCTTACTTTTTAAGGTTTCAAAATGTTCCTGAATTAAGCTCTGAGAATTTAAAAGATTTAATGAGTACGATGTTAGCAGATTATACCAAAAAGAGCAAAGAAGATATTTGGGGGGACATCGATCTGATCTATAGAATTAACTCAGCATATGCCAGAATAAATGAAGTACCCAGAGAGATACATATTAAATTTGTAAGAAGGTCAACAAGGGATGGGATCCTGAGAGCACAGAGAGACGGTCCCTTGATATATCAACAGAATGAGATAGTCATCTTGAAACAGATCCCGAAAAAGATTAGAGAAATAAGAAGAAAATATTCCTTCTTATCAAAAAGATTATATAAAAAGGGGGTGTGGTTCAAGTGGTTGATGCCCGAGGGAATGTTAGTGTTCTGGGAGGGGGGGTGAGAGTAAGAATTAAAACAATTGCAGAGGTGGAAGCCTTTCTTAAAAAACATTCCCCAATCCTGGAGGATGAAAATGGGGGAACGGGGAAGGCCACGGCTCCACCCACTGGAGGTCAGGGAGAGGAAGATACAATTGCTAAAAGACTCAGATCTCACAAATGACTTTCCTTTATATAGTGTAACCTTTATTTTGATGTTTATAGAAACCAATGATTGATTGCATGAATATAAAATGTATATCTGTATCGCTTTCCACTTTGTAGGGAAATGAAAAATTTATTGTATTACTTTTTTTTTCTGTATGAAGCCTCAGAGGGGGCCGACACCTCTGACATAGATGTCCTCAGAATATCTCTTTAATACCTTATACCTTTTTCCTGTTTTTAAAATTGTGTAAAAACCAATAAAACTTTTTTCTCATAAAAAAAAAGAATTCACGAATACCCAGTTAGCATGACTTTTAAAGGACACAATTTAGAGTGGACTTTTCCTTTTTGAATCTATCTTTTTCCCCCTTTGTTTGTTTTATAAATAGAATGCCATTACATAGTCATACTTATATATAAAAGGATGTTAAAATAATTAGTAAGATCAGGGTTGAGATACAAGAATTGTAACAATTGATATGGAAAATAAGTGACAACTACTGAAGAAGCTAATAGAAACCTGTGATTGATTGATTGATTGATACATTCTTAAAAATTTGTAACCTGTAATGGAAGATGGCTTTTTGATGTTTCTTTCTTTTTTGTGCAGTTTGTATTATCTGTGTTTATGTAAAATAATTAAAAAATTATTATTATTTAAAAAAAGGTCAGCAGTTTGGCGGTTTGAATCCCTAGTCCTGCATAATGGAGTGAGCTCCCATTACTTGTCCCAGTTTCTGCCAACGCAGCAGTTCGAAAGCACATAAAAATGCAAGTAGAAAAATACGAACCACCTTTGGTGAGAAGGTAGTGCTCTATGCACCTTCGGCATGTAGTTATGCTGGCCACATGACCACAGAGACGTCTTCGGACAGTTCTGGCTCTTTGGCTTTGAAATGGAGATGAGCACCTTCCTCTAGAGTCAGGAATGATTAGCACATATGTGCAAGGGGAACCTTTACCATTACTATATAATATTGGAATGTCAAATATTCATTTTATTTTTAATATGGACAGATGTTGAACTTTATACAAAATTGAACATTATATAACAATGCAGAATCCATTCTTCATGAGAATGTTAACTTACTGCTAGACCAAACTGATGAAAAAGAGCATTAATATCTAATAGTGGACTTCCCTCTACACTTTTTGAATTTGCACTATAGTAGGAAAAATAGAAAGTGTTTGGAACCCAAGTTTAGTTGAGAGGTGATGAAAGGGTCTGCATTTGGGCTGGAGGATTAGAAAGCCAAGATCTCACTGAGAATTTGAAAGGGAACTTAAGAATTTGTTATAAGTTGCAGGACTAATTGCTACTACAGTTTGGGGTTCTTTTGTTGCCAGAACAAACAGTAGACAAATACTATTTTAAAAAATAGCACATACCGTAGTCATTATCAAAATCTAAGCGCTATAGATTTTTCTTAGTTACAAAAATGCTGATTATCCAACATAATAAGATGCACTATATATATTTTTGAATAAATTCTTGGGTTTAAAAAAAAAAGTGTTCAAAAAGAATACTTCCTGTGAGCATCTTTTTTATGTTCATTGCCACAGTAATATCAAGAGGTATTACTTTTATTCTTCACAAAAGCAGGTATGCCTGTGCAAAAAGCTGTATTATCTTTTCCATATATATTTAATTTGAATGCAGTTTTTACAATATATACAATTTTCCTAAATACACACTCAATGAATTTTTAAGCACCTAAAGCACTGCAGAGCTTTTAGTGCATAAACTGATTTTTATTTTATATTTTGCTTCTGATGGGTTTCCAGGTCCTAACTTGCTGCCTGTATTTCAAATGGTAGACTATCCCCAAGAAAAATATATCATCTGGGTCTTTTTAATGCACAGATGCTATTTCCAGTCATAAATATCTGATAGTGAAATATTAGATTGGTACCAACGTTAAGGTGACCAGACGCCCCGCTTTTGGTGGGACAGTCCTGCTTTTGAACAATTTGTCTCGCGTCCTGCGGCATTTTTAAAAAGTCCCAATTTTTGCCTAGGGTGGAGTGGGGCGGGCAGGCGGCGGGCGCTCTGCACATGCTCAGAGGCGGCCTGCAGCCAGGGCAGTGGCGTGGGGCATGGGCAGGAAGTGGCGGCCGGAGCAGGCTAGCGGGCAGGCAGAAGGGGAGGGCTGGCAAGGGAGGAGCGAGCGAGCAGCCAGGCAGGAAGCAGGAGGAGGAGGAGGAGGAGGAGGAGGAGGAAGAGGAGGAGGAGGAGGAGGAGGAGAGCTGTGCGGATAGAGTTGCAGCCGGAGCCCATGTGGCCCTGAATTTTGTGCTACCGGCTGCAGCCCCACCTGCACACCTCTCCTCCTCCTCCTCCGCCTGCTGCCTGGCTGGCTGCAGGCTCGCTCCTCCCTCGCCAACCCTCCCCTTCCACCTGCCTGCCAGCCCACTCCGACCGCCTCCTCCTGCCCGTGCCCCACGCTGCTGCCCTGGCTGCAGGCCACCTCTGAGCGTGTGCAGAGCGCCCGCAACCACCCGGCCCTGCTCTGCTGCCCCCCGGCCGCTATGGGAATAGCGGCCCTCTGCTGCAAAAATATGGCCAATGGCTTAAGGAAGAAACGACAGAGGGTGTGGGAGAGAAAAGTGCCTGATGATCACTTACTGCTTCACATTTTTGCCCAAAGCTTCACTCAGGTTTTTCTTGGCCACCTCCAGCTCACTCACGTAAGTCACAAAAGGCCGCTGCCCCCCCCCCAGAAATGGTGTCCCGCTTTACCAATTTTAAAATCTGGTCACCTTAACCAAGTACTCGCTAGGAGGGGAAGGAGTGTTGGGGTCCTCGACTTGCGACCGGTCCTCGACTTACAACCAGCCACAAGTCTTTAACCCCAGCTTGAAAAGTCCGGCAACAGCCAGTCGCGCCTGATTGGTTAAGACGCGACTGGCTGAGCCGGGGTTACTAGGCGGCCTGATTGGTTCCCTGCCTGACAGCTTCAATATAAATAGCTGTCAGGCAGGGGGTATCCTGTCTACCGCACTTTTCCTTTCTTGATATACTTTTACTGTTTCGCTGTTAAAAGCCAAATAAACGACTGTTTTAATTCAAACCCTACCTGTCTCGGACTCCCTCTGTCTGAACCACAACAAACATAAGATTATGCCCATCAAAAGGAAAGAATATACGTTTTTCAAAAAGCCACAGAATCTCTAGCATATCCCCACATTGATGGGTTTGGTAAATGCTGTTCCTAACAGAAATGTGTGTTGCAGTTACTATATAAATCAACTGAGACAACTAAAATAATTGCCACTTAGACATTTGGTATTTTTAAAAGAGAACTCTTCAAATTACTTCTTTATTTATTTATGTCCAAGCACTTTCTAAAAGTCCAGATAGAGCTGCAATATATTAAAGTGAATTTCCAACATAACTTTTAGCTGAATAGTAACCCGAAGAGACATCTGTAAGTTTCTGTTTTAAATCTGTAATGAATGTGTGCTTATCTCTAATTTTGTGCTCTAAAGAGTGAAATTCTTTAACTATTCACAGTAGTGGATATTAGATGCAAAATACCAGCTGCTGACTCTTTGAGATCAGAAATGCAGACCAAGAAATCTCATGATGGCTAATTGCAGAAATACTGTTATTAGGCTAAGCACTCCTGGCATTGTACTTAAATGCAGCACTTTTCTTGTATACTTGAACGAACATGTTCGTGTGGTCTATAATTAAGCATGCATTACTATTTTTTTTCCATACAATGTTGGCTTAGGAAGCAAAAATTTCCTCTAACTTGATATTTCTCAATCTTGTTAACTTCAAGATTGGAATTTAGATGGGGAATTCTGAAAAGTGAAGTCCACTTATCTTGAAGTCACTAAGGCTGAAAAACACTGCTGACACCTGGTTTTCTTTCATTGGGGGAAAAGGGACAAATCTTGACTGAAGTAGCATAAGCAGACATTCTTATTAGTGACAACTTCAGTGCTCCTGGCTGTTACTCCCAAGTGCAAATGATGCTGCAGAAAAGTTTATTTCCCTCCCTTTGTCCCCCATGGAAGAAGCAAGAATTCTGTATTGAACGTCTTGGCAGTTTCATATACAGGAATTTATAAACCTAAATGGTGAAATTCCATTCATCTTGTATCAAAGATCTCTCCTTTTTTTTGAACTAGTACTCACGATATCATCATTTTTCTGAACCTATATTATAGTCTTGAAAGTTGAGATTTGTTTATGACTGTAACCCTTTATAAATTTTTATTGATAGCTGATTAAGGCAGTTCTAAAATAAAGAACCTTAAGAAGGAAGAGAAAGAATCTAGGAAGAACCCATCAGCAGTTAGAATCTGATGAGAGATAATTTTCCTTTCTATGGAGGTTCAGTTTCTTGCTTTTTAAATTATACGAGATTCTGAATCTGAATCCATAAACATTCATATGTGCACCACTGATGGGTTTCAGTCGGTACACCAAGCCTGCCCAGAGCACCAGATACTGTTCTGGTACGGTGCTCTGCAGGGCCCACCCACCTGACCAAGCTCCTTACTTGCCTTTTAAGGCTTCTGCACTTCCGCGTACATGCATGGCATGTACAGTGCCTGTGCAATGCTCCGCTGAGCAGCTGGAGCATCGCGGAGGCTTGCAGAAGCGTCGCTGGAAGCTAGAACACATGTGTGCACCACGCATGTCCATATGGGTGACACCAGGCTTGGTCCAACCGTACCAGTTGGAACGGGATCCGGAACCCACCACTGATGTGCACTTTTGTCTTCGTCACAGTGGCGTCCTTCGTCTATAATTGCATATTCTGGGACAAACTATTTACTTCAGCCTTATGCTTTAAGAAAATGAATATTTTTGTAGCCTACTCATATCCTAACAACATTAAGAATCATTCCCAAATCTTGTATGATGCAAGCTTCTGCTGTACCACCAATTTCTACTTTGAGTGAAAGTCATCAGCAAAAATAAGTTCCATTGTCAGCCAACAATTAGCCTTCAACTTCCATGCTCATACTTTAAATTTAGGTATTCCTGTGTGGTTGAAGTATGATTTTGCAATTGTAGAAAAAAGGAGTGGTATTATAATGTTTAAACTAGGTGTAAAATTACTTTTCTCATGTCACCCTTTTAATTTTTTGTTTTGATTTCCTACTTCCTTCTTTGCATGAATTGCCAACTTTTGAAAGGGAATAAACATGGTGGATCTAAATGCACATATTTTGTTTTTACTCTGTAATTGCAGTATTTATACTATGAATGCACATAAAGTAAACAAAAACTTACTTTCATGACTTGGTACAATTCCAGCAGAAATCAAAACTTTGAACAGATTGGAATTTTAGAATGAGAAATTCCAATTAGTGCATAGTAGAGGCTTTCCTGCCCACAGCACCAAATTGCACAAGAGAAATAATTTTGGTTTAGAAAGTCCTTTACCATACTGTCTTCAAAGTTAGAATCTCATTCTTGCATGACTATAAGCTTGATAACATAGCTAGATACACTTACAACTTTGCAAGATGTACACTCTAACATAACCAATGTATCAGATAGATTGGCAACCTTGATAAGTGTATTGCAAAAGTGTTTGTTTTCCAAGATTCATCTCAAGTGACAACTTTTAATGCCATGCTGTAGGCTTTCAGAGACATTTTATATGTCACATCTCCTGATTTTATTCTACCCGCATGCTTATTTTCAATAAAACTCATGGTAGGGAGTTGATAGTTACAGAGATAGCAAAAGGTTACTGCCTTAAAAAGATTTTGAGAAACGAAATGTTTTCAAGGTTTTGAGTGAGTTATGATAACTCCAGGCAATTCTGCCTTAATAATTTAATTTGCACCCTTTGTCTCTATGCTTTCCTTGCATTTCTCTATTTAATCGAATGTTCTAATTAAAACAGAATTGATAGTAAAGAATAATGGTTAATTTGCTATATTGTTTTCCTGGTGATATAGGTGATAAAATTTATATTTCAGCTTGGCTTTTTCCAGTCAAATAGGATGTGTAATAGGATCAGGCTAGATCATGTTGTGTCTACCGCATTTTTCAGAATACAAGACGCATCTTTTTTCCTCTAAAAAGAGGCTGAAAATCTGTGTGCGTCTTATACATCGAATACAGCATTTTTTGCCTCCTGAAACGCTGCACCTTCACCAAAATGGCCATGCGCATACACTTATGGAGGCTTCCAGAGAGCTCCTGGGGCCTGGGGAGGGCAGAAATGAGCAAAAAACAGGGCGTTTTTGCCTCCCCCCAGCGCCCAGCAGCACTCTATAAGCCTCCATAAGGCTATGCATGCAATTTTTTGACCAAAAAACCGCCCGCTTTTGCAATAAATGTGCCGGTTTTTTGCTCATTTTTGATCCCCCACGCCGCCCCGGAACACTCCTCAAGCCTCCCCCCCCCCCAAGGCTATTCATGCCTTTTATTTGGAAAAAAGCGGGCTCATTTTTGCGAAAAACGGGCCGTTTGGGGGAGATTTGCAAAGTGAAAAAAGTTTTTTCTTAACCTTTTTGGAAAGCTGTTTAGTTAGAGTGATTGATGAGAATTACGTTGGTCAAATACTGTGCCTGCAGAAATAAAGATTTGTTCCAAAGGTGATTAGTGATTTCCTTCTGCAGCACATGGGTAAATACACCTGAAAACATCTACCTACATACCTACCTACACTCTCTGTGCCTACCCACCTATCTACTGTATTTCTCTCTCTCTCTCTCTCTCTCTCTATTTCTCTCCTACCTATCTACAGTATTTCTCTCTCTCTCTATTTCTCTCTCTCTATCCCTCTACCTACATATCTACACACTCTACCTACCTATCTACTGTATTTCTTTCTCGCTCTCTATTTGTCTCTCTCTATCCCTCTACCTACCTATCTACAGTATTTGTCTCTCTATCTCTCTCTATTTCTCTCTCTCTATCCCTCTACCTACATATCTACACTCTCTCTCTTCCTATCTATCTACTGTATTTCTCCCCCCCTATATACCTACATACCTACTCTTTCTCTCTCCCTCCCTATCTACTCTATTTCTCTCTATATATCTGTTTCTATCTATCTATCTACACTCCCTCCCTCCCTACTGTATTTCTCTATCTCCCCCCTCTATCTACCTATCTACCTACTCTCTCTCCCCCTATCTACTGTATTTCTCTCTCTTTCTATTTCTCTCTATCCCTCTACCTACCTACCTATCTATCTACACTCTCTCTCCCTACCTACCTACTGTATTTCTCTCCATCCCTCCCTCCCTCTCTCTACCTACCTACCTACTCTCTCTCTTTCCCTACCTACCTACTGTATTTCTCTCTCTTTCTATCCCTCTCTATCCCTCTATCTACCTATCTACTTTTTTAAAAAAATTGCCTCTTCAAAACCTGGGTGTGTCTTATACTCCGGTGCATCTTATACTCTGAAAAATACGCTATTCCCTTTTAAAAGGGTAATAGGTATTCCAATTAGCTCTGTTTACTGCATTTTAAAGGAAGAAAACTATAATATTAGAGACAACAATAAATATAAAACTGAAGGTTTTTCTGAAAAAAAAATCACGACTTTTCATTGAATACAGACTGCAGATTTAGTTTATCAACATTTCATGTTTTCTTCTTCAGATCACAGATCTCCAATGTAAGAGGATTTAGAGAAATGGTGTGCTGGCTGAATGATTTTAATTTGGGATTTATTTTTCACAGAGCACTGTGAGCCAATAAAAATATAGACTACATGTATTTTAAACTTTTTTCTTGAAGACATACTGTATCTCTGGTGTTCATTCAACACATACATTTTAAGTAGACAGTAGACTAACAGCACAAACAAATAAGACACTTCCAACAAGTAGCTATGTCAAACAAACAATGCATGTTGGTTATCCATTGTTTTGAAAGCAGTATTAAGTCATATTACAATAAATTACATATAATGGAGGACTGGAAAAGTGAAGTAAGAATCATGACAAAGAGATAATTGCTAATGGCAAACAGATAAGAATGAATTGCAAGTGATAAAAAAGATGGAAAAAACTGATAGACTCAAACAAATCAGTAACTTTTTAATTCAGATTGTTTAGAATTTAGATGGCAAAGCCCATCATGAGAATTTTGCTTGCAGCACTGGTGACAGAACAGCAAAGCAAATTCATTAGTCTCACTTAAATGACATTTTTAATGTATATTGCTTGAGGAGGTGGGCAGTGTTATAAATTTAATTGTGCTAGAAATTATCTTGCCTAGGAAAGAGTTTAAAATTGATTCAGAAGATAATATATTCCTTGTCAAAAGTAGGATTTGAAAATGCCTTTTTGCTTCCAATATGCAGTTGTGTTGATAGAGTACTTTTATATTTGAAGTGGCAATTTTATAAACCAGTTATTTTATGGTGATCATTGACCACAATTGACAGATTGTTATATTCGAGTCTTTAATGAACTCTCTTTAAAAATGTTCTGTCAGAGTCTTATAGTAAAATTACTAACACAAATGTGTAATGAGGTTTAATGCACCTGCAGATTTAGAACTATATTAGTATACAATCTATTTCCAACTGAGATGCCATTATTGGATTTGACCTATAAAACCCCAAAGTGTTTAGATCTCCAAAGAACCACTTTCTCCCGCAGAATCTTATTGCTAATTTAAACCTAGAAGAGTCTTCTTTGCATATGTATTAACATAAATACAGATTGAACATTCTACCACATTAAGGATATTGTGAGCATCTTTTCCTTATAAAGCCAACCTGAGTTTTGTTCTAGATTTTCACTCTTAAGTATTCAGCTGCGAGATAAAACATTTCTCCTTGACTTTTTTTTAATCAGCTTATTTGGCTTTAGAATGTTTTGATAAATTTTCTTGCAAAGGTGTTTTTCCATAGTAACAAAAATTGGTCATGAAGTTAGTTTTTTCATCACTATCATAACTGCGGACAGTCACTGTACAAGACTTTTGCTACCTGTAGTAGCCTGATTTTTAAAAAAAAATGTCAAAAGGTCTTTCTCCAGCTACAGTACTTATAAGAACGCTGGTTAAATAAAGAATGCATACATTTTTTGTAATAATTGCTGTATTCTGACCAGTGATTGTCATAAGGATATGTATGTACACCTTTTATAAGTATGTTTTATTGGTTAAAGTATTTGACTAAATTAGAAAAGTAAGCTTTTGCTCCCTTATGCATAATAAGACTTTGGTTGGGTAAGCCAATATGTATATAAAGGCTTCACTTACAGGTCATGTTTCATTTCTCAGCAACAAGTGGTGAATAAAATAGAAAATAGAAACTATATTTTATGGTAAACCCTATGATCACTGGCTTCCAAGTCAGCTGAAATATGAAATAACAACTTTTTGCTTGCTATATAAGGAAAAAATAAAAGTGGCTGTGTTTAGTACTTGAAGTGTATTTGTGTAAATGTGTGTTTATGAAGTTATGATTCAGGATTTTAGTGAAATACAAACTAAGTTTCTTTCAAGAATAATAACTTCATTTTAGTAAATCATGAAACTGTCCAGATGGTAAAATAGTCTGGCCAAATGTCATAGTTGTGTAGATGACAATCTTCTATTTGAAGTATTGTCAGAGGACAGTCCTCTTTAGAAGTCATCCCTTAACATCATCTGTCTGAAGAGTCCAAATTAGTTTTAGGGCTTAAAATCATAATTAGGAAAAGCAGCCTTTGATATTATCCATTATCAGTTAACATCTGTATGACAGATTGGGCAGCTTGCATAGATAGCAATTTTCACCAGTAGGATGAGATAATTTCTATTTCTGTGTAAATGTTTATACTCATTTCTATATTTGCATTCATGCCTATATTAGTATTTTTATCCAGAAATGTCCTTTTCACTCTGGTAGTACTTCTCTCTTTTTTAGTAGCTATGTATTTGAAATCTCATGGAATTTTAATAAAACTAATACGTACTTAACTGTTAAGGTTTTATAGATTGTCTCAGGAAAACCTCTGTTAGATTAACTATAATCCATTTCATTACCTTTAATACCTTTATGCAAATAAATCTTTTCTTGTTAAAATAATACTTTAAAAATTGGAATTAAAGAAGTCAAGTTTAATTATATTGTAATCTTTTAAAATAGAGGGAGAAGAGGGGTTTCATGCTGAGTTGGGTTACATAAGTATGTGAATCGGTTTTGTAGACCTCATGAGAGAAATATTCTCCTCAACAAAGAGGGGGATATCGCTGATAAAGGAGGAAAGCCTGTGGCTTAGTGGCTAATACATCTGCCTGATATGTAATACTGCCCTGGTTCAAATCCCAGTAAGGGTATGGCTAGCTGATGACAGCTAAATAGCTTGAAATAGATCTATACTACTCTCCCTTTATGTATTTATCAGCACAAATGCAACACACACACACACACACACACACACACACGAGATTATATTCTTTTAATTACAAAGGTTAGATTTCTAAAAAAAACATTGGCAAAAATAACAGAAATAAAACATTTGCTTTGAGAGCACTGATAGATATACGTAGGGTTTTAATTGTGCCAAATATCATACATTAGATATGTTGTATTCTTGATTAGTCTTGACTGGTTTCATAGACTAAACATATTGGGCCTCATTAGATCATAAGGCAAATGTCAGAACTATAAACTAGGCTGAAAGATATATTAAAAATCCCCTGAAGAATGTAGTAAGAGGAAAAAAATGATATGGTCACTCCTGACTATAATTAAAGTTAGTAACAATAGCATATTTTTTATGAATACTAGATTTATTCCTTTATTAAATTAACATACAACCAGACTCATGGCATGTTGGCATACACATTCTTTTTATCTCCATTTTGCCAAATCTGACTACCAAATGGGAATACCAAGTACTTTATTTTCTCCCTAGCTATTCATATTCACCTCATATTATTTTAATTTTGTGTTGATGCAGATTTAAAAACACAGAGTGGAATTTGTTTACCACTTCTTAAAAATAGACTTCTACTTCATGCTGTAATTCAATAGACTTTACAAAATATCGGGTTGTTGAAGGATAGAAGTTGCTGAAAGGCTTTTTTGACTCTGATTTTCTTTTCTCTGAAATTGCTCTAGAGGTCAGGTTGTGTGAGTCTCTTTTCCCCATTGTTAAAGAATAATTCAAAATTGAAATTTACTCAGGGTCATTGTATATATTTATACATGCAGAGTTATTTCAAGCAGATTCCTTAATGCAAAATAAATTATAGATTATGATGTAATATACTTAGTACTTGCTGCTACTTAAGCAAGGACTCTAGAATTAGGAGATTTTTTTGCCTGAGCCATTCTGCACGCCAAATCTCATCTGCTAAAAAAGTTAGCTTCGATGACAGTTCTTAATGGATCAGTTCTAAGTAGTTTGTTTGATACAAATTACTTTCCCTATAGTAACAAAAGAGAACATCTTATTATTACTCATTGTTTTATTGATTAGAGCATTCTTTTGCCATTCAAAACCTTCTGAGTTTTTAAGACAGTGTGAGGGTATGAAATGAGCTAATATAATGGGAATATTTCAAATCACATTTCTGTGAAGCTTAAATGTTAAACTGGCTGAATCTGATTTCCTAATGTGCTGTAAAGGATTCTCTGCCATATTTATTCCAGATAATCTGCCACATGCTGAGCAAATAATGTAATATACAAATAGGGGTTGAGATGAGAGAAGTAATTCCACAACCAAAACTACTTGAGTGCAATGTAGTTAGACCTAATAAGTCAGGGCTAAACAAATAAAGCTGTATACTCTCCCCTTATTTATTCATATGCTGAATATATATTACAGGAGACTTTATTGAAAGAAGAAGAAACATGATTTTAAAATTGAACAGAGAAATATCAATACCCTGTACTACACTAATAGTGCAGAAAATGCAGCAGATCTAAAGGCCCTAGTAATAAAAGTCATGGAACATAGTGAAAATATCTAATGGTACAAAGTGTTTGCATTTTAGGCTCAATCATCAATAGTAAAGAAGCAGTCAAGAAATATATTGTAGATTAGCACTTGCTAGAGCAACTATAAAAGTCTTTGAGATTAATAAATGCTAAGATCAGAATCATGCAGGCCCTATGGCACTCTATGGGAATGTAAATTGGATTCTGAAGAAGCATATATTGATGGTTTTGAAGTTGGGTGTGGGAGAAGACTCTTGGTAAGAAAGAAATGAGGACAATCTGTATTAAAGTAGATGGATTCAATTACAATGGCAATGAGTGTACCTTGGGAAAATCCAAAAGACCAGGTTAGGGACAGATTGTCATAGAGAAAATCTGTCTTTGTGACTGCCAAGAATTGACACTAAATTCCTGGCACATAAATAAAAAAGAGATTTTAGGCTAAGGTGGAAGTTTTAATTTGATTTGAAATTTTAAACAAACTTATCCAGTTCATGTTTCTTGAGTTGAAATGTGTTCCAAAAGCAAAAATGTCTTGAAATCAGTGCTTTTTAGGATTCTGTAATGCTGTTCATATTTTAGTAATATAGATATAGTTGCATGTATTAAAGAGAAAAATCATTTGAGTGCAGCTTCTTGGAGGGTCAAGTATAAGACAAAAGCCTCATAGAAAACCACACCAAACCCTCAGCAATCTTGGCAGCATATTGTCTCTTTCTTTAGATCACCTGTATATTGCCTTTTCTAAATCTAGCTCTTCCTTTAAGAGGCACTTAACAGCTTGCCATTCCTGCAGAAAGTTGAGGCATGAAAAATTGTAATTGTAGGCGTCTGTAGCACCACAAATGAGATGGGAAACCCTAAGTCAACTGAAAAGAAGCAGGTCAATGGAAGGAGGTACTGAATTGTTGTAGGAAAATTCTGTAATTGGCAACAGTTCTTTCAATTTGTATTGTTGATAAGAGCTAAAATCTGAAGAACATGCCTGCCATTGGTTTACATATTTACAATGGAAAGACATATTTAAATTAGATAAAAAGAGTTATGGGTTTCACTTCATTAAAAATTAATTGGAAATCCTTCTATGTGGTAGTGATGAACATATTATTGCTAAGGTTTATAAAACATTATTGAAGTTGAATTTGGAAAGTGAATATGTAAAACATTGTATGATTCAGTGGACAAGGAGCTTTGGATATAATGTGTAATGTAAAGCTTGAACAATAGGAGAATATGTGGATGAAAGGTTTAAAATTTACATAAATAATAATTTAAAAGAAAACTATTATAAGATGGTGTATCATTTGTATTTAAACCAGATAACTTATCAACAATGTATAAAGATATTTCAAATGAATGTTGGAAATGTAAATGTAAAGAAGGGACTTTTTATCATTTGTGGTGGACATATGATAAAACAAAGAAATGTTGGAGTAGGATTCATATTCTAATGCAGAAAATTCTTAAAGTTAATGTAAAGATAAAACCAAAAACTTTTATTTTGGGTTTAATGGAGAAATATTTTTTTTAACTTTGATGTTATATATGTTGACAGCAGCAAGATTACTTTATGTACAAAAATGGAAGGAAACTTCGATCCCCACAATGGAAGAATGGCTGCAAATGTTGGTGGAGTTAGCAGAGATAAGCAAAATTAATTGCTTCGATTAAAAAAATAAGTATTTTTATTTCTATTTGGAAACCACTTCTGGACTATGTGCTTGAGGTGGAAGAAAAACCTTTGATTTTGGGTTTTACCAGTTAGATAGATTTGTTAATATAGAAATGGCTAGTTTAAACTACTACGTAAAAAGTTGAGGTTGGATGTTATTATCTTATTATACTACACCAAAGGGAATCAGAAGTCAATGCCTTTACTTTCTTTTTCCATTGTTTTTTGCACTCTTCTTTTCCCTTCCCCTATTTTTCCTATTATTTTTGTACTTTTTTGTATTTTATTCTGTAAACAACAACAACAACAACAACAAAATAAAATAAAGAGACTATCACTTTAAATGTTATTATATTTGGCAATATTTAAACAATGGTTGTTTTCCCTGGGATGAGGCTAGGTGATTTTAGAAGTGGATGTACTGGGGCAGTGGTCGGCAAACCGTGGCTCGTGAGCCACGAGCGGCTCTTTGGCCCCTCGGGTGCGGCTCTTCCTCTCTCCTTTCCCCCCCGGAGGCAGCGGAGGGCCCAGCATGTCGGTTGGGGGGGGCTCTGGCTGCCTACCCCTGGAGTGAGCGAGCGAGCCAACGGACAGGGGGAATGCCCGGGGCTGTGGCTGCGCCGAAGCTGTCCGGGCGCCGCGCGCACAAGGAGGTGGGCGCATGGCACCCGGACAGCTCCGGTGCAGCCGCAGACCGGGCGCTACCCCCACCCGTTCGCTTGCTCGCTCACTCCAGGGGGAGGCAGCCAGAGCCCCCTCAACCGACATGCCGGGCCCTCCGCTGCCTGGGGGGGGGGAGAGGAAGAGCCACACCTGAGAGGCCAAAGAGGGACCTGGTGGAAACGTGGCCGGCTGTCCTGCCCGATGCGCTCGGACGGCGGGAGCTGCCTGTCGCAGGGCTCGGGGCCAGCAGCAGCAACAGCCACCTGCAGAGAGCGCCGAGCCATGCTTTCCGGCGCTGGCAGCTGCGTGCGGCTGGGATGGAGGTGGGCTTGTGGCGCCCAGACAGCCTCTGCGGTGCTTGGATGGCCGCGGCCTCGGGTTCTCCCCCCGCCCGCTCACTGCATGAAAACCCGTGCCAGACTTTCCACTGCTTTGGGGGGGAGGGAGGGAGAGAGGGAGGGGAGACTGACATACAGAGAGGGGGGGAGGGGGGGAGGAAGAGACAAACAGAGAGACACAGAGAGAGAGGGAGGGAGAGAGGGAATCAGAGAGAGGGAGAGAGAGAGACACACACACACACACAGAATGACAGATGGGTGGAGGGAGGAGAGAGAGACAGATAAAGAGAGAGATAGACAGGCAAAAAGAGAAAGAAAGAAAGAAAAATAGAAAGAAAAAGAAAGTGGTAGAGAGAGAGAAAGAAAGAATGAAAAAGAAAGAATTTTGGTTGCTAAGCAGGACAATCGTTAAGTGAGTTTCACCACATTTTCCAAGTTGGCCATGCCCACCCAGTCACATGACCGCTGAGCCACTCCCACCAAACAGGCCACTCCTTTTGGCTCTCAAAAGAAATTTCAATCGTGGTACTGTTGATATTTGGCTCTCTTGACTAATAAGTTTGCCCACCTCTGTACTGGGGGAATATTATGGTTTTGTGGCCTCCCTCCACATAGCAGCTGTGTTTTATACCGTGCTGTGTATTATTTTCTGCATCTGCATAATTGTGTTTTTAGTTTGTGAAGTAGCCCAGAGTTGTTTAGACATGGTTGCCTAGAAACCCACTAAAAACAAATTAGTATTAAGAAAATAAATTGAAGACTGATTTGATTTGACTGAATTTGTAAGGGCATCACAGTAATGGAATGAACAGTTGCTGTGTTTTCAATAGTTGCCAGTTAATGCTTCTCTTTGCCTTTATCATTACAAGTGGCCCAGTTCTCAGATGTGATTTTGGACCTTGCTATGTCAGATTGTGAGTATATAATCTCATAGCAGCGTTTCTCAAATAGTGGGGCGCGCCCCCCAGGGGGGGCGCAAGGCTCTGTAAAGGGGGGCGCGTTTGACCTTGGCAAACGCTGTCATAACAAGCTAAGAAATCGGCTGTAGGTAAAGCAGCCGATTTTAAAGGTCCCTCCTCCTCCCTCCCTCCACAGTCGGCATGCTGGCCACTCGTCGTCTTCCAGGGACTGCCGTTCCTCACATACACGCACGCACGCACGCATGCACGCACACACACACACACACACACGGAGGCTTCTCAGCTCCTGAGCGAGCGAACGAGCAATCAAGCACGGCGGGTGGCCGGGCGGCCGGGGCAGGCTAAGGCGGGTGAGCCGGGCTGAGGAGACTCCGCGGAGATTGGGGGCGGGGCGGGGACGACGACGATACACAGACAGAGAGAGGCACAGACACAGAGAGAGACAGGGAGGGAGGGAGGAATCAGAGAGTGACAGACACACACACGGAGACAGAGAGAGACAGGGAGAGAAAGAGAGAGACACAGAATGAGTGATTAAGTGCCTGAATGCAAGACACACACACACACACACACACACAGTGATAGATGGGCAGACGAAGGAGAGACAGACAGAGATAGAGAGAGAGAAAGAAAAAGAAAGAAAGAAAAAAGTGGGAGAGAGAAAGAAAGAGAGAAAGAAAGACAGACAGAGAGAGAGAAAGAGAAAGAGAGAGACAGAAAGGAAAGAGAAAAAAGAGAGAGAAAGAAAAAAGAGAAAAAGAGAGAGAGAGAAAGAAATTTCTTTTTTTTATTCTCTTATACGTTAATAAGGATACAGTGTTATGCAAAGGTGTACTTATAACAATTTTATAGACAAATGATACTATTTACAGTCGCGCGGGGGGCGCGCGAAATGTTTTCTTCTTCCTAGGGGGGGCCTGACAGAAAATAATTGAGAAGCATTGTCTCATAGTAATGGTATTTATTTCATAATTGAAAGTTGTTTCTTTAAATTATAATATTGCACTTTTTTCTTGATCTCCCATTGAATACAACATCTTGGGTTTTTTTTTATTAAGGTAAAAAAATCAATTCTTAATTTTAAATGTCTCTCCAAGCAAGATTTATTTTCCCTGTAGCTTTTGCAATCCCAGGTGATCTAGTTTTTATCGGAGTCTGAGTAGCACAGCACATTTCAGAATCTTTATTTGGGAGTAAGAAAGTAGATACAATGTAGCATATTCAGACACTGATCACACTTTCAAGAAGAAATAAATTTCAAAGACATATAAATGGTACCCTGAACTGCAATTTAAGTAAAAGGACTGCTATTTTGCAAGCTGTTCAAGACCAGAATGCTAGACACATAAGACACTGCAAAAAGAGTATTTAAACTTAGATTAAAATTAATTTTAAAGATTTAACTGTGGAAATCACTTAATTCTGAATATGATTTGGGCATGTTAACAGGATGGAACTATTGGACGGTGGGGAATAATTTTCTCCAGAAAATGAAAAGTAAATGTAATACAGAACTCCCTGTGGAGAATGGAAAGATGCCATTATTATACAATCTGAACATGCTTGGCCAAACATTTCCCGAACTTCAAGAGTTAATAGACTCATAGCCTTATGAGCCTATTCCATATTTTGTACATGAAAATGTGAATTATTCTATGTATCTACTTTGTAGCCACTCAATATTACTCTTATCAAATATTCTGTGCTTTGTAGACAAGTACTAAGCCAATAATGTAGATTTTCAGTATATATTAGTCATGCAATCATCTCAAATCCATTTTATGGATGATATAATCCTCTTATGGTGAGCTGGATGGAGAACAAATTAAATAAATATAATAACAAATAAAATGTACAGTATACATAACCACTATAGAGAAGATAAACTTGTTAGATATCTGCTTCTGAGCCAATATTTAACAAGTTTATGTATCAAAGAAAGCAAGTTTATGTAACAAAGAAAAATGATTAAATGTTATACTTGGAGACTAACCATATTCCATTCTAAAATTAGTTTTTTTTTTCTTGGCAACATCTAATACTCTGTACCATTCTACTTATTTTTAGAGCCTTAGGAAATTTTTATATAATTTCAATTGAAAGATTCTTAGTGGCATACAAGAAGGCAAATACCTAAAATGGTATCATGATGAATGCCAATAAACAGAGTTAAAAGCATAATGGAATAAAGTAGCTTTAATAAGTTCCAAAGTATGGCGGCCATTGTGAAAAAAATCCACCTGTATATTTCTTGGGACACTGAAGTTTTGTGTCCCTTTTTAATTATTGTGGCCCATACTTATTAGTTTTCATTTAAGTGCATCGACTGGCATGGGGTCACTTTTCAGCAGAACTCTGACTGCTTAGAAACACTTTGTCCTAAATTCAGTTCTTAGCATACTGCAGCTATAAGGTTTCCTAAAAATGCCCTAATTGATTCATGAGTATCAAGTCAAGTTTCAATACAAAAGTGGTCATTTATTATGAACATCATATACAAGATCTTTTCAGTCAGGTGTAAGCTTTGTTTGAGTTATAGCTGAACTTTAACCCTGTTCCTTCCCTCCCCTCAGTCTATGCCATAAATCATATTCCCCAATAAGATGCACCCTTCCTAAACCTGCTGCAATAATCTGAGATCTGACTTCAGCCAACATATGCGTGGAATGCACTCCACTCCCTTTTCTCACTATAACAATGTTGGGAGTTGACAGCAGCTATTTTTAGAAGACAAGATAGCAGATGATGGGAATTTTTTTTTTGCTTCTTAAGACTCTAGCGGGTTTATTTTTTAACTGAAGAATTCAATAATAGCAGTATTTCTTGAGTTTGGCAACTTTAAAATGCATGGAGTTCAACTCTCAAAATCCTTCAACCAATATACTAAATTTGCCAAAATTGAGAAACATTGGAGTAGAGGGACAAATAATTTGCTCTCTAGAAGGTAAATTCTCAAATAATTCCACTTATGATGTATAAACTGAATATATGTGTACCAATAAGGAGCCATGCCAGCAGCCATTTCTAATATTCCAGACATTTTGCAGTTATAGCCAAATCAATTTGCATGTTGGTACCGTACATCTTTGGTATTTGGGTCACAATCTGGATAAAGTTAAATAATAAGATGAAGGAGAAGCAGAAGACTAATCACTTTTCTAAATATAGTTAGAAACTAAGATTATGGGAAATCTAGTGGCGTTTCTCTTCCCTGGTTAGCATGTCTCGTTGTCTCTCTCTTATCCTAATCCTAATCCTAGTCTATTAACAGTCTTCTCAGAAGGCAGCTTGTTTGAAAAAAATTGATTGGAATCATGCAATAATTGAATCAAATGACAAAACAGGAAAATTAATATTTAGGTTCTTCTTTTAAAAGAAAACAAATAATGTAAAACAGAAGTGTTCAGTTAAGACTGCATATATAAATAAATAAATAAAATAAATTTTAATTTGTAGACCGCTCCCTCTCCCCATAGGGACTCGGAGCAGTGCACAGGGAGGATAAAAAAACAGTAAATATACAAACATATTTAAAAACAGATTAAACGATATTCCTGTGCTAAAAATTCCCCATTAAAATACTAAGATTCGCCATAAATTAATATATTAAAAACCCTATAGAAGAGAGACTACCCTAGGCCGGCCAAGCAGAAAAGATGTGTTTTTAATTTTAGACAGAAGGAGCGGAGGTCCGTGGTTGTTCTAATGTCGGGGGGAAGGTCGTTCCAGAGGGCAGGGCCCGCCACAGAGAGAGCCCTTCCCCTGGGCGTCGCCCGCTGACAGAGTCTAGTGGACGGCACCCGGAGAAGTCCCTCTCTGTGGGAGCGAATCGGCCGTGCGGATGTATGTGGCAGGATCCGATCCCGCAGATATGTTTCTTGAAAGTTTCAACTCCCCAATATTTTTAAAAATATTGTGTTACTTAATGATAATTGCAACATCATGGAAAAAGAAAATTATTGCTTGCATAACTGGATACATACAATTATCCATAGGTAACTGAATAATTTTAATATTAATTAAATGTAGCTGTAATTGAATGTAAATTAAAGCAAAATTAGTTTTTAGTTGACTTGGACCCATAAATCTTTCTAATCCAAGATTCTTGACTAAAAAAAAGTTACACATCATTGCTCTAAAGAAAGCTAGGGAGTAAAAAGTAGTAAGTTTGCTACCAGTTTCTTCCTCTTTTTGCCATATTCAGATTTCTTGAAAGAGTCTTCCTCTTGCAAATTGTCTGTATTGTGTTTCAATTTGTCATGGTCAGGATAGCCATAGGTTTATGCCTAAACTGGGAACAACAGAAGAGGATCAGTGGTGCTATGTTCATTAGGAACTAATGGTTCACTGTGGGAACAGAATGCTAACCTAGATAGGCCTTGGTTCTTATCTCAAATAGTTCATGGTGTATGTATGTGGGCTGGGACTGTTGAGAGAGAGATCTTTGCAATCTGTATTTGCTAAAGAACTTCATGCTGCATATAAAATTAAAACTTTTACTATTTAATGCAGGACTAATCTTCAAGGTGTACAGCAGTGGTGGGATTCAAAAATGTTTACTACCAGTTTTGTGGGTGTGGCTTGGTGGGTGCTGTGATTTGGTGGCCATGGCTGGGTGGGTGTGGCAGATGAAGGTACTGCAAAATCCCCATTTCTTCCTGATCGTCTGGGACTCGAAAGGCAGAGAATAGATGGGGGTGGGGCCAGTCAGATATGGTATTTACTGGTTCTCTGAACTACTCAAAATTTCTGCTAACAGTTCTCCAGAACTGGTAGCAGAAATTTGTAGAAAAGGCATAGCCATTAAATAGAGAAATAGAATATCTCAAGACAAAGAGGTCTGTTATCTTAACCAGCTTCTAAGCTGAAAAGTACAAAGCAAAAAATAGGTTAAACCTATCTGCAGTTAAATTCCACTTAGGAGCTAAAGATGTATACTGGGATTTTGGATTTGCAAGCTGTTGGTGCTAATTTATTTGTTGCCACCATATTTTTCATGGTTTGTGTAATTACTGTTTGAGCTGAAGAAGAAACAGTTTGTTTAAAGTGCATTGTGTACAAGTAAAAATATGTTTTTTTTTTTGTTTCCAACCAGGAGTTTAACCTAGTTTCACCATGCCACTTCATGTGACTAGGACAATTTATTTTTTATTTCATTTAATTGACTTTTATGGACATTCATCTCTACAAGTGACTCTGGTAGTGAAAACTATTTTAAAAAGTCCGCTAACGTGTCTTATTTTCTTTTGGAAACTCCCCCCCCCCCAAATAAGCACTTGGTCTTATTTTTGGGGACGTCTTATTATTTTTGAGGTGAGTGGTGAGTGTGGTCACTTCATGGCTGCTGCTGTGTTGCAATATTTTCAGGGGGGGCTTATTTTCAGGGGAGGGCTTATTTTAGCGCATGCACTCAAACGTCCAATTGGGCTTATTATCTGGGGAGGTCTTATTTTTGGGGAAACAGAATAAATATACAAAAACTAAAATGTGTGGTAGCTGAGAAAACCTCAACAATCATTAATATAGCCTGGAGATGGATCCCTTTGCACATTTGGGGCTGCAGGCCCAAGTAGAGAATCTGATCTTTAGGGTCTTACAGAGCCAGAAAGGTTGAGGCCAGTATGATATTGAGAATGTTCCAGAAGGTAATTGCTATGACAGAAACAGCTGGTCATCTTGGACTTTCCAGTTGACATTCTTTAGCTCAGGGGTCTCCAACCTTTGCAAATCTGGCTGGAGAAGTCTGGGAGCTGAAGTCCTTCAGACTTAAAGTTGCAAAGGTTGGAGACCCCTGCTTTAGCTGATGGGATCAGTGAAGGATAGCTATCCTGCTGAATAGCTTAGGATAGATAGAAAGATTGCCAAATTTTCAGTGAATCTGACCATAGTTTGTCTCAATATACTCAGGCATTTGGGAATCCTGACTGTTTGGAGAAATGAATTTACAATCTCAAATAAATAAAGACTATGTTGATAGCTGTCAAATAGCAGCTGATTATGCATGATGTATCTCTTAAAGGGATGGTCATTAAAGATAACTTTCTTGTGACATTTCCTATGGTGACAGGTTGTCATCCATAGCATTTCTTTTTCCGTGATTGCCTTCACCAGTTGGGCGATTAATCGTGTTGTATAATTGTGTGAGAAGCAAACAACCAGAACCCAAACATCAGGAATATATAGTGTCTAGAAATATTATTTTAGAACTGAACAGACTCACGATAGGTTTAATAGTTAAATGTTTTATTTCATATAATCAATCTTAAATAATTTATCAGAAAATGTAAAGAGTTTATAAGGAAAAAGAGGCCTTTGCATGACATATTTTGCAAGTTGAGATTAACATTAAAATATTTTATAGCTCAGAGTGAGTGCTAATTAAGTGATAAGTAGCATGATTTGCTTTTTTTTTGTTCTTTGTGCCAATTATAATCCAATTAATTTTTGTTTCCTTGTCAAAAGTCAATATGCATTTCTTTTTTGTTGTTGCTGCTGCATTTAAAAAAAATTAAAGAGCAAAATGATATACAAGGTCATTGTCCTAGCAATCTTACAACAAAAGACAGCTTTTCCTTATCTCTTGTATTTCATTAATGCAATATTACTTCATTTTATCTACATGGTCCCAGAAATATTTTCTTTGCAACAGTAAAATACAAGAGCCAGAAGCAAAGATATGCTTATTCTATAATGACAAAGGAAATGCTTTTAATAAACTGTTACAATGCATTCAGGCTGGATGTTGAGGACAGCCACTGGTGACACAATTTATAAAGGGATTAGATGAATTCCCATAATTGTCTTGATAGGAAACACAGGTCTGAGGACAATGCACAGTAGCGGGACAGGATTAAAGATAGCATTCCAAGCCTTACTCAGCAGCACAAGCCGAGGGATCCTTAAATTAGCCAGGTTAATTTGACAGGCATCTATGACAAAAATAATACATATTACCACCTAAAAATGGTTCCAAAGCAGAAAATTGCAAAGCAGAAATTGAAATGCCCAGGAGTAGAATTCCAGTGAACATTAATGTTTAATGTATTCATTGTGGAGAGTGTTACATACATACCCACAGACTCAGAATAGGGTTTCAGTCACTTCAGGTACCATATTCTGATATATCCTGTAGGAAATTCTGTGACCTCTAAAATGTGATCTGAGACCTATGGGGAAGAAAACTGCATTTAACATATTTGGGAGCTATTTGGGAAAGGCATGTTAGTTTCATAGATTGTGTTTAGTCTATTTTAGTTTGAATATGTGACATATCAATATTTATCAAACAGTGAGAAATTAAGCTGCCAATTTTCATTGTTCATAGGAGACTCTGGGAATCATGGAAAAGTGGATTAGAACATGCAATTGTTTTTCTTTGTACTAAGCTAATATACCTCTTTAAAAGCAGTTCACCACTATTATAGTCATGTTGGAAGCACCAAAGGACTTCTGGGTAAAAGAATGATGACATTGCCATTGCCCTGGGAGAGCTCAGTTGTGGGCTCTTTTTACATCCCTGATAAATTGTCTACCAAAGTGGGCTGTAAAAAAAACAGTAAAAATATTACTTCATTATCAGTATTTCCTTCTGGTTCCATTAGCCTTGTTCTTTGCCTTAGATTACAAAACGTTTTAGACAGGTTCTGTATGCTTGTAAATTTCATTTTTGCCTAGTTTTCTATTATGGGAAGAGAATCCTGGATGAGAAAATATTGCTCTTACAAGAGGGTTCCCCTTAATCTCTTGTTGGTTACACCATGTTCTATAAGAACTTAAAAAGATTGGTAGAATCTACACCAATTATGGAACTGAAAATTAATTTGATCAAATTGGCTGGCATGGTTTGTCAATCATAGTCCGAAGGCCTATTCTTGCTTAGAAAATGTAGGGCAGAGGTCACCAACCTTTTGGTCTTTGGGAACCACTAAATTCATAATTTTAAATTCTGCAGACCACTATTATCACC
The DNA here is from genome assembly GCA_039707465.1 of Rhabdophis nuchalis. Lineage (NCBI taxonomy): Eukaryota > Metazoa > Chordata > Lepidosauria > Squamata > Natricidae > Rhabdophis > Rhabdophis nuchalis. The sequence goes on along the minus strand of CM077647.1, from coordinate 42,286,962 downwards.
TGCCTAATGACCAGCTGGGTGGGCATGACTAGGTGGTCATGTGACTGGGTGGGTGTGGCCAACTCAATGTCACTCACATCGAGGGATGCCTTAACGGGCTCTATTCACCCCTCTCCTTCCAGCAGGAAGCAGTTGTTGGGGCTAAGCAGCCACCACGAGAAAGAGTTGGCAAAACAGCTCAGTTCGATTGGATCTGACTGAGGACTAAAAGCCTAGGCTTTCCAAGCAGAGGGAAGACTTGTGGGACTGCAAGGCCAGGTACCTGTGCCTGGAAGCTTAATGGGCTGAGATGGTCAGCCAGTTCCAGGCCATGATGCAGTCCAACTGGAACAAGGTCCTATAGCTCTTCACCATCAGCGGCGCTTCCCTCCAGCCTTTGCCAAAGGCCTTCACCAGGAAGCTAAAGCAGAGCCAAAGTCAGAATTTCTGCCCCCCTCCAACCCACACATAAAGACCCCGAAGAAGGAGACTCTCTTCAGCAACACAAACATTCATTGCACGTATCCGTCACAAGGGCCATAGTTTGATTTAGTGCAATATAAAAAATGCAAATAATTTTTTTGTGGACCACCAACATTTTCTCATGGAAACTACCAAACTACCAGTTGGTGACCACTGATCTAGGGCACAATTTTGTGATAGAAAAATGTGTTGCAAAATCCTACCATCATCAGTCTTCCCAATCACATAATCCTTAGCCATCACTTTGCTGGCACTAGACAAGAAATGCAGAACTCTATATATTTTTATAGCAATCTATGGCACTTTAGAAATTTGTCTTTTTGTAGAATTAGTTGAATGGGATTCCAAAAACAATATGCTGGGAAGCAGATGATCATAGCTTTTTGAGTGATTACATAAAAAAGAGTTAAAGGAAACAAAGTTGTAGCAAAGGCAATGACTAACATTCAACGATTGGTTACATTCTATAGTGTTATTGCTGCTTTCAGCAGAGAATCAATGCAAAGAAATCAATATTTTAATGTATGTGACTTTTAAAGATCAGATTGAAAGCACTTGCTTATGAGAAGTCTGATAGCTTTCTGTGGGAATAGCAAAACAACAGCTTCTTCTATTGGAAAAACACCTTGTGCCATTATTCAATTTTAGAGTGGTAGCATTTACTTTATCCTTTTATAACTGAGGGAAAAAAGGAAATTCTGCCAGCTATTTGCATTTCTTAGGGGGGGGGAAAGATAAGAATGATGCTTTGGGGTGCATTTGTTTGGAAGTGACATAAAGATAATGTCTCTGAATTCTTTGAATGAAATTAAATGTTGGGTGTTGCTTTTTAGTCCAGTGACTTACTTTGCATTTGATGCACAATAGTTCATATGGGCACAAAACTGAAAATTAGACAACACTATCAAGTGGTTTAATCAGAAATTCTGCAAATTCCAATATTACTCCAGAAATGCCATCTACTCTAGCCATCGCAAACATTCTAGGACATCCTGTCCTATATGACTTCATTTCCACATGCTGAATAGCAAGATATCAAAATAGCATCCATTGAGAACTATGTGAGTTGTTCCAGATCCTACATTGTAGTACATTTGTTCAAGAAGGGAGGACACTAAAACACAGGTTTCCACAATCAGAGGTGCTTTCTTTTGAATTCCTGCACTGATCAAGGCTAGAACTTGGATTTAAATGATCTATGCATTATAACTGAGATGGGAATTTACTTTTAAACCCTCCTTTCCCCACCAAAATAATAAAAATAAAAATAAATGCAAAGAAGGATATCATACAAAATGCTTTGAATAATTTAGTATTGCTTTGACTACTGCAAAAGTATGGGTAGTCCACCACATGTTGCTATACATTTATTTATATAATATAACAATTGTATGCACCATTTCTATTAATAGCCAAAAGCTACTCATCCTCCCAAGGTCAATAAAATGAGGAGCCAGTTTATTAGGGACAATATGCTGATTCTGTAAAAGCACAATGAAGCGCTAAATAAGTCTAAGTACTATTGCTATTTCATACCAAAAAGTAGGAAAGAATTTAAATGATAAAAAAATATAAGCAGAAGTGAAATGACATTTTTGCTGAAAACATATTTGGGCAATGTAATGATCATATTTTGACTAACATTTGTTTATTTAAATATTTGTGCCATTAAGTTAAAAAATATGGAAATGAAAAATAATGTTTGATGAAATTATAAAATCTCAGCCTTCTGAGAAAAATCATTTTATACTGTAAAGCATAAGATGCTTCTGCATAATTGCCAAAACAAAATTACCAAAAAAAATTCATTTCTTCAATGTTTAAAAAAAACACGTTATTGAATTAATATGAAATAAAGATAACAAAGAAGGCTTGTTTCCCATTAACAAGTTATAGTACTCATTTGTATAATTTAAGATATTCTTGAGTCCCATAGTTTTCATTCTGATTCATTTATCTTTCTGCCCATTTCACAAACATTTTTGGCATTATTTTTTTAATTGAAAAAAGTAGGTAACATTAGACACAGCAAAAGAAGCCTGTGGTAAACCATTCCGTTTCTATTGAGGTATGCAGCATTTTGCTTTGTCTCAGATAAATTATATTTACCTTTAGACATCGGTCCCAATAAGGGATTTTTAGCACAGCTGGCTTGGCAGTTAAAACCAAGGTCTTAAAGGCCATCAGGGGAATAATACGTACTATCACTGCCAGAGCTGTCATCCAAAAAGGTCTTAATTATATCACCCTTTCATTAGCGTGAAAATGGAAGGTGAGTAACACCCTCATCTGTTTTGAAATCGAACACTAATTTGTGTAAATGATCTTGCTTTCACCAAAGCAATCTATTTTGCTGTGATTTTATACTGAAAATAATTGAAGGCATTCAATTTATCAAATCTATGTTCCCTACAATGCTCCTCTTTATCAGTTATAAAGATCTAAGACAAAGCAACTTTTATTTATAAACACACCACCCAAAGTGCTGTCATGAAGTCCTTCTATCTTTACTGCAGAGAAATCTATTTTCTGCTTTGCAGTATAAAGAAAGCTATTTTTTTATCTTGAATGGTGACTTAAGCATTATGATACGATAGCAGATTGTTCTGCAAAGGAATAACAGTATTTAATTATACATATATATATTTTTTACAGAAGAGTTCACTACTAGTATTGTTTACATATTGAAATAATGATCATGTATAAGAACATGCCCTTAATTATTTATTAACAGCTCTTACTGAAACCTGGTAATATATACAGATAATCCTTGATTTACAACCATTTGTGTAGCAGCTGAGGTTACAATGACACCTAAGTGACTTACAATTTGATCCTTGTGTGTACAACTATATGCAGCATCACCCATGTCATGTGATCAAAATTCAGGCACTTGGCAGTGAGCATGCGTTTACAACATTGCAGTGTCCCAAGGTCACATGATCATCATTTGCTGGCTGCTGACAAGCCAAGTCGGTGGGGGAAGATTAGTTCGCTTTAATGGCCATGTAATTCACTTAACAATTGCAGTGATTCACTTAATAACCAGGGCAAAAAAAGATCATAAAATCTTGGTACGACCCACATAGCAATAGAAATTCTAGTTCTAATTGTGGTTGTAAGTTGAACTCTACCTATAAGCAAACTTTCTTTAGCTTGCTTATTTATGATTCTAACATGTGATGACAGATTGCTACATCTAGCACATTTCTTTGCTCACTTTGTAATATAACTCAAATGTTCGGTTTTATTAATATTTTGAACGATTTTTCTTTGCTAAAGCAGCATTTCACAAAACACTTGAAAAATCTGGCAGAAATCTTTGTCACTTTTATTCATGCAAATGTTCCTCTTTTAGCTTAGCATTTGACTCAGAATTTTATTTTTTAAATCTAAACTCTGATATGTGTTATTTAAAAGAAAAAGAAAAAACCCCAAAGCATTTATGTACAGTAAGCCAATGAATTTTAGCAAGTTTGTTTTATAATTCCATTGGTAATTATTCTGTAAGTGATCAACTTAAAACCAAAAAGGCTATACAGTTAGACTAAAATGAAGATTATGTTTAAATAAATCAAATACAGTATTTCCTGAACAACTTTGAGATCTATAAAATTGTGAAAGTTACATTGTCATAACTGAGTTATATGCTAATTAAACAACACACACATAAAATTTAAAAAACAGGTCTGTTGGATTTTGGAAAGATTGATAGATATTTCATACATCCAATTTTCAATGAACAAGAGGCACCACAACTAAGGCTTGCTCTTTCATTCCACAGAGACATGGTTTTGTTTTGTTGAGGGATTTGTGAGGAAAGAACACTTTTGAAAGTATGCAGAAACACTGAATTCCAGCTACTTCCATGTATGTGGGAACGACAGAGTTATCTGGGATTTTAGGAGTTGTCATCTAACACATTCAATGGTGGGATTCAACTTTTTTTACTACCAGTTCTGTGGACATGGCTTGGTGGGCGTGGTGTGTCTTGGTGGACTTGGCAGGGGAAGGATACTGTAAAAATCTCCATTCCCACCCACTCCAGGGTAAGGTTACTGTAAAATCTTCATTCCTTTTCCACTCCAGGGGAAGGTTATTGCAAAATTCCAATTCCCTCCCAATCAGCTGGGACTCAGGAGGCAGAGAATAAATGGGGGAAGGGCCAGTCAGAAGTGGTATTTATTGCTTCTCTGAAATACTCAAAATTTCAATTACTTGTCCTCCAGAACTGTCCAGGGTCTGCTTAATACCACCTCCGTTCATCCCAATACATCTTGGCAACCCCAGAAAAGTGTGACATTTCACCTATATAGTAATATCTATTTCTATTTCTATCTTGTCTTTAGGCCATCTCCCTTCTCTTGCTTAAGTCTCCCCCTTCTCCCTTCCTCAGGCTTCAGTTTTCCAAGCCCCTTTCTACACCCCATCATATTTGCTCTAGCCACTCTAAAGCCCAAACTCTGTCCAATTTTTATAAGATGATCCTTTAGTAACATCCCAGGTTGAAAGATTGCTCAATTCAAGCTTTGAAATTTCCCACCATAATCTTAGCAGATCTTTATAGTGTCTGTAGCACAGTGAGCTATATTGCTATTTCAGGAAAATTATAGTAATTATTTCTAAATTTGTTTCTATGAATATAAATTGACTAAGACAAGTGTGTCCTGATTCTTTGTTTTTGTGTATGTTTTGTAAGTCACCACACATATTTCATTGTCCTTGTCATTATCTGCCTCTTTATCATGCTCGAGATGGAGAATCTTTAAGCTCAACCCAGGTGCTTAAGAGCTTCTAGCTCATTTTCAACAGAAGAGTACCCTACTACATGCTGAATAATTTAGGTGTAGCAAAGCATTATGGTCCAGTGGAAGTTTGTGTTTATTTACTGCAGGAAAAGTGATTTTTCTCCCACTTCTTGTTTTACTAGAAAATGCACTTTCATTATATTTTTTCTCTCTCTTTAAATGGCTGCAAAGGACATGCCTCATTATAAAATGTTTCTTGGGTTGCATATGAAGGAGTTTGTTCTGCTTGGTTTATTTTTTTTTGCTCCCACACTGGAGAGCTTTGAGTTCTAAAATTGTTGTCTCGACTGTATAAAGCTTTAATGTGCCAGTTTTGTATCCAAACATGCTTTATTTATTTGATACAGCTGCTTCTTGGTATTCAATTTAGAGTGGCGTGTATCAGTGAACAACTATTATATATTAAAAATGGCACAATGAACAAATAATAAAAACAAAACACAAAAGCATCCTACCATGGTAAGGGGGTAGATTTATTTGTTTGGTTGCTTGCTTGCTTGCCAAATTTCAGCAGTGCCATCTGTGTTCCTCTGGGAACCATAAAAACTAGCCTGGAGGCCTGGATAGCTTAGCTGTGATTTGCCTAGAGAGAGTTAGTTTTTTTCTGAGAAACGGCCAATATTGGTAGTAGCCCAGTGCTTAGAATCCATTGTTAAGGTGAAGCACTAAAAAAAGCAACTATGACTTGGAAGGAACATAAAGGTTTCTGGATCAAAGACATTATCTGGACAACAAAGGTCTTCACTATATCTATATATGAGGCTTAGCTCATGATTCTTGGCTTGTGATTCCTGGCTCTCACGCTGTGACTACCATCCACCACTAGTCATCTCAAAGACTGTAATTTCTGTATGGCTCTTTTGTCTCCAGTTTGACAATGGAGACTGGAGGTGGCTATGAACATCCCTTGTGAAAGATTCAAAGATTCAATCCAGCTGTTCACCCACAGTTTACAGCTTACCTTATTTCTAAGTCTAAATACAAACTGAAAATTATTCAGCAGGCAGGCTTCTAAGAAATTAAATATATCTGCTGCCTTGTTTTTCACTAAATATAACTTTTGCAACTATTGGAAAGGAAAGGCTTGGTTACTGCTGATATTAGAAGATACCAGAGTTTATTTTTAAATCTCTGGAGAAGTTTTTACTTGTTTGTGCATTAAGTACAATGATGTTTCTGAAATAAGATGATTTTTCTATTGTTGTTTGGAAAGAAGTCAAATGCTTTTCTTTCCTGTAATTTAAGTTGATATGGATCTATTGTTTACCAATGTGACAGGAGGTTCTGTTTCTTTGACCCAATCTATCTCTACCTCTCTATTCATTATCCATTTCAAAGGCTTTTAAAAGCTTGTTACAGCTAACATTTATCATTAAACCAGGTTATTATTGATTTTGGAGGATATGACCTCTGATAGTGTCCCCAATTGTGACAGCCACTTTTCGTAAAGAAGAATTGAAAAATAGAAGAAAAGAAGAATTCAAACAAATGAGCCTGTTTACTTTTTAAAAAATACCCTTTTTGTTTCATGTAAGCAAATTCTGGTTCTTTCTTTTGTTGGAAATAAAGTCTCTTCACTGATTCTGTAGAATTCAATTATAGGAACTCCGTGCTTAGGGACCACAATTGGGCCTGACCACTTGGTTACCAAACAACCTAGGTGCTAAGTGGAAAATTACATGACCATGAAAAGACTTATATCCGTACTTTCCCTTCAGTCATTAAAATGTGTATGTGTGTATGTATGTGTGTGTGTAGTTAGTCAGTCAGTCAGTCAGTAAGCGGAAGATCATGTGACTGATGTATGGTTTTATTTCTACCTTCTCCTAGTTTTGCTTGTCACAAGCGAAAATATGCATCAGTTGCAAAGTACATAAATTGTGATCATGTGATTAAGGGATGCTATAAAGTCATAATTGTGAGGATTGGTTGCAAAATTATTTTTAACATCATTGTAACTTCAAATGCACAATGCTGTCAGTATGTGAGGACTACTTGTATTGGGAAAGGAATACCACACTAGGTAATAACTAAGAATTGAGCATCTGAGTATAGTGTATATATATATATATACATATGCATATGCATATGCATATGCATATACATATACATATACATATACATATACATACATACATACATACATACATACATACATACATACATATATATGTAATTGTTTTCACAACATCCTGTTAGGGCCCCATTAAGGGAGGAGACATACTGTTTCCTTTTCTGCCTTTCGGCTCATCACCAGAGACCATCTAGACAGAAAGCCAAGAGTTCCGTTGTGTAAATTTTTTAGATATGTGTGTTAGTTTTATGAGCTGATCAATAAATAAATCAGAGAGACCAGGATAGATCTATTTCGAGCTTATTAGCTCTCATCAGCTGGCCATACCCTTTACTGGGACTCGAACCGGGGCTGTATTGGCATTCTGTCTAGATGGTCTCTGGTGATGAGCCGAAAGGCAGAAAAGGAAACAGTATGTCTCCTCCCTTAATGGGGCCCTAACAGGATGTTGTGAAAACAATTATATATATATCAAAGGGAATAAATAGTATCAAATTTACTATTGGCATGGATGAAATTCACTTTTTTCTTTGCATTCAGGGGTTAAATTCTTATACTTGGATTGTGTGCAGATATTATTGGTACATCTGAGGAGAAAAAGCAATGTGATTTAAAGTTCACAATGCTAATTCCTTTGCTAATTATTTATGGATTTAAAGTAAAACTATATTTAACTACACGTGGGCCTTGGAATAACTATTTTCCATGCAAATAAACCAAAATATTTTTTTATCCTTACAATAAATCTAGATCAGTAATATAAATCTATTTCTTGTTCTATGATGACTTATCTTTATTCGAATATCATACATACACAATACAAACTGCATGTATGAATATATAGATACATACATAAACACACATATACATGCACATAATACACATACAGAGAAAGAGAGAGATTTTTTTAAATGTAATTATAGTTCAACTTTGCAAGCTCAAAAAAAAGGAGTGGCCCATATTTCTATGGTTGCAAATGTGGTGGTTTAGATGCTGTGAAAATAACTGGTATACAACAAGAACAAAATGCTGAGTGACAGTTGTACTACAGTTTTTATTTGTTTTGCCTATTACATCATGTTCTATTATTTGCTAGATAGCATCATGGCATTGCTCATTTTGGTATATGTGAAGTACAGCCTTCTGTGGCTATTGGATATTCTACTTACACTCTTCAACACTTTCTCATCCACAAGTGAAGGCCTTTTCCTGTATCACTGTCCCTCATTTTTTATGTAACATAGATACTGGGACCATGTTGATTTATTTTTTTTATTTTATTTTATTAAATTTATACCCCACCCTTCTCCTTGTTAGGACCCAGGGCGGCGCACAGGCATTATTTAAAACCACAAAATACAATATATATCAATTAAAATATATTAAATTAATTAAACCCGTGCTAAAACCCATGTTAAAACCTTACCAAATTATAATTTATTTTTAAAAAGTCAGAAACGGGGGGCTATCCTAGGCTGGCTTGTTGGAATAAATACGTCTTAAGACGTTGGCAGAAGAGGCGGAGGTCCGAGAAGGTCGGGGGGTAGGTCGTTCCAGAGGGCCGGGCCCGCCACAGAGAAGGCCCTTCCCCTGGGTGTCGCCAACCGGCATTGCCCCGCCGACGGCACCCGGAGAAGACCCTCTCTGTGGGAGCGGATCGGACAAAGGGATGATCTTCTGGTCTCTGTTCCTTCTCTTCCATTGTACTCTATTTAAATTTGAAAGTATTACAGTTTTTATAATCCATCTCCAGAAAAGCTACAAGATCCAATCTTCCCCTAAATGTTAAGCAATCAATCATTTCTACACAGCTGTCTGGGTTATTCAATCTAACTTTGCTCCCCTCCCAGCCTTTTTCTCTATAACTGTCATTCTGTGTGGGCTTATTTCTTCAGAGAATCCACATAGCTGTCAGATCATTGTAATCCAATATCTTGTAGGTTCTCCTTGGATGGCTTTTTCTGGCCCAATTTACCATGATTTTGTTGCACTTAAATTTGGCTGCAACATCAACCCGTTCAGTTAACCATCATATAACCATCTAACAGCTCCGCTCTATCAAATTCTATGTAGGGAGAGGCGCATGAGCTGTAGTGCCTAATTCGATCTCTTTATGTGAAGGTCCTCCAAAACCTGAGTTGATAACAAGTGTTTCATATCAGTGAAATTGTTTGAAATTATCAAGAGTATTTCAAACTGTACTTCTGATCTGATGCAACCAGTAAACAACACCATTGTCTTTGCTTGTGATTAAAATAGAAAGCTTTTCAGAAATATTATTTTTAGTTGTTTTTAAATCTGAGGTTAATTTGTAATCTGTTGAATCCTGTTTATCTCTCTATTTCCATGTAGAAAGCATTATACAGTTTTACTACAGTATTTGCTTACCTACAAACCTGGCTTGAAGATATGACTTTTCTTTTTCTTGAGTAATGTGCTATTCTACTTCAGAATGTTCTGTACTAGCCCACTCACATAGAATTCTGCTAATTATCATTCCAAACATCTAGGAAAATGTTTAGTTATATGAATTCAGACATGAATATTTTCCCATTTTAATCTTGAGATGTTGAAAATTTAAAGCAGGAATCATTATCATTTCTCACCACTATACTACTTCTCTTCTCTTAAATTCTAATTCCTCCTGTGGCTTCTCTGTTCCTTTTACTAATTCGTTTTTACAGTCTCCTGTTCAGCCACACCTTTAAAGACTTGGTTATAAAATACTCTATCAAAATCTCATCTAGCCTCAGAGCATGCTGCATTTGAAGTATGTTTTATGGACCTCTTAAACCTATAATAAGCCTGAGATGCCATCAGAGCCATTGCTAAAACTATTTATCACCTTTTGCAGCTCGACTTTGGAAAGTATATTTTCTTTCTTGCTGTTAGGCCTTGCAACATGGCATAATGATGTCAGTGTATTTGTTTACCGAGATTCAGTTTGTGGGCTGCAATGTTTTAATCCATTGACAACTGTTTGATATGCTGAACTCTCTTTTAAATATGGGTTGGGTTACCTGAACATTTTGATGCACAAAGGCTGGAGCTTGTCATCTGAAGTATACTGGCAGCAGTTCCATCTGTAATGAAGACTTGGTTACAACATGTACAAAATATGTAAAAATATGCTGACATAGGCTTGTAGCATGAAAGGTTTTGTAGTTCAGTTATTTTTCTTATAAATTTGTGTAGTGCTGTTCTTTAATATTCTGTAGGAAATTATTCTTTATCCTAATACATAAATATGCACAAAGTGGAATAAGTGTGAGAATCATGCTCAGTTTGAGATAAATTAAGGTAATCTTCCTGAAATGAATTTATAACAAAGCATCCATTGATTTTGCTGAGTATCGAGCTAAATATTGAAAACCTTAATTCTAGTTTAATCCGCACCATCTTTTTCTTCAGTAGCCGACTATGTGCTTTTAAATCTCTGACAACCAACATGGTAACTGAATTTTCTTTTTCTTAATATCTGTATTCCAGGTGCCTTAAAATATGTACCAATTATGTGTTAATGTTGCAGATAAATGTATACTTGCTGCAGCTCAATTGCAAAAGATCACTAGATAGAATTCACTAACTTCCAAAATAATAATAATAATGACCACAACAATAATAGCTAAAAATCTCATGCAATTCTTGAAATTTATAAAATATCTATGTTCCTGCATAAGAACCAACAAATTTAGGTGATATCATACAATGAACGATAAAATCTTGGCTGAGTGTGTCTTTTATTTGTGTACACATAGGTAAATGTGGGGATGCAGTTGCTCAAGGGACTATGGTGGCTCAGCGGCTAGATGCTGAGCTTGTTGATCACAAAGGTTAGCAGTTGGGTGGTTCGAATCCCTATCGGTGCATAACGGCATGAGCTCCCATTATTGTCCCAGCTTCTGCCAACCTAGCAGTTCAAAAGCATGTAAAAATGTAAATAGAAAAATAGGGATCACCTTTTGTGGGAAGGTAACAACATTCTGTGCATTTAGTCATGCCAACTACATGACCATGGAGACATCTTCAGACAGCGCTGGCTCTTTGGCTTTGAAACAGAGATGAGCACTGCCTCCTAGAGTCGGGAGCGACTAGCACATATGTTCAAAGGGAATCTTTACCGTTACTATGTAAAATCATTTATATTTATTTGATCATACCCAAAATCATTATTGATTCCCATCAATAGAGAAGGTTGATTCATATAAATACATCATTCACTCAACTTTAAAGGAAAATAACCAGTTAAACACTTTCTTAATATATAGAAAGAAAAGAAAAAAACCTCAGATGGAGCAAACTACATTCATATAATATTTTTTTCACTGTACAACATGAGATGCAAGTAACCTTGAGTAACATGCAGATTCTGGAAATGTTATTCTTTTAAATGAGCTTGATTTTTCTAGGTCCCAATTATTGGGTATAAGTTGTCAGTCTCCCTTTCTTTTTCCATTTTTTCTAGGTCCATGGGGCAGGTGTATGGGAGATGAATGTGGCCCAGGAGGTACCCAGACTCGAGCTATATGGTGTGCTCATGTGGAAGGATGGACTACCCTCTTCACAAATTGCAAGCAGGCAGAAAGGCCTGACAACCAACAGAATTGCTTCAGAGTTTGTGACTGGCACAAGGAACTGTATGACTGGCAGCTGGGCAGCTGGAACCAGTGTCAGCCCATCCTTTCAAAAAGCATTGAAAAAACAACAGTATGTGTGAACGGGGAAGAAGGAATTCAGAGGAGAGATATTATTTGTGTCCAAAAATCAAATGGTGTGATAGTTGAGGATGCCATATGTGAATACTTTGAGCCAAAGCCTCAGCTGGAACAGGGATGTCTCATCCCTTGCCGGCAGGACTGCATTGTATCTGATTTCTCAGCCTGGACAGAGTGTTCTAAGAGCTGTGGCAAAGGGCTGTCCTACCGTTTTCGCCATATTGTAGCTCCCCCTCGTTATGGGGGCTCTGCCTGCCCCAACCTGACAGAGTTTCAGACTTGTAGTTCAGCTCTCTGTGCCACTGAAGAAAACCTATATAGTCTGAGTGTTGGGTCCTGGAGTACCTGTTCAATTCCTCACTTGCGGCATGTCAGGCAGGCAAGGAAACGTGGGAAGAACAAAGAAAAGGAGAAAGCAAAGGAGAAAAACATTCGGGATCCAGAAACCCGGGAATTGATTAAGAAGAAAAGGACTCATAACAGGCAGAACAGGCAGGAGAATAAATATTGGGATATACAAATCGGATATCAGACCCGGCAGGTGATGTGCACACACCGAAATGGAAAGACGGTTGCTTTAAGGTAATCCTGTTTTATTGAGGTTTTTTTAATTGTGTGTTTTTTCTCCCCACCTTAATTCACTGTTTCATCCATGTTCATCCTTGTTACTCACTCAGGTTAAAAATTAGAATTGCTGAGATCATCTAATTCTGCTTCTACTGAATGTGATATTATATGAATATTTACACACCAAGCATTTAGACTGCCCCAACTTTGTGGAGTACACTGATAAAAACAATCTATAAACCAGAAATAAGATGCCAAACAATTCAATAAAATTACTGACAGTGGGACATTCTTTTCTACCTAATGCCTGGGAGAAAACCAGGTTTTCAAGGCCTAGGGTATTTAAAGGATAGTAAATTGGGAAAAACATTTCAGAGGGCAGAAACCATGAAAGAAAAGCCATGCCACCTGAGTCCCATCAGAAAACACTGCTATAAAAAAATGATACCTGGACAACGCCAGATTGGCAGAAATCATGGGAGAAAGGGAATCCATCAGATAGCTAGGCTGTATGCTATGAAGGTCATTAAAAGTCACAACTAGAATCCATTAAATGCACCCATTGAAAGCTTGGTGGCAACTAATGCAGTCAGGCAACAGATGTTTTACATGGGTGTACTTAGGTGTGGATCAGCTGCAATATCTGAGTGGTCTTTTGAGATAGCCCATGTAACTGTACAACACATTGCAGTAGTTCATATCTGAACTGATTAAAGCATGAATAACTGTGAAAAGAGATTCCTATTCCTATTCCAGGAAAGTAAAGAGAACAATTAGCACAACAGACAAAACTAAGCAAAGGCACATTTACCACAGCTGCCAACTACTGTGGCAGCAGGAACTGTAAATCCAGGACAATTCCTATATTATACACCACTTCTATCTTGAGGAGTGCTGTACCATTCAGAGCTTAACATTCAAAGTACTGGGAGAGTCCAAAACATTTGGCAGGATTGAGCTGAAGTCTGTTTCTATCCAATAAAACTCCAGTAGCATGGGGCAAGGCCTTGACTCACTTCAGATTGAAACATACACCTGGGAATCAGCAGCATTTTGATTATACTTGATTGCTTGTTCATAAATGATTTAACCCAAGAGCTTCTTGCAGATGTCAAACAGTAGGGGCAGGTTAATAATATTTAGGCACTGGGATAGTGTCTCTTTATCTGCAGTTAAGATATATTATTCTCTGAACAGAATGGGGGGAAAAGAGCCAAAAAAGGCCTTTATAAACAAAGTGACAACTTACAAAAATCAAGTCTTTCTTAGACTTTCATTTATTTCAGATATAGTATGAGTTCTTTAAGAATTAAATGAGTATGCTTCTAATTTTTCTACTAACTATTAAATATATTAATGGGATTTGGTTTTGTTTGCTGATCTGAGTATATAAAAGAAATTACCATTTCTTTTTAAGTGGGTATTTCAGCTAAATTCAATTACCAATTAAAATACTGTGTTCCTGTGAAATGAGGAACCCAATTATCTGAGAAAGATTTTTATGTGTCAAGTTGTTCATAAGAAGGCACCAAGAATTTTGAAGGCTTTTTTTCCTTTTCCCTGTAAAGTTTATTCATCAACCTTGAACTGACACTAATAGTAATCTACAGCTGAATTTGTAATTAAGAATATTGAGAATCGTACCTTCATATTTTAATCCTATTATTCCCAACATGTAACTCAGCTTCCATTAGCATATTAACAGAGTGCATCCTTCCTCTGTATTAATTTTCTCTACTTCATATTTCTTTGGATTAATTTAACTTCCACTGTGTTTCACTGCAAAACATTTTAAAACTGGTAATTAAACTATTTCTTTTGTTGCAAATGCATAACATAGTGTTTCCTTTTACTATGTTCTATGATTCTGAAAAACCTTGATAGTAATAAAGATAGGAAATGGTGAAAATAAATAATGCATTGTTATCTGTTATGCGAGTTGTCATTAAGGAAATGCAAATATTTTATAGGGTTCAAATCAGACTTCTGTAACCTGAGTAGAGTATAAGAGAATTCCAGAAACTGAACTTACTCTCCCTCCCTCCCTCCCCCCCTCTCTCCTTCCTGATGTGTTTTTATTGCTGCTGACCATAATGTTGGTCATTAAGTGCAGTGGCTATTAAATGAGATGCCCACATGACTGCTTCACTCAACTGAAATCCTGGCTAACTCAGTTGCTGTTGATCATGTTGGTCATTAAGCAGCATGTGAGGTGGAGTCTCTGGAGGCTTCAGTCTCTCATTGGCTCACCAGACTCAGGGAACCCTGACTGGGTTACAGGGTACACCAACACCCACAACACCCAACATCAATTGGCTTCAGAACGCCACAGAGCATATAAATTGCTGCACTTATCTTTTACGCACAGCCAATGCAAGGCATGGCCTTCTTATAGAGACCATCTTGTACCATTCTGCAAGTGGGCAACATTTTTGGAGACTTCCCAGGCACGGTGGAATAGAGAGCATCAACCTAAGATACATTTCGGCACTCCACAGAAAGAGTTCAGCATCTGTTCATGCATGAAAGGAAATGGTGCTGAAAGATCTTCACAAACTTCATTTCTTCACCTTTTCTGAGGCCACTGTAACTACAAATTGTTGTTAAATAAATGATCATAAATCAAAGACTACCTGTAATTGGGTTGTTCACTATCCATTCCCAGATCTTGATTGCTAGGAGTTGGGCAAGGTATCATGCAACTGATGCTGCATGGACAGTTTTTATTAACATTGCCTAGTTTGGAAGCTAAGTAGAGTCAGGCCTGGCTAGCACTTTGGGGAGAAACTATTAAAAAAGCCCAGTTTGGTAGATTAAACTTAAAAAAAACCCCAGAGGATTGCAGTAGCAAACCAGTTTCATATTGCGGCCATGGAAGCCATGTGTTTGTACATGGAGTCACAAGGATTTTTGTTCAGCTTCAGGAAACCTCATCAGCCTTATTAGGTATAGCAGACATAAGGTAATCTAATTCTACTTTAGTGTAAAACTACATTAACAGAATCTTGCAATCTTGCATTTCTCCATCCATCAGTTTTGCAGCCCAATAATTTGAGCCGCTTGCTTTGCCCACTTTGCAATTGTGGGCTATGCTGTCTCTTATCAGATTGTTCTCTAGGTAGCAACTCTTTGCAAGGTCTTCCATTGTCCTTTCCACATCCCATTACAACCTTTCTACCATTAGATAAATATGGAGAAGGACCATTATCCCCCAGGTGCTACAAATCTCAGAATTCCACACCTGAACTTCTTCAACAACCCTAGAGTTGGAAACTTCATTTCACAAATATGAGGGTTTCCCTTGCCTGACCTATTTTATGGCTTAAGCTTCATTGATTTAAATGGGTCAGTGCAAAATGTGAATAGAGTTGGAACATGACTGTAATCTGCTCATGAATATGATCATAACTTTCATCTCTTGTAGACAAGATAATCGATCTCAGGAAACAGTCAGGGGACTCTAGAGAGATTCTGCCAGTTAGAATAGATAATACTGCTGAAGGTGAACTAATAGCTAATCATTGCAAAAAGCAGTTTGATTCATCCATTTCTGAAGATGAAGCAACGTTGTCAGAACTAAGTGTCAAAGAAATTATATTCACAGCTTAAAGTAATTCTTCTTCGATAAGCCCTGGTTTAAAAACTGTATTAACCCAATCAAGACATAGCTCATCCCCACTCAAAGTTTATATCAAAGAAATTACAGTGTGAAGACAAAAACCTATTTTTATTTCCATTTTGAAAGTCGGATCTGAGGAAAGAGCTTGGTAACTATATTGTGTCTTATATTAGCACAGCAAAATATCTGCAAAAATACATGCAATAAGATTGGACGCAAGACAGGGCTATCCCCATAATTTCTCATACATGTTCATGAGATTTATATAGTCGCGAAGAATGTACACATCTTCTGCTGCAACATTTTTATTATCCCCATGTTTTAAATATATGTGTCTTGGGACTAAGAGCCTCTTTATAGTATCCTTGTGTGCTTCTGATAATGGAGCCATTTAGGAGCTCTTCCGCTAAAGTTGTGGCTCAGCTGCCACATAACAAGAAACTATAAAGATGGAGCTGCAAGCTAGACAGTTTTTTATTGATGAGAACTCTTTTTCGATCTCACCTCCCAACACATTGGTCCCTCTCTACTTTGCTGAAGTCAATGTAACATAGTGACTGTTCCCCCATGCTTTTGAGCAGTTTTCCTCTTCTTTCCAGCTGGGAAAATAACAGCAGTGAAGCAGTAGAAGGATGATGCTGTTTGGATGCTCTTTCACTCATCATCTGGAGGTGGTACTAGTTCTCTGGTAGACTACTTGGTCATTGAGCAATGGCAGCGGGGAGATACTTGCAGTATGGTATAGGTGGGGCAGTCTAAATGGTATAGAAAATGTTTTGGGGGCTAGTAGGGTGAAATAAGTGGCTATACAGAAGCATATTAAGATTAAAAACTGAGTAATTCAGTCGTTTAATAGCACTGTCCTTGGATTACAGTCAGATTTGTGGTAAATAAAAGATGTAAAATCAGGATTTAATTGGATACTCCAATTAACAACTAAAAAGCTACATACAGCCTCATGAATTCTATGCATAGAATAATCTGGACAGGTTTCCTGAGGAGAGACTCCCACACAAGTCCAAAGCTTGGAACTCTGATCTGTCTCTGGTCCTGGTAATAGACTGAGATTGGCTAATAAATAATAAATAAACAAACAAACAAGTGAATAAATAAATTCTTGAATTTCCATATTTTACCATAATCTGAATCTCTCAGCTTTTGGAATACAAAATCAATACTGCTTTAGATAATACAGTATAACTAATCAAATGTATCATTTCTGATAAATGAGGTGCTCTTATATATTTAACCTGGAACTATTTTGTTCTTTGCATGTAGGAGTGTCTTTTTCTTTCCTTTCAGTTGGAAGTGGAAAGAACAACTCAGTATTCAATTGCTGTTTTTCTACATATACCCAGAGATTATGTTGGCAGCATTCCCCTACTGAATTTAGTTACGTTATTCACTCCAGAACAATGGAAGAATCAGTCTGTAATCAAAAGGGAAATCAAGTAGAGAAAAACAAATGTTAACACTTTTAGCAAACAAGGAATAAAAGAGAGGAATAGTATGGAACTGCCAAAGTAAAATAATAACAATACACTCAAGAATAAATAGGCTGTTGTTGAGGCGGGTGATGGCAAGGGAGCGCCAGATAGGGGAAAGATCTGTTTGAAACCTAATATTTATATTATTCAAGTTGTTGTCGGTGCACCAAGTGTGCCTTTCTATGAACCCTATCCAGAAATTCTTATTTAGAACAAATTGAGTTAACAAGGTACAGAAAACTCTTTTTATGTAGTTTCATACTTTTTCATCAGAATGAGGTGGAGCCTGCATTCCTACAAGTTTCTTCCAACAGAATGTGCTGAGAGACCAGCCATAGAATTAACACACTGTGCAAAGTTGCACGTGATAGATGAATGCATTCTAATTTGCTTCGTCATCAGATATTAATGGTGATAGCAAAACTAAATGGAAATGAGTGTCAGGCCGACTATTTAAAAAGTGAGCATTTAGAATAGTGGTGGGATTCAAAAAAATTTACTACCCGTTCTGTAGGTGTGGCTTTGTGGGTGTGGCAAGGGAAAAATACTGCAAAATCCCGATTCCCTCCCCACTCTCAAAATTTCCACTACAGGTTCTCCAGAACCTGTCAGAACTGGCTGGATATTATCTCTGATTTGGAAGTAAATAGTTTAGTTCTGACCCTGTGAAGGGGGTATTCAAAAGTCCCTTTCACAGGGGTCTATAGAAGAGAAGACTGTAGCTGAGATTGCACTGAGCACTGAACCAGAGGCATATACAAAGTTTGGAGAAGGGCAAGTGGGAAAAACTGCATCATGCTATTGCACCACAAACCTTCATATTTTTATAAATGCATCATGATGACCACAGTGATGGAGCTTATGTCATGACTGCATGGTTCTATTTTTATCATGAGATGTGAGATCCTGTCATTGCATTAGACCAGGGTTGGCAAACTGGCAGCCCATGGGCCATATGAGTCATGCACAGGCCATGCCCACCCCAGCTCCATGAATGGGAAAAATGACATGAAACATCATGCATGGCAATGTGACGCACAAAGTTATCTAAATTTATAACTAAAGATTAAACTATGTAGATGTTAAAATAGAGTTTACTTTATTAAATTAAGCATTTTAACCAGTGTGTTGAAGCTCAGATTTAAGGCAGTGGGAATCTTTTGTTTTATAATTAGGTTATCAATTTACAATATATTATATTGTAAATTATATTATATATTTTGTTGTAAATTAATAATGTATTGCACATTTTATTGTATATTTGTAATATAAAATATTATCTAATAATTAGATAATGGTTGTGGAGATTTCTCAAACATTATCACTCTCCACAGATACAGTCTGATATTGTTCTTATGTTAAAAATGAAGTTAGGTGCTCCACTAAAGCAGACTGGAAACTAATTTATGCACCTTGCATCTTAGTAGGGTGTTTAGAAACAATTTATGAAACTAGCACTTAGCAACCAGCACATCATGAAATAATCTATGTCTCATGCTGTGCATTGCATTCTCCTATATAATATTTCTCTACCTTGGTGACACCTTGCTGCATTGGTTTTTGAATATTCTTCCCTAAAGCAAACCTGGCAACAAAAATAATGCCACCATTTTTCTGTATAATGCTAATTCCAGAGACAATTTGAGAACATACTGAACCTAATAAAACTGTAGTTAATATCTCCAATAAAGTGAGGTACAGGAGTTGAAATGCTACTGGTTCGGACTGGTTCGCTCAAACTGGTAGTAAAAATGCTACTCATTTGCCCAAACTAGTAGTAAAAAAAATGCTACCAGTTCAGGCGAACCAGTTTTTCTGACAATAAAAACAAGTTGTGCCATGCAATTTATCTTAGCTAGAAAGCAGGATTGTGTGTATGTGCACACTGGTGCTCCAGAAATATGAAGACTAGCTGGCCAGTGTGCATGCGCATACCAACCACATGGTCTTTGGTTTCCAGTGCTGATCTTCACACTGGAAACCCAAAGACCAGGTGGCCAGTGCACACCAGAAACCAGAAGAGCAGCTGGTGATGGCTCTGTGTGCCACTTCTGGCATGTGTGCTGTAGGTTTGCCATCCCGGTCCTAGTCTAATTATTACATAAGAGTGTAAAGACTACAGAAAGGAAAGATTGGGATAATTGAAATAGGTTCCAAATGATTATTATGTCTATAGCTGTATTTGTTTAGATAGACCAACTCCTGGTGATGGCATACATAGAATTTTCTTGATCACTGTGCTGAAGTGGCTTGTTATTGCTGTCTTCTGGATGGTGTTTTTTTCCCCCCACTTCCGAGGCTGACCTATAACTTTGGTATTTTTGAGGGATTTCTAATCCAAGTACAGACAAAGTTCCCAAGCTGCTGAGAGATATATTTATGAATATATATTTAGATCAATAAGTGATGCTTGCAGAGTTTGTTATTATATAAATAATGAGATGCTGCTAGTTAAATACATAGTGGTTGTTAGTAGATTGATTGATCGATTGATTGGATTGTCTATGGAGATTCTTAGCCATCGCAGTCATGGTTGTCCCAAAGGTATTTTTTTTTAAGGCAACTGGACTTCATTTTTCCTTGAAGATGTTTCGCTTCTCTTTTAAGAAGCTTTTTCAGTTCTGGATCCGAGCTGAAGAAGCTTCCTGGATGAGAAGCAAAATGTCTTCAAGGAAAAACAAAGTCCAGTTGCCTTTTGAAGAAAGCACTTTGAGATTGATTGGATTCATAAGGCGGTCTTGCTAAGTAAAGGTGTGCTGTATTAGGATCTGAAACATGTACAGAAAATGCACATATGGACTTCTGCAAAGGATGTGGAAACTTTTTCTCCCCTACCTCCCTTAATGCTTTCTTAATGTGAAACACATTTGTTCCTGGATTCATGTGGCTATTATATTAGTCCAGAAAAATTGATTCTTTAAAAAGACAATGACAGATGCAGCATACCAGATTTTTATTTTTATTTTAAAAAGACTTTCTTGACTTTGGAACAATATGGAACACTTAACTATTAGTAAGATTCCTTCTCTCTATTTAAATAACAGAAGTTCTAACTAATGCAGAATGATCTAAATCAATGAATGCTGCTACTTTTAACAAATGTGAACAGGTACCTCAATCACTGTGATAATCTATCCCTTTGAGTTCCTCTAACTACACACATACATACATACCTGTCATGTTGTTTCCTTTCAGGGGATGCAACATTATGCAGAACACAGAAAGGGAATGAGAAATAGTAAATCAAAGAGCATGAGATAAGAAAAAGAAAAAGGAGTATTAATAAATCTGGTTTACAACAACACAATTCGCTTTACCTCTTTGTGTCTTTGTAGCCTTACAAATTACCCTTGTTTCTATCACATCAATATACTGCAATATACATTGTCTTTTCTTCTTTAAACTTACCAATTTTTCAGGATCTTATCAATTCCACCCAGTCACTTATTTTTCCTTCATCTGGACCTATTTATTCTTCTTCTTCTTTTTTCCAGTTGATCCTCATTCATTCTCTTTACATAACCCAGCCACTTCAATGTACTTCTTACATGCAGGTTACCCACTTTTGTTTTCAATCCACATTTATTCAACAACTATTTATGCCTGACCCTTTGTTCCTTTATTTTACCATATATATTTCTTTTGTTTTCATGGCATATACACCTTCCACTTCCATGTATTAAAGTGCTCAATAGTTCTCCATTATATAAACACCCATCTTGCAACATACAACATACAATATATTGAACATAATATATTCAATATATGCATACTTTCCACTACTTTACTTTAGTGTTTGCATCTCTTAACATTTCTCAGTTTTCCTTCTTTGGTGAACAGTTTATTAGCAAACTTTTATTCATCTAGTTGCTCTAGTTTTTGCCATGTGCCATATAGCATTATTTTCTTTATGATGTCACTTGCACATTCAAGTTTCCACTTACAGATGTCCATCATTGTATCATATCTTTCCGATTGTTTTGCAACATTCAATTATAGACATTTTTTCTCATCTACAACCTCTTACAGCAAGATTCCAACAATTATCCTTTTTTGTCATTCCCATTAACTGCACTTCTGTGGCATTCTGTAACATGATTATTCCCTCCCCTCTTCCATATCTTTTTTCTTTACGTCTATTTTCTGTTAATTTCTTTGGGATATTGATTTATCTTCTAGTATACTTTCATTCATCATTTCCCTTTCTTCATTTTTTTTCCATTTGTCTCTCTCTTTTTTTCTGTGTACATTTTTTTTCAGAGTTGATCTTTGTCACATCCAAAAAATGTGTCCCATGTCCATAACTTCCTGTGACCTTTACTTCTTTCTAATTTTCATCATAAACAAGTTAACCAACCATGCTATCAGATATATGGTCTTTTCTTTGACAAGGGTGTACATGTGCATAGATTTAAATTTAAACTTGAAATCTTTTTTTCAAACAGATGGCTGCCTTTAGTCATATGTTTTTGAAATTACCTCTTATATTGATGAGAGGGCCAACTAATCACGTCATGTAGTAGAATTATCTTTCCCCTCAGTTCTGACCAGTTCTGGAGAATCAGTAATGGAAATTTTGAGTAGTTCAGAAAACCAGTAAATACCATCCCTGACTGGCCCCACCCCCATCTATTCTCTGCCTCCCGAGTCCTGGCTGATCGGGAGGAAATGGGGATTTCCAGTAACCTTCCACTGGAGTGGGATGGGAATGGAAATTTTACAGTATCCTTCTCCTGCCATGCCACCAAGCCATGCCCACCAAGCCATGCCCACACAACCAGTAGTAAAAATGTTTGAATCCCACCACTTTAGTGCTTTGTTTCATCAAAGTAGCATACAGCAATGATATGGAAGTTCCTTTATTTTTGTGATTAGCATTGAACGGAATTGGTTTTGTGAAGAAACCTATGTTTCTCTGAAGATATAGCTATTATATTAACAATGTAAATTTGGTTAAGGGATATAATTAGGAATTTAATGAAGTAATCCATTTCTTAAACATTCTAATGGTTTTTTTTTACAGTTTTTGTCAACAAGAAAAATTGCCAATTACATTCCAATCTTGTGTGATCACAAAGGAATGCCAGGTGTCAGAATGGTCTGAATGGAGCCCATGTTCCAAAACATGTTTTGATATGACATCCTCAAAAGGCTATCGTACAAGAACACGGACAATCAAGCAATTTCCTATTGGCAGTGAAAGTGAGTGTCCAAACCTAGAAGAAACAGAGCAGTGTGTAACACAAGGAGATGGAGTGACTGCTTGTATCACGTAAGTATCAATACGTCTCAAGATCTTTAGCATTATACAACCTTGAGACTCATGTTATTCTGGCATTGTGAGTGCTTAAGTAAGTTAAATGACCATTCTAAATCCACATTTCAGTTGAATAAATAATGGGAGGAGCCTATGATTTATGTGCTATTAATATAGATATGTATGTATAGTATGTTCTGCATAAACTTCTCCTTTAATGTTGAGGATTTTGTGATGCAAAAATGAATGGTGCTGCTATAGTTTACTTTACTTTATTGTCATTGCACATAGTACAACAAATTTAAATGCCTTTTTCTGTATACATTATAACTATAAAAATAAAAACACAAACATACATCCTTTACATTCTGTATAATTGGAATTGAAAACCCAATATTGCACTACCGATAGAATTCAGCATGTTTACTGCCCTGGGATAGAAGCTGTTTTTCAGCCTGTGTGCTTGTTTTTATTATCCTGTACCATCTGCCAGATGGTAATTGTTCAAAAAAAGGGTGCTCAGGATGAGATGGATCTTTAAGAATGTTTTGAAATTTCTTAAGGCAGCGGGAGCTATAAAGCTCTTCCAAGGAGGGGAGAGGGCAATCAGTGATCCTCTGGGCAATGATGTTGACCCTCTGTAGTGCTGTTCTATCTGCCACTGTGCAATTGGCAAACCATACACAGGTGCAGTAATACTCTCTATGGTGCAGAGGTAGAAAGTCACCAGCAGTTTTTCATTCAGTTATTGTTTCCTGAGAAGTCTGCCCCATACATCCTCCCGGCCGATTCGCTCCCACAGAGAGGGACTTCTCCGGGTGCCATCCACTAGACTTTGTCAGCGGGTGACGCCCAGGGGAAGGGCCTTCTCTGTGGCGGGCCCAGCCCTCTGGAACGACCTTTCCCCCGACATTAGAACAACTACGGACCTCCGCTCCTTCCGTCAGAAATTAAAAACTCACTTTTTCTGCTTGGCCGGCCTAGGTTAGTCTCTACCTCAGGGGTTAGGAAATGTTAATTTTAAAATGGGAATTTTAGTGCAGGGATAGTTAGATTTAATTTGTTTTTATTGTATTTATGTATGTATATATTTTATGTTGTTTTAATTTCTCCCTGTGCACCGCTCCGAGTCCCCTCGGGGAGAGGACGCGGTTATAGAAATAAATATTCTATTCTATTCTATTCTATTCTATAATCTCTGCTGGCCCTTTTGACCAGTGCTGCAATGTGAGCACTCCAGATCAGATCCTCTTTTATGATAACACCCAGAAACTTCCTTATTATAGCTTCCATAGCACCAGAATAATTTCCAGAAAAGTTTTGGTTCAAGTACCTCTTGCAAGATAATAATCTTCAGTTTACTTCCCTGATATAGAATTTGCTTACAGATAAAATTATCATTTTTGTCCCTGTGGAGAAAATGAATACTTGTATTCATTTTCCTTGTGTGGCTTGAGGAAATGTTCCCTTGATATTTCCTTAAAGTGAGAAGAGTATTTTGTGGCATTTCTTTCTCTTCACAAGGATGATTGAGATTTAACTTACTGGAAATGTTGTGCACTGGCTGATCGGAAGCTCACACGCTCTTGTCATTCATCAGCACTGCTGAGCTCAGTAGGAGCCTTCTGCAGAATTGGTTATCATCCTGACAAAGAAATAAATTGTAAATAGGTTACACACAGAGAAACATACATTTCAACAAAGAAAAATAGAGGATGCTTCCATATGTCTTTCAAAAAAAAAAAGGGAAGGCATGCATAAATTGTAAAAAAGAAACCCTAGCACCTAGTTCACTTATCAAAAAGGAAATTAAGGTTTAAAAATATTTTTAATTCAACCCTTAGCATTTTCAGAGCATAAGTATCTTGGATATTATTTTATATTTGGTACCATTTTTTAATTTCAAATTATGATTTCAGCTTGTACAGATCCAGAATGTTTTTCTTCCCAACCAGAAATTTGCAGTAGTAGTTGTGAATAATAATAATATTTTATTCTGTGAACAATTATCTAATTTGGCCTAGAACTCATAGTTTTAATATTTTTTGTAGCTCTACCCAGACCAAATAGTGTAATCTTATGGAAGGTCGCTAATAATTATACCCCACTGTAGTATGTGAGCATCAGGAAATTTAGCAGAACATTTCTAATGCTGTTTGCACATAATTCCTATTTTAAATTACTGGGATTTTTCTTGACTCAGTTACTTAAGTCATTTCAATAGTATCTGCATTCAGTTTAAATAATTATTCACTTTTATTAATTTTATATTCATTAATTATATATTTTAACAACTTATAAACACAAATGATATTGAAGAAGAATTGCTTGTCAGGTTGCCAATTTATAAAAGTCCCAAACTAAATCCCTAAAATATAAAGGTCTGAACTGAAGCTGCCATATTAATGTTTTTTTGCACATTTAAATGGACTGAAAGTATCTGAGGCCAAAATAATATCACAAGTCTACAGCTTCCAAATATGTTCAAGTCAATTCAATAGGAGCTGAAGTTTAATTAATCAGTCATTAATTTTACATAATGTTACAACCTGTTGTAACTAATTGAAAATTAAATTCTAGTAATTAAAACAAACATGAGCTTTGATCGCCTGCGCGGCTTGCACACATGTGCACCTGTGATTTCGACTAGTGGTTCAGATGAGCCAGTCCGAACCAGCTGCGCACCACCTCTCGTTTTCTTCCATCTTCTTTCATTTTTTCTTAAGAATAAGAAATAACTTTTGTGAAGTTAGAAGAGAGAGCCACTTAATTAGTAACATTGGGAGCCATCTTTCTGGAAGAATTCTTCATGTTATTCCATTATGCATTTATCTCCTGTTTTATTATTGTTGTTCTTTAGATATGGCTGGAGGACCACAGAATGGACAGAATGTCGCATTGACCCTTTACTTAGCCAACAAGATAAGCGAAGAGGAAATCAAACCTCTCTTTGTGGGGGTGGGATTCAGACTCGGGAAATGTATTGTGTACAAGCAAATGAAAATCTCCTCTCTTATTTAAATACACTCAAGGAAAAAAAAGGTATGAACATCTCATTATCATGGAAGCTAAATCTTCTAAGGTAGTTTTTTAAATTCTTTTAAAACTATATTTCATTTCTGAAATATATATTTGATCTTTGATATTCATGAAAACCTGTGGCATCATAGTTAATAATGTTAGCTGTGAATCAGAAAAATTATGGTTCACATATTTCATTTGCTTGCCACTAGGGGTGTCTATGTGGGACGCAGTGGCTCAGTGGCTAAGACACTGAGCTTGTCGATTGAAAGGTTGGCAGTTCAGTGGTTCAAATCCTAGTGCTGCATAACGGAGTGAGCTCCCATGACTTGTCCCAGCTTCTGCCCACCTAGCAGTTCAAAAGCATGTAAAAAATGTAAGTAGAAAAGTAGGGGTCACCTTTGGTGAGAAGGTCCCATGCACCTTCAGCATTTAGTCATGCTGACCACATGACCATGGAGACGTCTTCAAAGGCTCTTTGGCTTTGAAACAGTGATGAGCACTGCCCCCTAGAGTTGGGAATGACTAGCACACATGTGTGAGGGGAATCTTTACCTTTAGGGGTGTCTATAAAGCATGTTCAAAAAAATTAAGATGATGTCCATACCAGAGTGATCAAAACAGGCCTACCTGTTTGTTTAATGTGTCACACATAAAGTACAGCTAAAACATTGATTGCAGCCTTGTGGCCTACCATCTTTTTTAACCACACCCTGCAGATATCCCTGGCTGGCATGAATTCAAGAAGTAGGCTGGAGGAAAGTCATACTCTTTAACTGCCCTTTTTGTGTGCAGGTGGTAGATTTTGCTTGGTTGCCCAAATTGAAAGACCTACCTACTGGAAGTGTGACGGCTTGGGATTAGATACACAGATACACCTACACATACACAGATATGCACACAAATTGCAAAAACACATCATAACTGAATAAATGATCCCCATTTAATTTTGTGAGAAATTACACAAGAATATATTGCAGGAAATTGTATTTGTAAAAAAAAAAAAGTCAGCCTCCCTAAATTTGATATATTCAAATGTCATAGAATAATAATAACAGAAATCCTTGGGAGAAGTCTAGGAATGTGAAGTATGGTCTAAGTAGGAGGAAAAAATCATATAGTATCATTCTTTGTTTTTCCTATAACATTGTAAAATAAATTCTAAATCGCAAATTGTAATCAATACATGTGGCTTGCAGTTTAGAATAATCTAAAACACCCAGATTATATTAGATGCATTAGGTTGCATACACTTAAAAAAAAAATCTACATACCATATTTCAGGAACAGAGCTATTGATTTATTTTTATCTGAATTTTGCTTAGAAGCCCACAATCCAATCCATCTACTTGGAAGAATACCTAGAAGACTAAGTAGCTAACTTTCATTGTAATAGAGTGATTTACCTCAAAATACTATACTTTTTGCTACAATTTCTATAAAAGGTAGTGGGATGATATAGAATATTTGCAAACACAACTACAGCAGCAACCAATAAAACCCTTCACTGGGAGAAATGTGTTTCTAGGAATTTGTTTTTAACCTGGAAGACTGAATTTCCATAGTTTAAGACCTTTGTTTGTATCAGTTAGCATAAGATATATATTCATTGGGCTGTAATAGAAAAAACAAAGCCTGTTTGCCTTTAAATTCTGTGAACCAGAAAACCCTTTTAAATATAAGAAATCATTGACTGCTTATAGAAAGAAACCTTTTATTTCCTCAGAGATTCAACTAATAAAACGACAAACATTAAATTTATACGTCTGCAGGGAGCAGGATGTTCTCATTAGAGCTAATTATAATGGGATTCCTCTATATTTTATTAGAAGGGGGAAAGTGCCTAAATAAAGTCTGGTCACAAAACAGTAAGTGTATCCTACTGTTCCACTGAGAATGCCATACCTCAAGTATAAACTATGGGTTCAAATAATTTGTATCTAGGGCTATCCCCTCCTACTCTGGTATTCATTGAATCTTTGTCCACATTTTTTCAGAAAGTCAATCCCAGAGAACATCAAAAACTAGTGCTGCTCCACTTCTATCCATCACTTTTGAAATAACAGGTATGTAATTCACCCTGAGGTTCCAATCAGATATCTTGTAGGGGTCATTTCTCTGTAGATGAATAGACTTTGGGGCTATAATTACAGGTCTGTCAAAGAATTTCTCTGCATCTGGGTTAGGGTTTCTATGCATCTGGAATACTTGGACTTTCAGTTTAAAGAGTTTGTATTATGAATACAAATATTAAAAGTGCATGCAATTACACTTCAGCATTGATGATCCAATATGCACAGATTGGGAATTTTAGTATTAAAAGTTAAGTACACTACTAGAAGGCTGTTATAAAAAGCATAAGAATGGAAACTTGCTGCTAGGCATGTAATTCTTTGGTGGCTTTTATTATTTTAGGTGTTAAAAAATGTAAGCATTTATTTAAAATAATTGAAATAGTTTAACATACCTAGAGTGAAATAAGAACAAAAAATGTGAAATAAAAGACAGTAAAAATTGGAATATTTGGG
Source organism: Rhabdophis nuchalis (assembly GCA_039707465.1). NCBI lineage: Eukaryota > Metazoa > Chordata > Lepidosauria > Squamata > Natricidae > Rhabdophis > Rhabdophis nuchalis. The sequence goes on along the minus strand of CM077647.1, from coordinate 42,258,424 downwards.
AATATTTAACAAAAATACATGTACAAAATGAAATAATCCAAATACCATTTTGCAGGTGGCATTCTTCACAGGTTGCAGTTTCCAGATCCATGAATCTCATTGTCTCCTTAGAATGCCCACTGCCACAATCCACATTATTTAAAAAAAATGAGACCACACCAATTTGTCTAGGTTTTCTAGAGATTTCTGAACTTTCCATAATGCTGTGTAAATTTAGCCTAGTAGAATTCAGTAGAATTTCAACTGGATAAGATTAAAGACAGAGGTTATCACTTTCTTGACTCCCCCCACCAAGCAAAGCTGTCCTTAAACAAAACAAAACCCTTCATGTTTTGTCTTTTACAGCTTCTAAACCTGTGGATTGGAAACTGTGCACAGGCCCTTCTCCCAGCACTACCCAACTGTGCCACATCCCATGCCCCATAGAGTGTGAGGTATCAGCTTGGTCAGCATGGGGGCTGTGTACCTTTGAAAACTGTGAGGACCAGCAAGCCAAAAAGGGTAGGTAGATTTTCTGAGTATTATTTTTGCTACGTACTTGGTTGAGGCAGCTTAATGGATTCATAATTTCTTATGATTTCTTTTCTGGATCTTCTTACAATTCATGGTTTTTATAGTTTCTCTTTCCATTTATTTTGATAGACTGTATATCTCCATGACAGAGAGATGGGTTGCTGCCGTTTCAGCCGAACTGGTAGTGGAATTTAAGCCTGGGTCGCAGAACCAGCAGCGACCTAGGCCTGCCATGCCCCCAAACCGGTTCCCTCACCACTACTGGGCTGCCACCATTTTGGTTTTTAGTGACTGTGCATGCGCAGTTCACTGTATTTTATTTATTTATTTATTTATTTATTTATTTATTTACTTACTTACTTACTTACTTACTTACTTACTTACTTACTTACTTACTTACTTACTTATTTATTTATTTATTTATTTATTTATTTATTTATTTATTTATTTAATCACATTTTTATACCGCCCTATCTCCCTAATGGGACTCAGGGCAGTGCACAAAAGAAGTAAAAAACACAATAATATACAAACAACAAGATAAAATAAGATTAAATTTGATGGATCTGTGCTAAAAATCAATTAAAACAGTTTAAAAATCCCATTAAAATTAAATTAAATCATTATATCTATGCCAGCCGGGCCAGATGAAAAAGATGCGTTTTAAGTCCTCAGCGGAAGAGGCGTAGGTCTGTGGTGGTGCGGAGATCAGGGGGCAAGTCATTCCAGAGGGCCGGACCCCCACAGAGAAGGCTCCCCCCTGGGGGTCACCAACCGGCATTGACCGGCGGACAGCACCCTGAGGAGGTCCTCCCTGTGGGAGCGGACAGGTCGGAGGGAGGTGTGTGGTAGGAGGCGGTCACACAAGTAACCAGGTCCTGTGCCTTGGAGTGCTTTGAAGATGGTTACTAACACCTTGAAGCGCACCCGGAAGGCCACAGGCAGACAGTGCAGCTCGTGCAGGAGAGGTGTTACGTGGGAGTAACGTGAAACTCCCAAAATCCCCCACACGGCTCATTCTGCACTAGCTGGAGTCTCCGGGTGCACCTCAAGCGGAGACCGATGTAGAGAGCATTGCAGTAATCTAGGCGGGAAGTGACAAGTGCTTGAGTGACCGTGCGTAAGGCATCTCGATCTAGAAAGGGGCGCAACTGGCGTATCAGGTAAACCTGATAAAAAGCCCCCCTGGCCACGGCCATCACATGGTCATCCAAGGACAGCCGAGAGTCCAGGAGGACGCCCAGGTTGCAAGACCTTTCCGCGGGGGCTAATGACTCGCCCCCGATAGCCAGAGATGGGACCAGCTGGCTATATCGAGATGCCGGAAACCACAGCCACTCGGTCTTGGACGGGTTGAGTCGAAGCTTGTTTCTCTCCATCCATCATTAGGGTGGTTTGGGGTAGAGATGTACAGCTGAGTATCATAAGCATACTGATGGTACTCTACCCCAAAACCACGGATGATCTCACCCAGCGGCTTCATATAGGTGTTGAACAGGAGAGGTGAGAGGACTGACCCCTGAGGCACCCCACATGTGAGGGGCCTCGGCATCGATCTCTGCCCTCCTGTCAACACAAATTGCGACCGGCCGGAGAGGTAGGAGGAGAATCACTGCAGCACGGTGCCTCCCAACCCCAACCCCTCCAGCCAGTGCAATAGGATACCATGGTCAATGGTATCGAAAGCCGCTGAGAGGTCTAATAGGACCAGGATAGAGGAACAGCCTCTATCCCGAGCCCTCCAGAGATCATCTACCAACGTGACCAATGCCGTTTCTGTGCTGTGCCCAAGCCGGAAGCCAGACTGGCGCGGGTCTAGATAGACAGTTTCCTCCAGGTGCTGGGGGAACTGTTGTACCACCACACTCTCAACAACCTTCACAAGAAATCAAAGGTTGGAGACCGGATGATAATTAGCCAATACCGTTGGGTCCAGGGAAGGCTTCTTGAGGAGGGGTTTCACCATCGCCTCTTTCAAGACAGCTGGTAAGAACCCCTCACTCAAGGAAGCATTCACAATTTCCTGGAGCCAGCCTCGTGTAACCTCCCAGGATGCCAGTACAAGCCAGGAGGGACACGGGTCCAATAAACATGTGGTAGCATTCAGACACCCCAGCAACCTGTCCATGTCATCTGGAGTCACAAGGTCAAACTCTTCCCATAAAGTGGTCTCAAGGCCTGCCTCCGTCTGCCCGCCCAGACTACCCTCATTGGAGGCCAGTTCGTCGCAGATCTGAGCGATTTTATCCTGCAGATAACATCCAAATTCCTCTGCACGACCCTGTAAAGGAGCTTCCCGCGGAGGAGGGAGCGGGTCACTCTAAACAGGGTGGCAGGGTGGTTATCTGTGGATGCGATGAGGGTGGCAAGGTAATTGCATTTCGCCGCCCTTATCGCCACGAGATAGGTCCGCAAATGGGGCCTTGCACGTGTTCGATCAGATTCGGAATGAGTGGATCTCCAAATGCTCTCTAGGCATCTCTTTTGGCGCTTCATCACCCTCAGCTCCTTGGAAAACCAAGGGGCCAGGGTAGATTGGCGCAGAATGAGAGGCCGCAAGGGCGCAACCCGATCCAGGGCCCTGGCGGCCGCCATATTCCAAGCGGCCACGAGGTCCTCAGTTGAGTCGCAGGTCAGGGTCACAGGAATTGGCCCAAGCTCCGACTGGAACCTCTCTGAGTCCATCAGGCACCTGGGGCGGAACCATCTTGGAATTTCTGGTTCTGCCTCCCCGCATTGGAGTGTAGCGGTTGGGAAGTCTAGCCGAAGGAGAGAGTGGTCTGTCAATGACATGGGTGTGGTAGTTAAGTCCCCTAATCCTAGATCACTCATCCACTGGCCAGAGACAAAAATTAGGTCCAGCATGCGACCCCCAGTGTGAGTGGAGCCCTGAATTACTTGGGTCAGGTCCATGGCCGTCATGGAAGCTATGAACTGTAACTCGTTCTGCGCATGCGTGAAGAACAATTTACATAGAATGGTGTGCTCAGGGGTTGCAAACTGGTAGTAAAACCAGCAGCAACCCACCCCTGCTCCATGAGTTGTATTATACTTTACCCAAACAGTATTTTCATATTAGTCTATGAAGATCTTCCTGCTAATAAAGAAATGCCACATTCGGGAGTGTGGTGCAACTAATGCTGATGAATTGTAACATTGAAAGGGTACAAATCCCTTGCTCTAATCATTAATTACTTATGTTCCTGTTTAGAATGAGAGCTCATTCTTTCTGATTTTGGAACGGGAAATTGAAAAATATCTAGACTTCTTGTAATACCTTTCAAGGACAAAAGAACTGAGCCCTAATTGAGAAACATATAAGCAAGCAAATCTATATAAATATTTCATTAGCTCTTTTGTGACAGTTATTCTATAGGAATAAGAAGGAATAGGAGGGGGAGATATAGTCTTTCCCTCACTCTTCCTCTGGAGAGATCAAACTCTTTTAAATTCTAACATCAGGAAGGTAAATCTGTAAATTTTTACATAGCAGTAGAGAGAGGTATTACAGAATTGTCTTTGAGGTGTCCTCTTAGCTATTAGAAAATCATTCTGCTCTCGTTATTAGGTTTTTCTCTTTTTTTGCTTTCATTTTCTGCTGCTTGTAAACTATTATAATCTCTACAAATCCCTTTATATCCTCCTTCAGTATTTATCATTCTTAATCCTCTTTCTTTCTATTCTCTATCAGTATTATATATCTACATTTCAGGTTTTCAAAATATTCTTCTCTTCCAAGTTGGCATTCTCTTTTTTCCCTTTTCCTCTTACCGACTTAAATGTTGTTTTTTATGCTTTTCGTGCTCAATTTATTTTATCCTGCAACATATTTTCCCCTCAGAAAATCTATTTATTACTAAAACTCTAGTTTTTTTGGTCTTTAATTGGGCTAAACAGAGCATTATAGGACAATGGTTTTTGAACCAAAGTAGCTCAACTGGGCTGATGTAACAGAATATATCCAAAATTAGAGATACCTGAAGCCCAAAGGAATGAAATTTGAGAAAGTTGTGCTGTGTCAGTGCTATTGGTGGCTGCTGCTGTTGTTGCGTGGCTGAGGTATTGCTGGAGTCACATGATCTTCATTTTCAATGTCCTTTGACAGTTTTCCAGCCAGGCTCACAATCCCTCACTTCCTCTACCAGTTTCAGTATTGTATACCTGTGTCTAGATTTTCTAGTCCATGATACTCTCCTTCACACTCATTGACCTGTTCTGCCTCCCCATGCATCTTCTCTGACCCAAACAGTACTTCATATGCAGCAACATACACCCTTCCTGACCCATGCAACATCTCTTCACACATGCAACTCAGGCACCCTGACGAACTCAAAGAGTCACAGTGGTGCAGTGGTTAGAATGCAGCACTGCAGGCTACTTCTGCTGATCCCTATCTGCCTGCAATTTGGCAGTTCAAATCTCACCAGGTTCAAGGCTGACTCAGCCTTCCATCCTTCCTAGGTCATTAAAATGAGGACTCAGATTGTTGGGGGCAATATGCTGACTCTGTAAACTGCTTGGAGAGAGTTGTAAAGTACTGTAAAGTGGTATATGCTGTAAGTCTAAGTGCTTTTGCTATTGCTATTCCACTGACCCCCACTCTGTGTTATCCTTGATCCGAGCAGTACCTCTCAAACATCCATGCAACTGCCATGCATTCTTCTTTATTTATACTATTCCTCACATGCCATACTTTATCTGCATGGCACCTCTTAATACATCCCTGTGATTCCACACATACTTCTTGTTCAAGTTACCTGACCATTATTAATTGTATTCATGCTTTTAGAATACATGGAAAATCCCTAAGCTTTGATTATGTAATTGAAGTTTCACAATTCAAATTCGATTAAACTCTGGAAGACAAAAGTAACAGGTCTTCCCTTAACCCTAATGCTCACCAGGTTATCAAATGGCATTATCTCTCTTTTTAGCTTTCTCCACAGGACTGATGTGAGAATAAAAGTAGTGAGGCTATAGGGATTATTTTACTGGTTGTCCCTTGTGCAAAAATAAGGAAAATAATGTCTTCTATGATTGATATATTATTGTGGTTTTGGGGAATAAACAATCACAAGTTTACCTTCCCAGTTGTATGTTATCATGCAGTTATAAGAAATAGCTTACAATAGCTATTTGTAGGATATCAAGTTGCAGAATGGATAAAAATGTTTTTGTCATATATACAAAACCAAAATAATTGTTTCTTATTTTGGAAACTTAAGGTTTTAAATTAAGAAAACGTCGCATCAAAAATGAACCCACAGGAGGCACTGGCAACTGTCCTCATTTGATTGAAGCGATCCCGTGTGAAGAGCCTTCTTGCTATGAATGGAAAATAATGAGCCTGGATGAGTGTATTCCAGATAATGAGAAAGATTGTGGACCTGGTACACAAGTGCCTCAAGTAGTCTGCATAAGCAGTGATGGTAAGTTGTCTAGTTAGCACCTTGAAGTTTGACATTCATTGATTAGGGTTCCAATCTATTGCATGATAACCATATACCATGCCTGCATATAGTATTAGATAATTTTATTTTTATTTGGACCTGATAGTCATCAGTTCATCTGAATAGAAAAACATTGTGAATGAAATTGTCCCATGTGATTATTATAGAGTTACTAAGGGGATATAGAATTAGCATTGAAAGTCTGAAATGACAATGTGTTGAAGGAAATTTAAAACAAGTATTCAGTTGTAATGTACACCTCTGGACAATGGATATATTGTTCTTCTATCTTCTTAGTTTTCAATCAATAACTATAAATTAGAAATTTGGTGTAATTTAGAAATACATTGATTGTTCATGTTCTAAAATTTAACATTAATAGATTTTCTGTTTTCAAGAAATGAAAACTGGATAGACATTAATCTAAATCATGAACCAGATATGGATGATCACTACATCTTTGGCAGAAATGAAGCATTTATGCTGATGTCAGGGTAGTTTGATGGTTGGCAGGGTGCAACTGATTTCGCTGAAATAGGATATGATGTACATACATCCCCATACATCCCTTAGACCGATACGCTCCCACAGAGAGGGCCTCCTCAGGGTGCCGTCGGCCGGACAATGCCGACTGGTGACACCCAGGGGGAGAGCCTTCTCTGTGGTGGGTCCAGCCCTCTGGAATGACCTACCCCCTGAATTACGTACCATCACCGACCTCCGCCTCTTCCGCCAATGTCTTAAGACATATTTGTTTCAACAAGCCGGCCTAGCCTAACCTCCGATGGGGACTTTTAGGTAGTTTTAAATTGGGTTTTTAAAATTTGGTTTTAGCACAGGATAGGATTATTTAATAGTTTTTTAAATTATATTTATTGTATTTTGTATGTCTTTTAAATTTCCTGTGCGCCGCCCTGGGTCCTGTGTGGAGAAGGGCGGGATATAAATTTAAATAAATAAATAAATTGTGAGTTTTCCAGTCACTTATCATAAATAATGTGCTTTTTATCTAAGGCCAGTTTTTATCAAAGTATCTGAATTTATTTCTCATAGTCTCTAATGGAAGGGACCTTAGAATCATGTGGAAAGAAAAAGAAATCCCAGTTTCAAATTTTATTAAGTTTAAATCTGTTTTAAAAAGAAAAAAAGCAAAAGGGAAATTTTGTGTAAACATTTCTTTGATTTTATTATTAAAAATTCAATACATTTCAATTGAAATCATATTTTAAGTACAATTGTGTCTCTTTCTTCTGAAGTTAGCCACTGATAGTTGTAGTTATAACAGGACCTGAAGGTAAAATACTATAACAACACTGCCATCCTTCCCACTTTATTATTATAATTATTTTACTTTAATTACTTTGTCTTCAGTATCACAGTTAGGTAATATTTCAAGAGAATTCCATGGAAATTCCTCAGTTCATACAATCCAAGAAGGAAAGGGAAGTTACTTGGTTATTTTCAGCTTTTGTAATCTGCCTCAAATGACAGATTCCAGATAATATGCAACAAAGAAAAAAGATAGGAACATAAAATAATCATGTTTACATCCCACGTCTGTTTTTTACACCTCACAGTGAATTACATAATTCTCTTTTCTCTGCAAAGCAATCCTGTGAGGTGGGTTGGACTGAAAGAAATAACTTGCACCCATCCTTCATGCCTAAGGCAAAACTAGAATTTGCAGGCACCTCAACTACTACACCAAGGAGCCACAAAACATGGATGGATGTGGCCAACTTGACATCACTCACTCCCACCCAGTCACATAACCCTCCTCAGCCATGTCTATCCAGGTTTTGCGGCTCCCGGTGTTTTTTTTTCCTGTGGGAAACCTCTCTGTCTCTGTCTCTGTCTCTGTCTCTGTCTCTGTCTCTGTCTCTGTCTCTGTCTCTGTCTCTGTCTCTCCCTCCCTCCCTCCCTCCCTCCCTCCCTCTCTCTCTCTCTCTCCCTCTCTCTCATTACTGGGAGCTCCTTGTGCTGCACAAGCAGCAGCTTGGCATAAAGGCTGAGGTCATGAGCGCTTCTGATAATAATGTTGTTGGATGGTCCAACTGTCTGTGAAATACAAGTGATTGTACAAATCACTGCCGAGCCAGAAGCCTTGTAAATGCTTTAGACAGGTTGAGGCAAAAGGTCACTTGGTACATATTTAACTGTTCCGCCAATGTTTTATAATTAAATTGGGAAGAGGGAATTGAAGTTGATTAGTTGTGCACACAGATTTGTAATGTAGTCTTGTACAGTGGCTCCAGATTTCATCCTTTTATTCATAACATTAATTGAGCTACTTAACAAATAGATGAGAGAAAAGGCTTTACGTGTAGATGTAAGACTTGCTCATATTTTTGACTATTCAGCTAAAGTATAGTCATATGAATATGTAGATAAGGTTTTTATCTTCAACATTTAAACTAATTCTGATTTTGTTCATCCCTCTAACATTTTCAGAACTGTCAGATTATTATTTTTTTATAATTTTCTCGTATACTGAAAAGAAAGAAAACAAATAAAATGGTAGCCGTTGATATTTTGGAACATTGTTCATGTCCATACTTTTACTAAAGGTAGACTTATGAATACAATTGTTTATTAATTTGATGAATACATTAAATATTTTAAGACATGTTATATCTGTCTAATATTCTGTCTAATATTCTAGTAATTTGCTTTATACAAGTTAAATTATCTGTTTTTTTCACCCGTGAAGCGATGACTACAACTGTCAGATATCACACATTTTGAATAGCATGCTAACTCTTGAAACCATATCTTATCTTGCCTATTTCCTTAATGGCAAAGCTCAAAATACATAATGTGTTGTGGAGTCTTCATTAGAAATGAATATATTTAGTCTTTCACGTTGCTGAAAGAATTTTGAGGCAGCTGTTTAAGACTCTTTCTGTATATCTGTGAAAGTGAGATAATTGCCCTTCTTGTCATCTAGCCATATTCAATTCCTTTATGCCAACAGTAACCTTGTGAAAGCAGCTTTTTCTGAACATTTCTCAGAAAGAGATGGTTGAGTGTTAGAAAGAGATAGAGAGAAAAAGAATGAAATGGGATAAGAAGCTGCTAGCCTGAGAGAGAGAGAGAGAGAGAGAGAGAGAGAGAGAGAGAGAGAGAGAGAGAGAGAGAGAGAGAGAGAGAGAGAGAGAGAGAGAGAGAGATGCTTGCTAGTGCTATTTTCCTTCACCGCCTCCTCTATTTTGTCCTTTTCCCTGGGAAACCAGAGATAATCAAAAGAATGATTCCATCTCTGATGTCCTTTCACAACTGTGATAGGTCACCATAGCTGAGGGAATTGGTTTGAAATTCAGCAGTCAGATAGTTATTGACAAACAGTCCTTTAAAAACATATGCTTTAAAATGCACAGTTTGCAGATTCAGATCAAATCCTAGGAAGATCCCTCTAGAAATTTTAAAGCACTAATCACTTGCATATACAGATCACTGAACTGGATGGAAATATTTCTGTATTGTAATGGAGAAAGTCTGGGGAAGCTATCTCTTCCCCTCAAGTCTAAGACCTGTTTAGCTCCTGATGGTTTTACATGACATATATTCTGAGGCTTGAGACTGTGTTCAAATTATCTGTGTTGGTGTCTATTAAGGAGTTTGCCTAATTGCTGCATATGATGCAGCACAGCTGTGCAGGGATATAAGGAAAGTGGTAAAGCTTGATTCATAGTCAAGCTTTCACGGTGGGCACTGCAAAGGATCTTTACTTAAGAAGCTTTTATCTGAAGTGATCTTGGTTTTGTTACCTCTTCCCAGAGCTAGTAATGCATGTAACTTAATGAGATTACACAGCAAGGCTTTAAAACCAAAACCTGATATAAGACACAGTCAAAGAGATATATGTTCTTTTAAGTGTCATTGTAATTCTCAGCCTGTTTTTCTGCCCCAAGCTTCTTTGCAGTACGCTGCAAGAAGCCAGTATTTTAAATCGCAAGACGGGCACTGCTCTATGGTTAACTTCATTGTTTTACCGTAAACTGAGCCTATAAAACAGATCAGCATCTCTTTTTTCCTGTTCTCTGAATCATTTAATGTATTTGAAATATAATTAGCTGGGATGTTATGTTTAAACCTAAGGTCTCTTATTTTACAATTAGGCTCAAATAGCAGTGTCTGAGGGGGTGTTGTGTATAATTAGGGATGAGCATGTCTATTCAATTTGTTGGAAGGAAAGAAGCCATTATAGCCATTCAGACAATACTGAGATAATAGATTTATCCTCCAGCGCTCCTGTTGAAAGCGTCTGATTGCCATTTCGTTCCACAGTACAGGGTAGCAATTGGAATTTTAATCCTGGTTGGAGAAGGCAGGAAGAAGACCTGAGAGTTACCCCTCATCATAAGGGGCTTTGATTAATTGCTGTTGTTCCTATTCCTGTTTTTGTCACTGCAGCTACATTATTATATCATTCCAATTTGCTGACAAGGAATGGTGCTAGCATTTGTCATTATGTTTTTTACAGTCAGAGCAGCTACAGGAATGAATAAAAGACAAGAAAAAGGATCCCCTTTCCCGATGCTGTTAATAATTTTCATTTTATAAATATTATTTCACTGCCCTGAGTCCTGCAAGGGAGAAGGGCGGTCTAAAAATTTAATAAATCCTAAATCCTGTTTGGATAAAGATGTTAACTAAAAATTAATCCATGCTGTGCTAATATTTCTGAATAGCAGAACAAATGTAAAATGGTGTACTCCAAGATTAAACAATATGTCTTTTTTTGTCTTAAAAAAATGAAAAGCCTGTGATAACACTTTTTATTTATTCTATTCGGCATCAGTTTAGAAAACATACATTCTACTCATAATTTGCTGCAGGTCTTCTATTGACATATTTATAATAGTAATTTACATATTTATTGCAGTGCTAACCATTGCCCCAAAAGGTAAAAAAAAATGGATTCCATTAAGAGGTAGGGTGTCAAAGTGATGAACGCAACATGATAATGCAAACCCTGCTTCTTTTTTATATGTGTTATAATGTCACATCCTCAGGCAGCATTGCATTGGCATCCTTTAGTCTCAAAAGACCATGATATCATGTTCTGGAAAGAGTGCAAAGCTGGAGTGTCCTTTCCAGCATGAAGCCTGGATAGATTAATATGGAGGATAGAATGTTACCCAAGCAGCAGATACCCCCATTCTCCACATCGCTGATATAGTCCAATGGAACAGCAGAGCTGATATGATTGGTTCCAGCTGCATCATAGGAGTTACCAGAATGTGATTGTACAGTCATGAGCTGCTTCCGGGACTCCGGCTCCGGATTTTGCCTCGAGTTTGACTCCTGAAGCCTTTTCCAGTAATGGATATAGCCACAAGGCAGTGGAGGTTTGTATCAGAGTTTCCCTTCTCCTAGAAGATTGTTCTGCCGCTTTGTCTGCCATTGGGACATAGACCCTTTTCTGCCTTCAAAACCGTTGACCATCTTCTCCAATAACCCTGGAAGGGGTCTTTACGAGATCCTACCAGCTGGGCCAACAGGACTAAGGTTTTTTAAGGAGGTATTACTCCTTCATCAGTCACCTTTTGTCCTGGCTGGTGACAGGTAGGGAATTTATTTATTTATTTTATTTTATTAAATTTATACCCCGCCCTTCTCCTTGTTAGGACCCAGGGCGGTGGTTTCCCAAATGTTGGGCGTAGGATGGTGAGTTTCCTCAGGCAGCAGAGGGCAGAATTTGCAAGGCGCTATTGTTTTTCTCATTCCAATGAAATCAGCAATATTCTGTGGACACTTGTAAATTACAGTAATATACCATTTTGCAAGACAAGGGTAGCACTTGGTTGTAGCTCAGTAGTATTCATTATATAAATGCTTTTATTTTGATACTTTGTGAGATAGCGTTTTGGGTAGTGAGGGTAAAAGTCAGGTAAGTGTGTAAAAGAAACAAAAATGGACAATTAAAAATGTATGGTGTTTGCCAGCTAAAAAAAAGGAACCAAACACCTTTTAAGATTTGACCATCCAAGTAGTAAATGATTGTCCCACTTACATTGCAATAAATTGTGGCATCAGATAATCTGATGATGCAGTTTCTAAAACTCTACAACATTATATTGATTAGAATCAATGTTTTTTTTAAATAAGATAAACATTTAGAAACAAATACTAGGTTTTACTGTCCACAAATTAGTATTTTTATTTATAAAACTAATTGTCAATTCAGGGTAGAAAATCAGGGGCACTAAGAAAAGAACAAGATACCTGCAATCTTGTATCTGTTATCTCTACTATAAACATTAGCTCTGGAAACCTCTGTAAAAAAAAGAGAAATATTGTTTTTAAAATGTTTCTAATGAAAATAATTGGTTGAAAATATTTGACGTCCTTTGGACAAGGTTGTAACAAACTTTCACATAATTATATTGTACAATATAGGTTGAGACTCTCACTATACCATTTAAATATATCTGTAAAATGTAATTAGGCTTTTTTAATCTTATGGGTACCAAATCTGTAACTTCCTTCCTTTCCTTTTCCTTCCAGGGAAAACTGATTTCATTCATTCATTCATTCATTCATTCATTCATTCATTTTGCAAAGGGGTAGGTTATTTTATTTCATTTATTAAATTTATTTTCTGCCCATTTTTCAAATGAATTTCTGCAATTGCTGAATGTGATAAGCTGATGGAATCAAGATCACAACCTAAAAACTGCTATTTTGGTTCAGGTGATGTCTATTTAATCTAACATCCTTTCTCACAGCAAATGACTAAATATCCATACTTTACTGCCAAGATATAGGCTTATTAGCATCTTCCTTTTAGGTTCCCTAGTCATTAAAAATCAGAGGCATTCTTACATAAAGTGGAGATACTATAGGACATCATTGCATTATAAAGACAGGTAACCATATTAGTCTTTTACAGCAAAACAAAAAAAAGTTAAATGTATATGTGAATTGAGATTGATTCCTGCTACCGTAGTTACATGGACACATTTGTAGTGTTTTCTTTGCAGCAATATAAGAGATGATTTACCTTCAGTTTCTTCCATGATTCATTGGTTGACTGAAAGGTCTAAACCTATAGATTTAGTACTCCTGATTCTAGGTATTATTGTTATGGTTCATTGAGTCAACCATGACACTCTATGACAAGGGAGACGAGTCCCCAAGTTTTTAGCAACATTTTTGAAAGTAGTTTGCCAGTACTTTGATCCTAAGGATGAAAAAGCATGACCCAGCTGATTTCTATGACTAAGAGACAACTAGAACTCATTGTTTTAAATCTTCTAAAATAGTGAATTAGCCCTTAAGCTAAATTGGCTTTCACATCCAGGTATTAAATAGACCCAATCTTGGTTATATCCTGAGTCCAGACAAGGAAAATATACCAAAGTCTAGTAAGCAGTTCCATAAAATTGTCTGACAGACAGCATGTTATGCAACTTATCCTCAGTATGCCTTACAAATTGGGAGCTCTTAATGAATACTCACAGAGAAACCTTCTGAATATCAACTCATTCCTAATTGAGCCAGTGGGCGTCATTATTTTAAATAGAAAAGACAAACATCAAAAGTGATATGGAAGAAAGGCACTACAGTGTAATCAAAGGAGGAATTAATAATAATAATTAATAATAATGTATTAAATTTATAAACCGCCCCCTCTCCCCAAGGGGACTCGGGGCGGTGTACAGGAAAATTAAATTTCAATTATGAATGTTTTTTTTATTGTCAATGGAAATTGATCTTAAATATTATCAAGTTTTCAAGAATGAAAACACTGAGTTGTTATATAAATTGCATTGTTTAAAGCATTCTCATGCACCTGCATTTTTATTTGTTACAACCTATCTTATTTTCTTTCATCTACTGCTACCTTGCTGGCTATTTGACTTTTTAAATTGAGATTCCAATTCATGTTCAGATCTGATTACTGTGAAATCATTCTTTAATTTCTCTGAAATGCATGAATCCAAAAGAGAAAATTACTCACTCTCATCTCTGAGATGTTTTTCCTTTTTGTCTATTTGGTTATTCTTCTGGGGGCTTTTCCTCTTAAATTGACTTTATTACCATGTTGACACTAAATTAAGCTAACTAAACTAAACTAACTAAATTAAAAACTTCTGATGAATTTATATTATGACGCAGAGGCAATGATAGATAAGAGTACCTCACTAGATTATGAATCTAATGAGGTACTCTTGGAGATATGAGGTTGGATTATATGTGTTATTTCGTCATACTGATGCAGTAAGACACAAAATTTGAGTATAAGGATTTAATCCCATGTGATAAAATTGTCTTCTGTCCTCAACTTCAGGACCCATCTTTGTTCAAGTCCTTGCTGTTTCCTAACTCTTGAATGTTTTAATTTTGACATACAAGATATTTTGAATATAAGAAAAGGAAATTGAATTAGGAATAGATTGGACTATGAGTTGAAATCCCATTTTTACATTGATATTAAAACAGGAGAAAACTGATACTAGACTTGTAAAGGCAATTCAACCCAATTCCTATGCAATTCAGACACAGCTGAATTTATAGCTGACTATATACATTTTGTGAATTTATAAGATTCTCATAAACTCATCATGAGCTATTATAGTTTTGTACATTTGCCAATAAAATGTATTACCTTTATTCAGCGAGTGATTTTGTCTGGAAGTAATAAAGTTGTACAGGAACTTTTGACCTTCTCCAATTATCTATTAATTGTGTTTGAAAATTGGAAAATACCCCATGTATAGGATATTACATTGTCATACTGTTTGTATTTTTTAAAGGTATTTTTATTTTATTTTCGATTTTCAAAATATATAACAACATATATACTGTTACATAGCCAACATCATATTGTATTATTAAATGTTTACATCATTTCATTTTACCATCATTTCATTTTACCATCAACTCCCAGAAAATTCCCAGAGGGCTCTTCTGCTCTCCATACACCATATTTGTGCCTTATCCATCATTTTCTTCCCCCTCTCTCCTCCTCCTCCCTACCTCCTTTCTTCCCTCTGGTGCCCTTCCCTTCTCTACTTCCCCTTCCTCTCTCGTTCTCCTCTCTCCCCTTTCCACTCCTCCTTTCTCTCTTCCTCTTCCCCCTCCTTGCCCTCTCTCCTTTCCCTCTCTTCTTCCCTTACCTCTCTCCTCTACTCCACACTCTTCATCTCATTTACTTGGTGTATTTCAGCCTCTGAGCCAGCTCTATTTTGTGTTGATGGTATTTATAATTTCAGATTCAAGGTTTATCGCTTAATTTTCATATCGATTATTACAATTCTTATATCTCAACTCCAAATCTTGCTAGTTGTTTTAATACCCTTTTAAGTAAAGCCTAATTGTATGATGACGTTCTATTTATAAAACCAAGCAAAAAAGAACCAAAAACAATATAGATAAATTTAAATACATTTAAATATAAGAAGACCTAATCGGGTATCAATAAATTCTGTGCCCTTCAGGAATAGTTATTATTCATGGGTAGTCTCATTTTATTAATTTTAAATCTAACAATTTATCCTGTGATTCAATATCAATATCCACAAGTCTTATCAAGTATTCTAGCCTCAATTTATTTTTTCTTTAATAATATATTTAAATCCTATTTACTATTAATATCCCTTATTTAATCCCATCATATCTCTATAGATTCCATATAATTATCTAAAATTTTTATGTAACTGTTAATTGATTGATCATTTACCAAGAGTGATAGTATTCTATAACCATCTTAATAGCATAATTCCCCATCTATAGATAAGCAAATGTATATCATTCACTAACACATAATCTTTTTATAACCATCTAAATAGCATAGTTCCCCTTCGATAGATAAGCAAATATATATCATTAACAAAAACATTTACCAAGAGTATTCTATAACCATCTTAGTAGCATAATTCCCCATCTATAGATAAGCAAATATATATCATTCACTAACACATAATCTTTCTATAACCATCTAAATAGCCCAATTCCCCATCTATAGATAAACTAATATATATCACTATCAAAAACATAATCTTATTATAAGCATCTATAGTTATTATTAACAATCAATTAATTAATTAATAATCCTTGATAGTAATTTAAACCCAGCCTAATTATTACTTATCAAAGGATAAAAGTGCCTCTTTTCAGCCGTTGTCTCTCCAAGGATGAATTAAATTTGCCTCTTTTAAAGTCCACATTCTCCATCTCCTTTTTTTCCTCTTCCCAAGTTCTTTATAAACTTCCATTGGCACATTGTGGTCCAGTATAGCTGTACAATCATAGTGCTGACCAATTCTTTTCCTCAAATTTGATTTATTTTCAAATATCAAATCTATCTCTGATGTGATTTCCTCTTTCTTTTGTTCTCTTTTTCCTTCCTCTTGCCAGTCAGGTTGAGATTCAACTTTCTGATGGGGTCTTGATATTATCTCCTCTCCTGGATTTTCTCCTTCTTCCTGAGTTAAATCCAATCCACAAACAGCATCGTTTCCCTTTTCTTCTTTAATTTCTCTAATCTGTTTAACTTCTTCACTTGGTGTAATATCGAATATTACATGAAATTTTTTCAGTTCCGTCAAGATTTCAGCCAGAAGCTCCTGATTTTCTGCAGTGTATATATCTATGTGCATAGACATTTTGGCGAATCCACAAAATAGGAAAAAGTAGCTCCAATTACCTTGTTAACAGTTAGCTTATCTCTATTAGTTTGTTTTTACACAATGTTTCCAGTAAATCTGTTCATATATGTCCGCCCACTGGTTTTCCGAGAGCGACACGATGTAACAAATAGTTTGAATACTTTGAAAGTGTTTCAGTCCTTTTTGTTGAAAGGAGAACAGAAACAAAAAGAAATAAAGATATGGTCCTTATTTAAGTTTAAAAATGTGTAATAGAGTGTCCAAATAATTATAGAATTGTAGAAGTGCTCCAAGTTTCAAAGTTTTGAGTGAAATAAATTAAAAAGACTGAAAAAAAAAGAATTAGAAAAATCAGTCATAATCCAATCCCTTTCAGCACAAACGGAAGTGGCTATTTCTTTGTTACAGTTCAATCAGCCAATT
Source organism: Rhabdophis nuchalis (assembly GCA_039707465.1). Classification (NCBI taxonomy): domain Eukaryota; kingdom Metazoa; phylum Chordata; class Lepidosauria; order Squamata; family Natricidae; genus Rhabdophis; species Rhabdophis nuchalis. Next base: position 42,241,422 of record CM077647.1, on the reverse strand, counting down.
CTGTAAACCAGAGAAATCTCACAATTCAATTTAAGTTCGCAGCTTATCTTTGAATTCAAAGTTTTGGTAAAAAAAAAGGTTTCTTAGCAGAAACCTTTTTTGTGTTTCAGAAACAAAAACAAAATGCCTTCCTGATGTTTCCCAGCAAATCCTTTCCTTTCTTTTTCAGAGATTCTCCTTTGCCTTTGGTCCACCCTCCAGAAAAGGGGGGGATGCAATTCGTCTCCCTTCAGAGATTTTGCTTCGTGTTGGGCAGGGATCTTGCGTGGTTTATCGTGGTTTGCGCTGTAAAGGAGCTTCTGGTGACCCCTGTTGGAGAAGGGAGCGGGTCACTCTAAACAGGGCGGCAGGGCGGTTATCTGCGGATGCGATAAGGGCGGCGAGATAATTACGTTTTGCCGTCCTTATCGCCATGAGGTAGATCCTCAAGTGGGACCTAGCACGTGTTCGGTCCAATTCGGTGCGAGTGGATCTCCAAATGCCCTCTAGGCATCTCTTGTGTCGCTTCAATGCCCTCAGCTCCTTGGAGAACCAAGGGGCCAAGGCAGTTTGGTGATGCATGAGAGGCCGCAAGGGTGCGACCCGGTCCAGGGCCCCAGTGGCTGCGTTATTCCAGGCAGCCACCAGGTCCTCAGTCGAGTTGCGGGTCAGGGTCCCCGGTATTGGCCCAAGCTCCGTCTGGAACCTCTCTGGATCCATCAGGACCCTGGGGCGGAACCATTGTGGAATATCCGGTTCCGCCTCCCCACGGTGGGGTGCAGCAGTTGGGAAGTCTAGTCGAAGGAGAGAGTTATCTGTCCATGACAGGGGGGTAACCGTTAAATCCCCTAATCCCAGATCACTCCTCCACTGGCCGGAGATAAAAACAAGATCCAGCGTGTCGCCTCTGGTGTGAGTGGGGCCATGAATTACTTGGGTCAGGTTCATGGCCGTCATGGAGGCCATGAACTCCCAAGCCACCTCAGAGGTTTCACCTACTGATGGCAGATTAAAGTCCCCCATGACTAATAGCCTGGGGGTCTCATCTGCCATCTCGGCTATTACCTCGAGGAGCTCGGGCAGGGCTGCTGAGGCGTAGCGGGGAGCCAGGTACACAATCAGCAAGCCCAACTGCCTCCCAAGGCCCCACTTCATACCTAAGGCCTCACAGCCGGCTATCTGCGGCACAGAGGTCTCCCTCAGAGCCAGATCCTCCCTCACAATGACCGCCACCCCCCCACCCCGGCCTTGGGCTCGTGGCTGATGAAATGCCCGGTAGCCTGGCGGGCACATTTCCACGAGGGGCACCCCCCCCTCGGGGCCCAGCCAGGTTTCCGTAACACCTACCAGGTCCGGCTCCCCCTCTAATACCAAATCATGGATGAGGGGGGCCTTGTTGATAACGGACCTGGCATTGCACAACATCAGCCTCGAGCCCAGGCCCTGGGACCTGGACTTCCTGGGTTGCGAGCGGAGCTGTGGAGATCGGAGAGCGCAACCTCTTGTAAACAGCAGGTGCGCGCTCCCAAAAACTGATATGGTCTCCGGTTCCCGCCATGCCTACCCCTCCCATACACTGTCCTGATAGAATGGCACTCCGGTTGGTTGACCTTCGTACCCCCCCTAACAATGGACCCCACATCCTCCCCGTCGGGTTTATAGGTTGGCCTGAACATAGTACCCTGTGGGTTATACCGCCCACCCCCCACCCACCTCCCTAACCTTCTTCCCCAGAACCCCTTAAAACTCTAAGTAACCCCCCCCCCAATAAAACCCTCTAAGCTTCCGCTTCCTCCACCTCTCGGGATTCACCAATCTGTCATTGAGGTAGGCCCTCGTTAATGCTGAGGGCCACACCTGCAAGAGGGGGGACTCCCGCAGGGCGAGGAAGTCAGCTGATGAACACATAAGTCTGCGTAAATAAATTTACAGAGGGATGTGCCATCTAGGAATATGATCTCAAAAATGTCCAAAATAAAGAGGGGACCAATAGGCCATGCCGGCTCCACCAGACCTGTGAAACATTGACCGACTAGGCCAAGCTCAGTCGCTAAGGTCTTTCATAGTGTAACAAAGCTGGTGGGGATGATGGTAAAAAAGCTGGTCATCATGGATGGACTAAGAAAGGGCCTGATTGTGCCTCTAGTACTCTCCTATAGTCTCTTCGACCCAGCAGGTCCGCCTGCAATGGCATCCTCGGCACCCTCCATAGTCTCCTGGAGTTAAAGGGCCCCATGAAGATGTTAAACATAGGCCACACAAAAGTCTTGTCCCCAAGGCGGGAACGATGGAAAAGCCACATCGGGATGATTAGGGCCAAACCGGGTGCCTGTTCAGCTGCCCAACAAGAGATAATGCGAGCCGGCTTCTACGAAAATGTTGAGGCAAAATTTGGCTCATATTTGTGAAATAAATCTCAGCCCTTTGAGATAGTCCAGATAATAAAACAAAACTATGAATACTAGCACTACCTTTATTTATAAACTTAGAGAAATAGAATTGTGCAAATATGAAAGCACTTCTCCCCTTACTCATGTTTACTTTCTAGAGAACTTAGGAGGCTGCTTCTGAGATGCTTCCCATATCCTCATTCCTCTGTGGACTAAAATATCTCTTCACTGATTGTTGCCTAAGCTTCGGTTCTTCTCTTTTGTCTCCCAAGATTATTCACACATAGTCAGATGATGATATTCCCTGTTTTCATATGGTCTAAACTAATATACAGAATTAAATGTAAAAAATTCCATCTAAATATTAAAAAATGATTAATGTTATTATGTGCTCAGAAAAACTATCCACATGAAATAGCTGTAGAATGAAGAAGTCATGCATGATCTGATATATTAATAGCATCAACAAAGTTCAGAAGATGAAATTGCTTAGCTTGTAATAGAAGAAAGAATGAGTCGCAATTAATGAATGTACAATTGAAAGCTATGTACTAGGATTAAAATGCTAAATCAGATTTTCCATGAATGTGTCCATGACTAAACAATTTCTTGTTACTGGTCGTAAGAGTTGCTAACTGATTCATATTAACTAATTAATAAATTGTGTGTCAATCTGCCTACTAAACCATCTTCTTCTTCCATGGGCCTTCTAAATAAATAGTGGTCAGTTGATTATAAAAGGATTATTAAACCACATTGTAATTTAGACTGACCCTGGTTTCAATAATTTACAGAAAGAAAACAAATTAGTACTTCTACCAGTCTAGACCCAAAATTTCCCAACGAAACCTTGGTGCTGAAACAGATCAAATTTTCAGGGTCTGAAAAATCTTGAATGCCTGAAAATTTAAATTTTGAATCATTTTCAAAATTGCTGTAACAACTGTTTCTTGCAAACACTTAACATAGCCTTTGTATATAGGTAGCAGATGGCATGGTATTTTGCAACTATAAAAATGTTCTGTTTCTATTGGGAAATATTATTATATCCTTCTTGTTTATTTATGTCTCTTTCTCAGGATAATAATAAAGGACAAGATAATAACCCTGTCTCAGAAAGTAGAGCCTGGGGTCATCCAATAAACCTGATTGCTGGGAGATTCATGACAAGATAAAAAGCATTTATGCACATGGGCCACAATTAAGCAAGAACATTCTTAGCTGAAAGAACAAATAATGACTATCTGCTTAGCTAACTTTTATAAGGCTATTGGTTTCTATTGGTTATCATGGCCACCTATTGCCTTTGTCATCAGCAAGAGAATGCTGGATTTGAAAAGGCTTTATTTTGTTATGAAAACGCAACCACAATCACTCTATGCACACACGGAAATGTATGACTAGTTTTTTTTTTTCTGTTCCCCTAATTACTTGCATTGGGATTATTCCTTATACTATTTATGTTGTTTGTATTTGTTGTCATGGATTTCGCCAGTGAGGCTAAAACCAATTTTGTTGTATTTATTTTGTACAATTTGTACAATGACAATAAAGGCTACAATGACAATAAAGGCTACTATAAGAAAGAAGCAAAAGTATAACTATTCCAATTAGCATATGTGAAGCTATTGCTGGAGATAGGATGGGACTGAAAAATTCCCAGCTTTCATCAATATTTTTGTGTGAGCAGAGATTGTGGTTAGGTAATGAAAAACCTGGTAATCTATCTGATTAATTTTGATGCAAAAACTAAAATAGAGTCACACTTGGTTAGAGTTGAATGCAAGATCATAGAAATGTCCAGAGCTTTAAGCAAGATGGGAAGAGGTGGGGGGGGAGGTAGAGGTAGAGGTAGATATACTGTAGATATCCAAGCAAAATACAGTAGAAGGGCATTCTGCCAAGATAACTACATAGATGTGTAAATGGAGTCAGCAGGAGTATAAATTAACTCAGAAAAGATTCTACTTACTGATAACCAAAGGGGATGAAATAGGAATTTGAGTGGGATTAACACCACGGAGTCACTAATGTTGGCATGGGTCATTAGAACAATCATTAGCCTTTACTGGGCTGATGATGGATGCTTCCAGCAGTCCCTCTCTCCCTTCTAGATGTTGATGCTGCTCCTTTATTCCCTAAAGATCTGCATGGTCAGGTATGGATTTTGCATGGTTAATATAGTTCTTCTTAGATAGCATTACCAGAACTGTTTATGTTGTTGTTGTTGTTGTTATTATTATTATTATTATTATTATTATTATTATTATTATTATTATTATTATTATTTTATTCTCAAATTGTTCATTGGGTTTTAAATGGGTGGTAATTTTAATGGTTTTTAAATTTTGTACAGGGTAGTTTAATTTGTTTTTTAAATTTGTGTGTATTGTATGTTTTTAGTTGGTTTTTTAATTTTCCTGTACACCGCCCCAAGTCCCTTCAGGGAGAGGGGGCGGTTTATAAATATAATAAATTATTATTAATTAATTATTATTAGATTTCTAGACCGCCCCCTCTCCCCGAAGGGACTCGGGGCAGTGTACAGGTAAAAATTAAAACTACTAAAACCATAACAATACATACAAAGTTAAAATCAAATTAAATAGTCTTCTGTACAAATTTATAAAAGTTAAAACTAAACCCATAAAACCGAATAAAATAATTTAAAATTACAGACTCGGGCGAGCAGCATGAAGTTAGGCCAAGCCGGCTAGATGGAACAAATGAGTTTTGAGTTTCTGGCGGAAGGAGCAGAGGTCCGTGGTCGTTCTGATATCAGGGGGAAGGTCATTCCAAAGTGTTGGACCCATCACAGAGAAGGCCCTTCCCCTGGTCATCGCCCGCTTGCATTGCCTAGTGGACAGCACCCAGAGAAGTCCCTCTCTGTGAGAGCAAATCGGCCGAAGGGATGTATGGGGCAGGATACGATCCCGCAAATAACTAGGTCCTGTGCCATGGAGCGCTTTAAAGATGATGACCAACACCTTCAAATGCACCCGAAAGGCCACAGGCAGCCAGTGCAGCCTGCACAGGAGCAGTGTTACGTGGGAGTATCTGGCAACTCCCAGAACTGCCCGCGCGGCCGCATTTTGGACCAGCTGCAGCCTTCAGGTGCATCTCAAAGGGAGCTCCATGTAGAGAGCATTACAGTAGTCTAAACGGGACGTCACAAGCGCATAAATGACTGTGCGAAGGGCATCCCGGTCCAATAAGGGACGCAACTGGTGCACCAGGCGATCCTGGTGGAACGCCCCCCTGGCCACGGCTGTCACATGGTCATCCATTGACAGCCGGGCATCTAGAAGGACGCCCAAATTGCGTACCCGATCCACGGGGGCCAGATGTTCGCCCCCAATGGCCAGTGATGGAATCAACAGGTTGAACCGGGGCGCCGGTAGCCACAGTCACTCAGTCTTGGACGGGTTGAGCTTGAGTCTGTTACTTCCCATCCAGATCCGTATGGCTTCCAGACACCGGGACATCACTTCGACGGCATCGTTGGGGTAGTTTGGGGTAGAGATGTTCAACTGGGTGTCATCAGCATACAGATGGTAATCTACCCCAAACCCACGTATGATCTCGCCCAGCGGCTTCATATATGCATTGAACAGGAGAGGCGAGAGGACCGACCCTTGTGGCACCCCACAAGTGAGCGGCTTCGAGGTCGACCTCTGCCCCCCTGCCAATACAAATTGCGATCGACAGGAGAGGTAGGAGGAGAACCACCGTAAAACGGTGCCCCTCACCCCCAACCCCTCCAGTCGATGCAATAGGATACCATGGTCGATGGTATCAAAAGCCGCCGAGAGGTCTAATAGGACCAGGATGGAGGAGCAACCCCCATCTCTGGCCCTCCAGAGATCATCCACCAACGCGACCAATGCCGTCTCCGTACTGTGGCCGGGCCGGAAGCCAGACTGGCGCGGGTCCAGATACTCAATTTCCTCCAAGTGGAGTGGAAACTGTTGTGCCACCACACTCTCTACAACCTTCGCCAGAAAGCAAAGGTTGGAGATGGGACAGTAGTTAACTAACAAAGCTGGGTCCAGGGAAGGCTTCTTGAGGAGGGGCCTCACCACCGCTTCTTTCAAGACGGCCGGCAAGAACCCCTCACTCAAAGAAGCATTGACTAACTCCTGGAGCCAGCCTCGTGTGACCTCCCAGGATGCCAGTACAAGCCAGGAGGGACACGGGTCCAGTAAACATGTGGTAGCTCGCAGTCGCCTACGCAACCTGTCCATATCGTCGGAAGTAACAGAGTCAAACTCCTCCCAGAATGGAACCTCAAGACCCGCCTCCGACGTCCCCTCCAGACCACTAGTCTGACCACTAGTCTGACCACTAGTCCGAATCTGAGCGATTTTGTCCTGCAGATATTCCCCAAATTATTCTTCTGGGAGAGGTATTCTTTGCGTTCACAGCCTAGTCAATAGTCTTGGAAGTCCCAATTGTTTATCTAAGTGCTAACTAGAATGGATTGTCAATTATGATGTTTATTTAGAGGCATTCATAGAATAGACACAAAGGTGTGGTCCCCAGATTTTTATTCAAAGTTATCCAATACTAAAATAAATAAACAAATTTGATTAATTTTAACACAAACTTGATTATTAGATTTAAAGATCTAGAGTGGAATTTTCCCAATCTAAGTTCTAGAATGATGCATGGTTTTCAACTCTCAGAAATTGTCAAGTTGGCTAACATAGATCCAGAAAATTTCTTTTCAGAAATCATTGCAAGACATCAAATGAAGCAGTTTAATGTTTGTTATAATTGAAATAAGTACTCATGTTACTTAAGTTTTTGAAAGGAAATTACTTGTGAATATTAACTATCAATTAATTAAGATTGTTAATTAAAGACAGATGCTGCTTAGCAACTTATTAAGAGGCATGAATAGGAATCAAGAATTCATTAAATCTATTGAGCTGGCAGTCATAAACTTGGTATGGTTTGCTTCCAAAAAATGTCATCATTTTATATTGAAAAAGTTTTATTGGTTTTACATTTTTTAACAGGATAGGGTAATGGTTACAAAGAAATTTTGAGAGCATTCACGTCAGAGTCGTCGGGCCTTCCGAAACCTCAAAATACACATTAAAAAAGTTAACATAGAAAACATTTTCCATACCACTACAAGATGAAAGCAAGTACATTTACCTAAATTCTCCCTTTCATGCTGTCAGACATTTACAAAAAGTCCGGATAGAAATATTATACAAAATTGTTCAAGAAAAATCAAGGCAAAGTTATTTTTTTGATCTAAGTCTTTTGGCTATTGTATCTTCTTTCTCTCCTCCCTGGCCCCCCGTGGGCGGGGCCGTGACCCCCTCCGTCCCCCCTGGATCTTCCCCCAGGGCAGAGGAATGTTTTTTAAGAAAGGCTTCCGCCTCAGCAACTGTTTTAATCCTCACTCTTCCTCCTTCCCAGAACACCAGCATCCCTTCAGGTGTCATCCACTTGAACCAAATCCCGTGATCAAACAAGGTTTTAGACAAGAAGGAAAAATTCCTTCTTGAATCTCTAATTTTTCTAGGGATCTGCTTCAAGATAGTGACCGTTTCTCGTTGATAAGTTAAAGGTTTCTCTCTCTGCGCTTTCAGGATTTCCTCTCTGGTTGACCTTTCACATGTATCTCTCTAGGCACTTCATTCATCCTGGCATATGCAGAATTAATTCTATAGGCTAGGTCAATGTCCCGCCTGATCTCATCCTTAGGTTTTTGTAAATAGTCTGCTAAAATTGTACTCATAAGATCAGGTAGGCATTCACCAGATTCCTCAAGAACATTCTGAAATCTCAAAAAATATGTCATTCTTTCCATATCTATCCTAGACACATGCCCAATTATTTCCCCCACCTCACTAGAAACATTTTTAATCTCTCCCTTAGCCCCCTCCAACCCTCCTTCCAATTCTTCATTCTTCTGTGTATTCTCCAACACTTGCTTCCGGGTATCCAATAGTTCCTTTTTAAAAGTACTATTTTCAGCCCTCTGGGCCTTTATTTCTGATATCAAAGTTTGCATAGAGGTTTCAAGAGAAGCCATCCTTTGTTCCAAATTTACAAGTGCTGCTTCTTGTGCCATGGTTAAAAGTTAGAGTCACTGCCACCAAGATGGCGTTTTCCGGGTGGGGCTGGTGGGGCAGATCAGGAGCTCAGTTCAATTCAGGGTTGTGGAGTTGCAAACAATTCAGAAACCAAAAGAGACACAATTTCCCAAATCAACAATTAGTAATAACGAAGGTATTCCAGAGAAGAAGTCACAAATCCATCAAAAGAATTTTTTTTTTCAAAAATCCAGAGAGAGCTTCCGGTTCCGGCTCCTGCGGCGACGGGCGAGCCTAGCGCTCGCTCGCCGCTTTGTTTCTTCTTCTGACCCCCAACGGGGGCGAGACTCCTCTTTTTTGAGGGTCTCCCGTAGGGCCGGCTCGTCGGGGGGCGCCCCCCCCACGGCGGTAGAGGAAGTGGCTTCCGGCGCGGCTCAGGTGAGGGAGAACATGCTAGCGGGGGGTTCTCCCTTCGCCTAAGGAAGACGGCGCCATTCACAACAATGAGGAGGGCTGATCGGCTCAGTCGGAAGGGCTCCTGAGGCTTCAGCTGCGAGGAGAGAGTGAGTTTTTAAAAAAACTTTTTTTCTGCTGCCAGCCAGGCTGAACGGACTGGGAGGGGGGTGTTTATTTTTAAAAAAAAACCCCTCGGATTTAAGCGGCACGTCAAAATGGCTTCTCTGCAAAGAGAAAGCGGAAACTTTCACTCCGGACGGTCTTTAACAAGGGAAAGTGGATTGTGACTTTCTGCAACATTGTTTCTAGGTCTGGCTGAGTTTAAAAAATTCTTTTTTTTTGCTACTCTCTCACCTGGCGCTGAGATGAGCGGTGGAAGTGGCTTCTCTGTGTCCCTGCCTGACTATTTCAACTAAGGAAAATTTCCAGCGTCTCTTTGAAAATGTCATCATTAAATAGCAGCAACTCCACATATCCCTTAAGAGAAACTTTGGGCTGTTTCACCATTAGATTCTTGGGCAGATATTTTAAGAAAGGGGAAATATCTGTGTGTGTGTGTGTGTGTGTGTGTAAATATTTAACTATGTTTTTAGAAGGATAATGTTTCTATAAGCTCCAAAACGCATGTTCAATGTCTCAATGGATTTTCTGTGGAAAGAAAGGCAATTCAGGAAAGTTTGGGTGGAAATTGAAAGATTATTAATGGAAAATAACATAATCTGGAAAATGGTAGAATTCTGATAATAGAACACTTCATTTGTTAATGACTACGCAATCATATAAAACAATACTCAGTGAATAAACTACTTACTAACTGAGAAGAAATGTATTCAATTTGTTTTAAAATGCATTCTTTTTCTCATAATGTACTAAATTTGGACTATTCTGAATTGCTATACTTTTTTCCTGTACAATGTTTTGATGTACACTTAATAAAATATTCAACAGGAAAATTATTATGGTATCATATTTCCATTTTCAAATGTTTCTGAAATCTGGAGATACTGATTTCTTAGGTTACGAAGGAACAATTTCCATCTCAGCTTCTATATGAAATGGACATAGTCTTGCAATATTCTTACTTTATTTTATTTATTGGATTTCTAGACCGCCCCCTCTCCCCGAAGGGACTCGGGGCGGTGTACAGGTAAAAATTAAAACTATGACAATCAACAATACATGTAAACTTCCACCCAAAATCAAAATTTCAACAGATTAATACATTCACTAATTATTATTATTAGCCTGTAGTTCCTCCCCAGTTCCTTGCATCATGATTATTAAGTTAGCTGATTTCATCAACAAGAATAGGTTCATGTAGTTTTAAAAGTTATTTATTGTTCCTTGTTAATGAGATGCAAATAGGCCAGTAATGTCATGGAAATTGGTATTATGTTTTATATGGAGCTGCAGAAACCTTGGCAGTTATGACCTTCAACTAAAAGGGTCTTTTGAGGATTGACATACTTGGAGCTTGCTGCTCTCCATCAATCACTTACTGTTGCAACTTTGGCCCCAGAGTATACCCTGAAAGTATTTGTAAATTAAAGTAGCTGAGCTTGTTTATTTCCTTGGAAGCAACAGAAAATGATAAAACTAGTTTATTTTTCCAATGATCTTAGGATAAGTGATTTTATGTGGAAATTCAGTTTAACATTATTTCTAGATAAAGTTTATTTTAGCCAAGAATGGAAAAAGTTTATTCACGTTTGTTTTGATATGTTTAATCTTACTCAATTCTTATTGGGATGCCTTTACATCATGGTTTTATTTACTAATTAATGAATTAATATGTTGTATATATGTTCTTGTTTAAAATTATTCTTGGATTCCACCGTAGTACTTTTGATTCCTTTAACAATAGAATACTATCCTATTAAATCAAATGCAAATAATGATTCATGGAACAATGCAAATAAAATTAAAGAAAGGAAGAACATTTTAAAAATAGTTCGAAACAGTTGTTTCTATTATTAGGCATCTACTTAGCATTATCTGAAAAAAGAGATTGTTCAACCAACATCATCGCATAGTAGTTTATAACAGCTATGTTAGGGCTGATAGGGAGGGCTTTCAAAAATCTAGATGACCAAAAGATAGCAGCAAATAGTCCTCTGCTATTTAATATAGCAGTAATCCATGTTTGTAGTCCAGATTCAGTAGCCCTGCCATAGAATAAAATGTACAATAGTGTCATATTACTAGGTACTCAGATCTGGGTTGCCAAACTGTAGATGATCACTTCAGACAGCAATGAAATGCTATTCCAGTAACCCATCTTTCAATTAGACACCCTTTCCAACTAGAGTTGACATCATTATGGTTCTGCCATTGCAGTTACGACTGGAGATGACATATTGTGTCATCTCCAGTTGGAAAGAGAACATTGTTTACCTCAGGTTTTCAATACTGTTCAAGTTATTTCAGCTTTTTCAGACTGGTTTCATTCTTCCCACCAGTCTAACTTTTGAATAGCATTATGATATTTAATCTCCAAGTAGTTGTTATTTCAAATTAATAAACAGCAAATTCCATGTTTGCAGATGAAGACTGAGTGATAGTGGATCGTTATCCACACTTATTTTTAAATAAGAAAAGTTTTTGTATGATATTTTGGTTTCAAAATATTAATTTAAAATAAAAGTATGCTCATGAGAACATATTTTGTTTTTATGTACATGCAGAGTCATGACATCTGTTAGATTTTACCATATTATAAAACTTAGCTACACTACCCATCACAGCTATTATCTACTGGGATTTCTACCACTTCGTATGATTGCTATAGTGAGATTATTTTGGCAGCATATGCTTGATTCTTCCTAGCCAGGAAAAATGTGACATTATAAGATGAAATACCCACAAAGGTCAATTTGTTTATATCATTTATAAAATGTATAGGGGGTGGGGAATCTACCTCAGTAGTACAAACTCCCAATGAGTTTAAGTAAGTGTTATAAGGGATGCCTCATTCCATTTTATTACTTATAATCAGATAATACCTACCATGGAATGCTTTTGATCTGAACATATTTCCTTAATATGCAATCAGTGACAATATTATCCTGTTTTCACATAAAATCAATTTTTAAAGAGTCTGCCATCAGATGCAGATGCAGTTTGACTGTTTGGTATACGACAGTCAAACTTCTGTCTAATTAAAGATTTTGAAGATTTTAGGAGAACTGGCATTATTTGCCCACAGGATTTCACATATTTCTATGTTTATATGTGTATCAAGAGAGGGAGAGAGGTATCCCTGCCAGCTGCTAAAATGTCATTATACATCAATCTGATCAAGAAAGAAAGCATGTCTTCTCTTTCAGCTGCCAACATATTTGTTCACAATGTTTTACTTTTTATTTTTAAATGTAAGGCCAACAGTTTGGTATAAAGAAAAAACTAATGTATTTTCTTCTTCCAGTTCCTCCAAGCAGCTCTGACAATAAAGCAATTATTTATCAGTATTGACTCCTGTCTTGAATGTGATATTGGAATATTGTATTTCTGCTTTTAAGTGTTATTGTAGCATAGCATATTATGTGTCATATTGAACATATTGAGCTCAATTCTATTAGCTATTATGATGAAATAATTGATCAGATGAAATAACTTCGTAATTGCAGGATAATGATCTGGGGTGAGTTAACTCTGGCTCAGAGTTAATGACATTGCAATTTCTTGGTTGAACACCCAAAATTCAAGGAATCTATACATAATGTAATTGAGCTTTTCATTTATATATAGTGGACCCTTTCCCAAACTACTTCCTTCCAGATACATTGGACTAAAAATCCCGTTGTGCTATTTATTATTATTATTATTATTATTATTATTATTATTATTATTATTATTATTATTATTATTATTATTATTATTATTAGTCAGATTTATATCCCATCCTATCTCCCCTAGGGGACTCGGGGCAGCGCACAGAAATATAAAAATATAAAACAATGCAATACAAAACCATTTAAAAATAAATAAAATTAAAGTCTGTGCTAAAATTTAGATTAAAAAGGGTTAAAATCAAATCAAATCAAATTAAAACTATATCCATTAAAACTATGCCAGGCCGGCCTCTTGAAATAGATGAGTCTTTAATGCCCGGCGGAAGAGGCATAGGTCCGTGATGATACGAAGGTCGGGAGGAAGATCATTCCAGAGGGCAGGCCCCGCCACAGAGAAGGCTCTCCTCCTGGGGGCCACCCATCAGCATTGTCTAGCGAATGGCACCCTGAGGAGGCCCATTCTGTGGGAGCAGACAGGTCTAAGGGAGGTATGTGGTAGGAGGCGGTCCCGCAAATAACCAAGTCCCGTGCCATGGAGCGCTTTAAAGATGGTTACTAACACCTTGAAGCGCACCCAGAAGGCCACCGGCAGCCAGTGCAGCTCGCGCAGGAGAGGTGTTACATGGGAGTATTGAGACACTCCCAAGATCCCCCGCGCGGCCGCATTCTGAACCAACTGGAGCCTCCAGGTGCACCTCAAGGGAAGCCCCATGTAGAGAGCATTGCAATAGTCCAGGCGGGAGGTGAGCGCTTGAGTGACCGTGCGTAATGCGTCACGATCTAGATAGGGGCGCAACTGGCGTATCAGGTGCACCTGATAGAAGGCCCCCGTGGTCACGGCTGCCACATGGTCATCCAATGACAGCCAGGAATCCAGGAGGACACCCAGATTGCGAGCCCTATCCCTATTTACTTACTTATTTAATTTGTTTGCTGCTGCTATCATTCTACGAGACTCTGATGGCTTACAATTAAAACCATAAATATTGAAGTATTGAGACATTAATTACAATAATACAAACTAAAAAAAAAACCTGAAGACAAGAACTTTAGTCCACCAACTATCTTCAACATAGAGCACCCCTGACAGGATGCCTATAATGCTATGGCCATATTGTCCAGAATACAATTAATGTTGTTATTTTTATTATTATTTTATTTATTGTAGACTGCTTTATTATTTTTACAAATGACTCAAGGTGGTGAACATATCCAATGCGCCTTCTTCCTCCTATTTTCCACACAACAACATGGTAGAATGAATTGGGCTTAGAGAAATTGACTGGCCCAAAGACCCCCAAATGGCTTTCCTGGCTAAGGAGAAAGTTACCTTCTAACCTTCTAACTGTCCTGCTTTCCAATCTGGCATCTTAGTCACTAGACCAAACAGCTCTATCTGGAGGGTTATACATTAGTAAAATTCAGGGGTTTAATTTATTTTTAATGAATTTATATAATCTTTGTTAAAGGCTGCTCTCTAAATAGGATACAGAAGCAAGAACCACAGCCATTAAAACAAAAACAGCAACGAAGAGCATACAATAACAGAAATACAATATACAAACATGGCATCAATTATAACTAATATAATATTCCAAGCACTGAGATTGCTACAACATCCAGCTCTTACGGAATGATCAAGTTTTTAATGAACTTCCAGAAGACCAGGACAGTAGAAGCTATTGTTGCCATATAACTTGCTTTAGACTAAATCTGTTTAGGTTTGTTGTGCAAGATAATTCAGCTACATAATGAATTTGTAGCATCTTTTCCACAAAGATAGTTGTTACGGTATTTAAATAATATTTTTCCCTTTCTTAATCTATTTATTTTTGCTACCTAACATATTTCCAAAGTATAAATATGAACCTTCTCCCATTCATCATTCAGCTCCATTTTGAATGCATGAGTGAATATGGATTTTGCAACAATTTCTCAAGCGCTGAGGCATGGAAAAAGATACACTCACTTGGATAACTAATCAGTTTATTTTTTTTTTACAAAGCAACCAAATCTAATTTATTTATATGCCCATCTGGGTTAAGAATGTTCAACTGAAGTTAAATTAGCTCTGATAGACTGCTACTGGCCTTTTCTTTCCCAGGAGAAGAAGTTGATAGACAGCTCTGCAGAGATGCTATCTATCCCGTCCCCATTGTCTGTGAAATTCCATGCCCCAAGGACTGTGTTCTCAGCACATGGTCTGGATGGTCCTCCTGCTCTCACACCTGCTCAGGGAAAACCACAGAAGGGAAACAGATGCGCACCCGTTCCATCCTGGCATATGCAGGTGAAGGTAAGACCATACATTAGCATTTTGCAATATACAAACATAAGCATGTAATATTTTCTTAGGATTCATGACAAAAAATGTACAAGGAAAAGTTCTTCCTCCCTCCCTCTCTCTCTCATAATATTCTAGTATGATTAGTAACAGTATTGGCAAGTAGAGTATACACTATTTTCACTGTGATTTGCCATGTATTAATGAGTTGTAAAATATCTGCAGTGGTGTATAGGAATGACCTTGGGAGACTGTGCAAAGAGACACTGCAAAGGGAATGATCAAATAAGAGACAGCATAGCCCACAGCTGGATATTGGATGGGGCAAGATGCTCAGAAGAGGCCATTCTTAGGAAGGGGAGAATAAATGGGGGAGAAATGTATTTTCAGATTTGTAAGATTCTGTCAATGTAGCTTTACAATAAAGTAGAATTAGCTCATCTGGTTATGTTTCCTATCTGATTGGCCACAGAAGATTGACAGTACCAGAACTGATGCTTCTAGCAGTTAAGGCTAATATATCATCTTATATTCTCTTGTTTTACTTTCAAATTGCTTACTGTCCCTTCTTGCATTTTGTTTTCTACATTTAGCTTTAGGTGGCAGGGGCCTGTTTTATATTTTATACATTCCTACTCCAAGAAATGGTTTAGTGTAAACTTAGCAAGATTTAAATAGTGGTATAGAATTTTTTTTGTTCAGTAGCCATTTTAATCTTAAAAGAAAAGAAAAACGTATGCTTTCCTTTTTCATCATTCCAAATGTTTTACAGGAATTGTTTTTAATTTGCTAATATCTATTATAATGTTTTTAGCACATGATTTCATTTAGCGTTCATACTACAAAGAAACATTTGATTCTTTGAATCTGGAGGGCAAAATATGTATATTTCACTGAGTTTATGGCCATTCTCAAATAATTTACATTTTTAAGTGAAAGAAAATCACGTAATTTGTGTTCTGTTTCTATAAGGGATATAAAGGAAATCTGCCACAGATTTCAGTGGAAAAGAATTAACATGGTTTGGAAAAATGGCTCCTGAATCACCAGAAAGCTCTGTGTTGATTAGCATCAATGGACTGAATCTATTAGCATCCAACATACATTTGACAAATTTGTATTAATAAGAGTTATTTTCAAGTAGGTATTATTGAAAAATGGTTAAAAGAATAATATTTGAAAAGTATAATTTTACAGAATAAAGAAGATAACTTTAATAGAGATGTGCAGAAGCTGTTGCTTATGCACAAAGGTCTAAAGCATTTTAAGTCGAGAACTATTAGTAAACAGCTAATGAGTAACATTAGGAAGCAGCTGAGACAGACACCTTCCTACTAAATTGAACTGTAAGAAGGAGGAACTGTAAGAAGAAGGATAATAATATAACCATATTCTTTTATTAAAGCTAATCTCAGTAAAAATAGTTTTCGTCTTCCTGCAGACTAAAACAGTACTAGTTTCTGGTCAAAATGTTACTAAAAATTCAGAAGCTTTTTCTTAGAAGAAATATGTTTGAAGCAATATAGGGATTGCTTGTTCCTGTCAGTTATTGTTTTAGGAAGTTATCTTTCCCCCTGTAATCCATATATCCATTTCTGTTGCTTACTCTCTGTCTCTTCCCCCCACCCCTTCCTCCCTCTGTGTGAGAGAGGGTAGGGGAGAGAAAGCAAAGAAATAGATGTGAGAAGCTGTATGTGTTTTCAAATTTCTCTTTCCCAAAAAACTATGGGACAAATCTGCTAGGAGTCCAAAGGGAGGAATAGATCTACTTTTATAATTCAAAACATCTGTTACTCTCTCCACCTCTAAGCCCTTGGCATATGGCAGCCTATAAATACATTTTTAAAAGCTTTTTCAACAGGAAGGTGGAGGCTTTTCCAAGCATAGGTACTCCAGCTCTATGATTTATGAGTCACAAATGAGCCTCAAATTGTTTCATGCTTAATTTTTCATGATGCTAAAGGCTTGAGAGCCATGTAAAGAAGTAATATTGAGCCTTAAGCTCTTAGCTTCTCTAAGGCAATAGATATTAACTATATTCCTTTGTTCACACCCAGTGTGGAATATTTTAGATATCTAACCTATTGCTAAACCTGCAACAATGTCTGGGAGCTGATATTTAGGCAAGTGCCATTATTGAAATATATTCAGATAATGGGGAAAGACAGGAGGTAACAGGTTTTCAGATTTGGCAAAAATTATCCCAGAATCTGGAAGATGATAAGGATACTGTCAATGCCGATCACTTATCTCTGTATGAAATGAAACTCATTTTAGACTATAGCAAATTTGAGAAGCTTCTTTCACATAGTAACACAGGGAATATCTGACTATATCAGATTATCCTCCCTGCAAGATTAGAAATGTTACTGTATTTTGGCAATTATCAGGGTGGATGTTTTTGATGACAAAACAGTTTAATCACATCACATTCCTTCTACCTTTCTGAATATCATAATTAAATTATGAAAATAGGTCTGGCTTTTTCATAGGTGTCATAATCAAGCTAATTATTTCCAGATCAGAGAACAAAAATTGGTGCCTGATAATCTAAATAATCAGTAAACAGTGTAACATTTCCCCCAATATGCACATCACTGCCATTTACAATGATTGTTGAAGTACACTGGAAACCAATTATGGCATATGTAGGTCAAACTTAAGGGAGACTAGTAGATATTATTTCCTGCAAACTCTTATATTCAAATCAAGAGAAGAATTGGTGTCAAAATAGCAAAGGAATATAATAATAAGTAGAAAAAGGAAGTCTGTGGCTTAATTAATTGTAGAACATGTCTTCTGATAACCATTGCCATAGCTAAATAATTATCCATCTTCTTTCTGAATCACATGATAGCATGACTTTTGGTCATCTCTTTCTTATATAGAAAGGATAATGCAGGCATCTTTAACTTGGTGCCTTACAAACACGATGATAATTCTGGTTAAGAATTAAGAAAAGATAAGATAGAGAAAGAAATAAAATTACTTATCTTACCTCTTTTTCTGATAGTGTATAGTGTATAGTTAGTGTATAAATACACACACATCTCAATATCCACCTTTAGTTGCTTTTTAAAAATAGAATTAATCCCTTATGTATTTAAAACTCTTATTTCCTACCACTAGTATACTATTACTAGTATTATAGGTGAACAGAAACAGAGCAGGCTGTGTGTTTATATCAGCATTACTTTTTTTGTAGCCTACATGTTTACAGACTGCATGTTTTATAAACTTATGTTTCTTTATTTTTATGTATATGTCCGATTGGATTATCCATATCTGAAGTCTTACAACTCAACTAATTTTTGCCTGAAAGCATTTAGTTAATTAATTCCTCTAATGAATTTATTTATACTTTGATATGATAGTATCTCCATAGTTCCACTTAATATTCTGCACTGATGTATGGTAATGCTCATTCAGTTACTAATGAGTGTTAATGATCATTAAACTTTAATTAACAGAATATAAAACTAACTGTTTTGGGTCTCATGTATGTAACATTGAAGAAATTGTTCAGTCCCTATTGATAGACAGTGTAAGAAATTTCTCACACACATAGACCCATAAATAATCTAAATAATCTAACCTGACAATAAATCCATTTGAGAACCAAGAAATGGTTATGAATAAGATTTTATTTTTGTAACTTTATCACTGCATAAGTTCAGGGCTCATATTTGTTTACAGTTGAGTTATCAGCCATGTTTGGTGGTAGCATCTGGCCAAATTCACCTGCTCTTAAAAGAATAGCAGGATTACACCTGGTTAATTGTTGTCAACTAAACATTAGAATAAAGAGAGAGAGAGAGAGATTAATTCTGTATATTTACATAGGAGAGACCTTTTCCAAGTGTAAGGGGTGTAAATGACAGAAGGAGGTATGCTATTTACCTCTATTGTTTTGCTTGATTAAACCTTTATCTTCTTCCCCTTTCTCTGAAGTTCTTACACTGTATTTGGGAAAAGAAATATGGAAATAGGATCATAATTTAAGCATCAACAAGGGAAGGCTACACATTAGTCTGAGACTAAATGTAGGCATGTCAATCAAAATGTGCAGAGTAGGCCAGAAGGGCAAATTTTCCAAGCCAGATTTTTACAGTGTCCAGTGCCTCTATTGCAAGTGATGATTTTTCATTGAATTTCCAATATTGCAAAGGTAAATAAACAATACAAAGTCACCAAAATACTTCATTTTTACTGTATGCTTGGATAGGAAAATTAAAATGAAATTAACCCTACAAAAATAACTCTTATCAAATAATATGGTCAATGGAGACAGGGGTTGTAATTTTCCATTAATATTTTGTTTGTTAGTGATATTCATTTGAAGACACAATGATAGCCAATGAAAATAGTCTCTTAATGCTAATTTGGTTTTTACCATTGTCCATTCATTGATCTAATGGATTTTTAGATTAAACATCCATGATCTCTTATATCAATTTAAATTAAGTATAATATGGGGCATCTGTAATGACATAGAAGGGACATGGTGGCTCAGTGGCTAAGATGCTGAGCTTGTCGATCAGAGAGGTCAGCAGTTTGGTGGTTCGAATCCATAGCACCGCATAGCAGAGTGAGCTCCCGTTACTTGTCCCAGCTTCCACCAACTTAGCAGTTCGAAAGCATGTAAAATGGCAAGTATAAAACCACCTTTGGTGGGAAGGTAACAGTGTTTCGTGTGCCTTCAGCATTTAGTCATGCTGGCCACATGACCATGTCTTTGGATAACACTGGCTTTGAAATGGATATGAGCACCACCCCCTAGAGTCAGGAGTGGCATGTGTGAGGGGAACTTTTACCTTTACCAATAATGACATAGTTCAGATGTATCAAAATACTCATAAACCTTGGTTCTCTTTTCTGCTTATAATTACTCATATTTTCCCATTATGTTTTAACTAGGAATCTTTGGTTATAAGAATTGAAAATATTGGCTGTTACCCTCTTAATTTAAATTGAGGTTCATATGCTGAACTTTCCTAGTCTTATTGACTACAGTTTCCAAGTTCAGATATAATAAAATAATGGCATGGTGAATTAATTCTAGAAATGTTCAATTGTGGAATAAGAAAAAGATGAAAGAATAAAAACTAGGGCACAAGTTGAGATAATTCTACCCCCTATTCAATATCTAATGGCAAAAGGATACAATTGAAAGTTGTAGATGAATGTATAATTTTAGCCTTTGACTTTAAACAAAAGCATCTGACATAGAAAACTATATAATCAGAGAAAAGACTGGACAATATTGCTTTCCATGTGTTTTCTAGATGTATGGAAGTATTTCATTTTGTTCTCAGAGAAAAGCATTCAGACTGCAGCTAAAGAGCCCATTCAGTCAAAACCTTAGCATAACAAACAGCTTAATGCTTGTCTATTTTTTTTTCACCTGTCTTGTTTAAAATGATGTATTTGAGGTGGGAGTGTAGGGATACTAGATATATTATCTATTCATTCCCCTTTATAGTTACAATTTTTTTATATCCCCTATTATATACTCCAACATTATTTCTTCTAGGTGGTCTTCAATGCCCAAATAGCAGCATGCTACAGGAAACACGCAATTGCAATGATCATCCTTGTACAGTTTATCACTGGCAGACTGGACAGTGGGGACAATGCATAGAAGATACTTCTGTGTCCGCATTCAACTCTTCTGCAGGTTGGAATGGAGAAGCCACCTGTGCTGTTGGAATGCAAACGAGGAAAGTCATCTGTGTGAGACTCAACATGGGACAAGTACCACCCAAAAAGTAAATATAATGCTAGTACCTAAATATCTTCTAAGGTACTTGTATTTATAGATATATTAGGACATAATTCCATGTCAGAATGGAACTCAGAACAGAACAGAATAATATTAAAAACAAGTCCAAATTTGTTCATATAAATGCATTGGGTTGAAACTACAGCATTTTTTGTTTTGGCTTACAAAACAGCTGCTTCTATTAAAAGTGTTGTTTCCAAATGGATGTATTGATCACAAGGTTTCCAATAAGATAGTAGCAATATATAATAGATGAAGTCTTGTGAAGGAAGAACAGAAATATGTTAGTTAATCTCTTGAACCATCATGCTCATGTCATTTAATAAGGTTTAAAGAGCAGAAGATGTACATAAAAGTGCAAATGAGAACCATGTTTTTACTTCTCTTAATAAAAATAATTGGTGGGAATAGATACAGTCAATATTATTGGCTTTATTTTTAGAGTAACAGACTTCAGTTTATATTACTTCAGTTTAATTTGACATTGAATAGGGTTGGAGGTCTAAGAGAGAAAGAGCGATAGCTGCAGATGTAATTATAACCTTAACAGCTTGATTTAAAGGCAAGAAAACAAATACTATGATCAGAAGATGTAATATGCACTAGACACCTTTAGATGAACAGTTGAGTAAGGGAATAATAGAGAATAATATGAACCTACCATATGGTAATAATTTTGTTTTCAGTTGTTTTATAATCCATGTTGAATTATGATCTGGCAGTTTATTGCCTTCTGATTTAATCAGACTAGTGTGCAATTCCCTGGAGTAAATTCCCCCTTCCTATTTCTTCCACAAAACAAAATATCTTTCCAGACTTCAGATACAGGTTCCATTCAAAGTCCTGTTAATAAAATTTATGACTGAGATCAGCCTATGAAATTATTGTGGTATAGTTACTACTGAATTCCGGTGAAAACAAATTGTATTCCATTGCATAACCGCAAAAACTGCAGAACTTCTCTTGAGTATAGAGAAGATTTTTATGATATTTTTCAGTTATTATGGTTTAATAGAGGTTTCCTCTGAAATTGGAATGAAAAAACTAATACTAGGTACAGAAATATCAATGTGGAAAAAATGAACAAAGTGATCGATGATTCTGAAAGATAATGACATTTTCTTTTTAAAAAAATTCTCCTTTTCATCGTTCCTTTTCTATTACCACTTTGACAAATACTATATGGTTTTTCCTGTACATTTAATCTTTTCATTGTTTTTTATAGGTGTCCCGAAAACCTTCGTCCTGAAACTGTTAGACCTTGTTTATTGCCCTGCAGGAAAGACTGCATTGTGACTCCTTACAGTGATTGGACACTGTGTCCTTCTTTATGTCAAGAAGGTACTGTGCTTGAGTTTTATAGATAAATAATTTGAATTCCTTCTCCAGGCTGTTAACATAATAATAATAATAATAATAATAACTTTGCATTTATTAACCGCTCCCTCTCCCCACAGGGACCCGGGGCGGTGCACAGGAGAAACTAAAAACAATATAAACAATCAATACAAAATATACAGTTTAAAACACCATTAAACTATGTTATCCCGTGCTAAAAAATTAAAACCCATTAAAATACATTTAAAAATCTATAGACAGAGAGACTATCCAAGGCCGGCCAGTCGAAAGAAATGGGTCTTTAGTTTCATACGGAAGGAGCGGAGGTCCGTGGTCGTTCTGATATCGGGGGGAAGGTCGTTCCAGAGGGCCGGGCCCGCCACAGAGAGAGCCCTTCCCCTGGGCGTCGCCCGCTGACAAAGTCTGGTGGACGGCACCCGGAGAAGTCCCTCTCTGTGGGAGCGAATCGGTCGTGAGGATGTATGGGGCAGGATCCGATCCCGCAGATAGCTAGGTCCCGAGCCATGGAGCGCCTTAAAGATGATAGTTAGCACCTTGAAGCGCACCCGGAAGACGACAAGCAGCCAGTGCAGCTCGCGCAGGAGTGGTGTAACGTGGGCGAACCTGGTGGTCCCCATAATTGCCCGCGCGGCTGCATTCTGAACTAACTGAAGCCTCCGGGTGCACCTCAAGGGAAGCCCCATGTAGAGAGAGTTACAATAGTCCAGTCGGGATGTCACGAGGGCATGAGTGACTGTGCGAAGGGCGTCCCGATCCAATAGGGGGCGCAATTGGCGAACCAGGCGAACCTGGTAAAACGCCCTCCTGGCCACGGCTGTCACTTGCTCTTCCATAGACAGCCGGGTATCCAGGAGGACACCCAAATTGCGCGCCCCATCCACAGGGGCAAGATGTTCGCCCCCTATGGCCAGCGTTGGAAAATAACCTCATCACAAGTCTTCAAGGTTTATGTTGTGAGATTTCAATGTGATTTTAGCAAGTATAACTTTTAGTTTTAACAGTAACTGATGTTTCAGGGGCTGCTAATAATCTCACTAGAATTAAATGAACAGTAATTAAATATGCTGCAATTACTTCCAAAATGCATTGAAATTCTACTTTATTGGTCAATTATTTTAGCATTCTGGTGCTATAGGCTTGATTGGAAAGTAATATTTTTTTTCTTGTCAGAGAGGAAATGTAACATACCTGTATCAAGAATCTCTTTCAGCCTTTTAAAAATGGCCAGAGGAAAATAATATGTATGATAACTTTCTGTTCCAGAACAAATCTTTCTATATCAGACATTTGTAGGAAGATAAAAAAAATGTCTGTCTGTATGTCTCTGTTTTCAGTAATTTTATTTGATAGATTGATTTGTAGCCTATCCTGATTAAGATGTCACATATCTATGTGTAAATTGAATCAAATCAAATGAAAAATAAATGCATTAACAAATAAAAATCCCTTGAACACACAGTAAAAATAAATACTGAAAACTGTAAGTTGAAGCTAATGAGTTCCATCTTCTTCACAATCTTAACCACCAAAACCACTCTTTGGAAGTTATCTGTAATTCTTAGTGATTTTCATATTTATTTTCCCCTCTCTAAGAGCATTATCTTTTAGTAAATAGCCTTCATTATTTCTTCTGATCTTTTTTTAATCCATTGATTAAAGCCCAACCTTCTTATTGAGATAGATATCTCAGTTTAATAAATATTAATATAGTTTTAAGCAGAAATTATTTTGAATTGACATTGTGCTGGTATTGATTTAATTTGCTCACTTTATGGAGGGACATAATTGAAATTAAGAAAGTGACCTGATATATAATACCTTGGAATTCAGCTGCTTTGAAACTCATCAAATTTGATACACAATGCATGCAAATTTTGTCCCAGTATTCATTGTTTGCTTAGTACTCAGTGCTTAAATTAAAACTTGTCTGTGTTGGCTGCCTTGTGACTCACTACATTATTCCTTATGGGAAAAATTTGTTTAGTAGTCATCATTTTTGGTACTTAACACACATTCCAGAACCAATTAATGATGAGTACTGGGGTACCACTGTATCAGTATCCGATAAATTTCACCTTCAAATTCAGCAGTGCAGAGGGTGTGTGCCTTTTTAACATATAAGCAATAGTAGAATAAAGAGATATTTTCCTCCATTTTTATTCTATATTTTTCATAGAAGATAGATATTAAAATACTATTCTGAAAAAAATAAACATCATGCAGATAAAGTTTAGAAATCTTAATTGAGCACATCTTACAAGATGTTTAATGTAACTGGTTGCAATTATAATTCTGCATGCTGCATTTCTTTTGAATTTCTTCTACATCCTAATTCTATTTTCAAAGTAGTTTTGATGTCCTGAATCTTGAACACATATTTCTGCCTTATCTCTTTGTCTCTAGCAGGAGGCATTTTTCTTAATATGCATGCACTGTTATTGCTACAGTCAATAATATAATTCCTCATTCATGTGAGTTAATCTCCTTGTGGCATATGGTGTTTGCTTTCACCTCCTCTTTGCTTAAGTTCTGTCCTTGTTGTATTGAAAAGATACCCTGTTTAGTTCACAGCCTGCGCTCCATGCTGTGTAAAATGTGAGATCAATACAGGGTTACTTTTACAGCCACTCTGGTTGCTAATTAAAGTATTTACCAACTAATAAAGGATTAGACAGATTAAACTCATAACTAAAAACAAAGAGCATTTTGAAACTCTAGGCTTTAAATAAGTGCCTGAAATATTTAATATGACAGTGAAGAAGAAAAACTAGATACTGTGTGTGATTCCAAAGTATTAAGTAGAGAGTAATGCACAGGGTGGACAATACTTTGGTATTTCTTTAATTGCAATATCAAAGCCATTTCTTTTTAACATCAAGATTTATTGCATTTGCACCTCCATGTAAACATGACAGCAATGAGCACCTATGTTGGATGTCAGGATTGGCATCTCTATTAAACAAGATGATTTATTTATGAATTGCATTCATATCTCATCTTTCGTTCAAGAATACAAGGAAATGCATAGAAGTCTGTTCCTCCTCACCTATATTACCTTTAGTATTCCATTCTGTTAGGTAAGTATGAAAGATTGTGATAGACATTCAGAAAACTTCACAATTGAATGGTGACATAAACTTGGATCTTTCTAATTCTTGATCAGCAATAAAAATGCTTTTGTCAGGCAATATAAATATCTCATCAAATGCCTACAGTTCATAGAAATTGCAAGATTATCTACGATCAAAATAATATTGTGGTGTGGGTCAGGAAGGTGCACAGAGGTGCTACACAGTTCGGGAAGCGAGCGCAAGAGGTAAATACAGAATTTGACTGTAAATGAGAGTTATCCATGAAATACTGATGATCTTAGATGCCTAAATCAAGTGAATGATATATTAAACATAAGATATAAGCTTCCAAAGTAAGCTATCATGGGCATTATGGCGAAAATAAATATATAGAGAAAATCACTTTGAAAATAAATGTGAGAACTTTATAAAATATTCAGATATAAATCATGGCAGTATAATAAATTATTTGTTTTTTGCTGTGCAATTACATCATTTATTTATAGTTTATTTTAACCTAGTAGTTAAAATAAGTTTGTTTTAGTTATGGTTCTTCAAATATATTTAAAATGTATTCTGAAGGATTCAGTAACTAATAGAGCTGTTTTATACGACGTCTTTCTAATTTCTCAAATTTTAGTGCAGTGGTCCAATAAAAAGAGAAGCAAAATGGATGTTTGTATGTTTGTTCATAGGGTCAGTTGTTACTGTGACAAAACAATCTCGACATCGAGTCATCTTGCAGCTCCCTGCAAATGGGGGTCGTGACTGCCCAGAGACCTCATATGAAGAAAAAGACTGTGATCCTCCTCCTGCCTGCGTGTTTTATAGGTGACACTTTATTTTTAACTAAAACTCCTTTTGTCCTCTGCCACTCTAGAACACAGAAGAATCACCTTCTGGGGAAGCCAAGAATCACACTTAAATGTTTTGGATATGATCCATTTTACATGCATGGAAGGAAATGGAAGGTTTTCTGGGGGGGTGGGGGAGGACTTGATAACAGTTTGCCATTTTCCTTTATTCATGAAACTATACAAAGCCAGTCATATATGTAAATATATTCAAAATTGGAAAAATGTTTTGCTTCAGAAAGCTAATGAAAGTTTTAGATGATGTGGGTTTATTTTTTTTTATTTTTTTATTTTATTTACATTTATATCCCGCCCTTCTCCACAGAGGACCCAGGGCGGCGCACAGGAAATTTAAAAAACATATAGAATACAAAATAAATACACAATTTAAAATATAAATTAAACCATCTTACCCTATGCTAAAACCCAATTTTAAAATACCCGATTTAAAACTATCTAAAAGTCCCCATGGGAGGTTAGGCTAGGCCGGCTTGTTGGAATAGGTATGTCTTTAGACATTGGCGGAAGAGGCGGAGGTCGGTGATGGTGCGTAATTCGGGGGGTAGGTCGTTCCAAAGGGCTGGGCCCGCCACAGAGAAGGCTCTTCCCCTGGGTGTCGCCAGTCAGCATTGTATGGCCGACGGCACCCTGAGAAGGCCCTCTCTGTGGGAGCGTATCGGTCTAAGGGATGTATGAGGCAAGAGGCGGTCTCGCAAATAACTAGGCCCAGAGCCATGGAGCGCTTTAAAGATGGTCGTCAAGACCTTGAAGCGCACCCGAAAGACCACAGGAAGCCAATGCAGCTCGCGCAGGATCGGTGTTATGTGGGAGCATCTAGTGGCTCCCATAATCACCCGCACGGCTGCGTTTTGGACTAACTGTAGCTTTCGGGTGCACCTCAAGGGAAGCCCCATGTAGAGAGCATTACAGTAGTCGAGTCGGGACGTCACGAGAGCTTGAGTGACTGTGTGGAGGGCAGCCCGGTCCAGTAAGGGGCGCAATTGGCGCATCAGGCATACCTGATGAAACACCCCCCTGGCCACGGCCGCCACATGGGTTTGAATGGAAGATGATGAGGCAAACCTAAAGTTATAGATTAGACTGAAAAGTTCTATATGCAAGTAACCTTCTAGTTCAGGTATGTCAAACTGGCAGCCTGCAGACTGGATACGTCTCATGCAGGCCACACTCACCCCAGCTCCTAGTTGCTACTAAAAATTGCCATTCAACCACTTTTTAAAAAAGATATGAAGATATTCAGGGTAACAAATTTAACTTTAATTTCAGTGTAAGTAAACAGCAAAACATGGAGTTAAATGGAAAGTCACATAATTATTTATCTGTGTATATTTAAGAATCTTTAGAATCCCTTGCAAGTAATGAAACTGTGATAGGTTCATGTATGTAGTTTTGTTGCTGAAAAAATAATAGATTGATTTGCTTTCTTCTGAATGATGATGATTGTTATTTTTTAATTTTTTCTTTGCTACCCAAGTATTTATCAGGTATAATCCTATTTTTCAGCACCAGCAGGGATCAGCTTGGGGTTGCCATTTTGTTAGACTTATTGAAAGTAAGCACAGCAAATGCTGTAACCTGTATTCACATAGACATTTTGGCTTGTTGTTGTTTTCTGCAGATGGAAGACACACAAATGGCGCCGGTGCCAACTTGTACCATGGTATGTTCGGCAAGACAGCCCAGGTGCCCAAGAGACATGTGGTCCAGGTCTACAAGCAAGAGGTTAGAAACACTAGAACTTATTCATAATATTCATCATATGGACCTCACTGTTATATTTACTCATGTTCCGTTGAATCTGTGCTTGCATTTTGAGGTGCCCCGTTATTCAATATATATAGCTCCAAGGACAGGACATTGTTAGTATGGTGATTAGGGTATTGGAGGCTAAAACATAAAAAAGAATGGTTGCTTGAACTGGATATGTCTAGTCTGGTGAAATGAAGGACTGAGGGGACATGATAGCAGTGTTCCAATATCTCATGGGCTGCCACAAAGAAAAGGGAGTCAAGCTATTCTCCAAAGCACGTGAGGGTAGAAAAAAGAAGAAATGGTGGAAACTAATCAAGGGAGAGAAGCAACTTAGAACTAAGGATAAATTTCCTGACAGTTAGAACAATTAATCAGTGGAACAATTACCACCAGAAGTTGTGATTGCTCCAAAACTACAAGTTTTTAAGAAGAGATTGGATAACCATTTATCTGATATAGTATAGGGTTTCCTGCCTAAGCAGGGGGTTGGACTCCAAGGTACCTTCCAACTCTGTTGTTCTAATGATTCTAATGATAGTACACAATCAATCCCAGATTTAGCATTTAAACTATGGGAGCTCTAAACAGAACCCCCTCTTTGGTATCAGTTTGGAAATCTTTCCAATAAGTGAACAGCACCAAAAAGCAATAATGACATGAGTAGCACTCTGTTCATTGCTAAGGAGCACTAGGTTATGCTGTTACTGCTGCTGCTGTTGCTGTTGTAGTTTCCATTTTCACTTTCCCAGAATCCCACCAGACCAGATAGCACATCATTTTCAGGACAAGAGACGTGAGTGGCCTTTAACTAACACACTAGGGCTGCCCTCCAGATAGTAAGTCAAGACAAAACTGGGGCCAGGATAGCAACTCAATTTGATTTGATTTAATTTGCATTTTAATTAAAACAAATCACATTAATTAAACACAGCTAATACAATTGCTCCACAAGGGTTTTAGTAATTTCCCCCTTCTTTTACATCCAAAGCTGGAGTTTGGTGGCAACCTTTAGGGGATTTCTAGGGTTCGTTGGTTATGTAGCCCCTGAATAGCTCAGTATTGTACTCTTGTTGTCTAAGCTGTATATAGAGGCATCCAATCACTTGGTACTGGGCTTTTCTTCTGGGGTGGGGAATTGTCTGTCATTAAATTAATAAATGAATAGTAAAGCAGCAATAGAAAGATGTTGGCTTCAGTCTTGGTCTTTGCCCTTCTGTGCCAGATGTGGATGCCGAGTTTAGCTGCATCAGAAGGGAATGGTTCAAATATGCGTATGCTTGACAGTTAATCTTTCTCATTTAGCTTGCGTGCTGTTTTTCCTGGGTTAATTAGAAATTAAATGAAGATGGCAAAAATTAAGTGAAAGCATGGAAGAAGCTTACCTTTGTCAGTTCCCAGTTGTAATTGGAATAAATGCACAGGTTGCTATTATAATTAAAGTAATAGATTAGTATTTTAAGTTTTCTTTCTTTTTAAATCATGCTTAGCTAGGGTGCATTCCAGAGTGAATCAGAAAATTAACAGAAGGAGTCATCCTTCAAGAGAACTCTGACTCTATCTGTCTTGCATAATTGTGCTTTTGTTTCAAACCATACCAATGTAAATGAATATGCCACTTTAATTGGAAGCCAATTTTCTTTCAGTTCTGCCAGTAAAAACACTGGCAGAACTGAAGGAAAATTGGCTTCCAATTAAAGTTGTGGCATATTTTCAGGTTCTTTCTACTTCTCTCTCTCCATCTCCTTACTTACTATGTACTTAACACAATAAATCAATTCACATATTGTGTTAATAGCACCAGCATCTTTGCGAAAATAAATAAAACATGCTCCAGAGTACCATCAAAATACACAGTGGCAAATAAAAAATGCAAAAACTTGATTAAATTTTTAAAATTCTGGCCGTATTCAAAAGGCTTCGCTAAATTCTTCTACATTTTAAATAACTACACACACACACACACAAGAGAATTAGCTCTAAAACTAGTTTGAAACTCACAGCTGAAACTAAGCAATGTCTATCCAGGGGTCTCCAACCTTTGCAACTTTAAGTCTGAAGGACTTCAACTCCCAGAGTTCTGCAGCCAGCATTGCTGGCTGGAGAACTCTGGGAGCTGAAGTCCTTCAGACTTAAAGTTGCAAAGGTTGGAGACCCCTGCATTAGGCATTTGGTGCTGCTTTGATGCTTTTTCATAGAATTACATTCCTGATCTTCAAAAACTCAACAGTTTGCTGAAGAACCTCCAATGGCAAAAATTAAAAGTTGTGATTCAGTTTAATAAAATAGTGCAAGAGAGATTAGAATTAAGATGATTCATCTGGAATTATTTGTCTTTGCATGCTATTAGAAAAGTATTGATGGCAATTGTGTTTCAACTTTTGCAGAAGACTTTTCTTGATGTGCCTGTATTATAAATATAGTTCATAATTCATCCAATTGTAGGAATGGAGGTCTGCAGGTGAGAACTAGAAAGAAAGAGTTAAAAACATTTGCTACCCAAAGAAAAAAAACAAGAATATAAGATAATTCAATGCAGTTTGTCCTATCTCATCACCAGAAAAAAATAAGAAATAAATAAATATGAACAGGACTCAAAACTACAATAATTCAAATGAAATAGAGGTGACATGATAGCAGTGTTACAATATCCTAGTAGTTGCCATAAAGAACAGGGAATCAAGCTATTGTCCAAAGCATCTGACGGCAGGACAAGAAGTGATGGATGCAAACTAATCAAGAAGAGAAGCAATCTAGAACTAAGGAGAAATTTCCTGGCAGTTAGAACAATTAATCTGTGGAACAACTTGCCTCCAGAAGTTGTGAATGTTCCAATGCTGCAAGTTTTTAACAGGAAATTGGACAAAGATTTGTCTGAAATAGTATAGGGCCTAAGCAGAGGATTGGACTAGAAGATCTCCAAGGTCCGTTCCAATTCTGTTATTATGAATAGTTCTAAACAAACACCATCCACTTTTGTTGATTGGTTGGCCAAATACATTTTGTTAAACACATTTCTGGCTGTTAGATTTCACTGTGAGTTTTTTTTTAATTGTTACATATAGCAACTTCAGAAGTTAATGAATTTTCATGAGTCTCCTGGGCACCTGTGGTAGACAGGGAAGCATTTTACAAAGTCATGTTAGAATCCACAATTGTGCAGTGAAAGTGTTTTCTCCTTTTTATGGTTGTTGCCTATGCAATGCAGGTGAAAATAGAGCAGGACTTCAGTCACACCTTCACCACTATCACCTTGACCAGAGGTGGGTTGCTAATTTTTTTATTGCCAGTTCGGGTGTGCTCATGCATGGATGTGATGCTTCTGCACATGTGCAGAAACGTCTAAGCAAGTAGTTGGAGTCTCCCTCTGCCGATACTACTGGTTGCCTGATCTGGACGAACTGGCAGCAACCCACCTCTAATCTTGACTTTTTTTTTTTGACATCTCTTCCTTACATGCACAGTATACTGTACCAACTAATCATAATGCTACAGAGTGTATAAAATGGAAAGACAGGCCCACCTTTACTACTTTGATGTTTTTAAGGAAAAAGTAGGATTTCTTTGTAAAATAATAAATAAAATATATTTCTTCCAAATGTATGCAGATCTTTTGAATAGATCAATTTAGAAATTCAGGAGATTAGTCATTATGTTTTTATCATTTGTCATTATGTATTTATCAATAAACAAATGTGTGGATAGTAGTGTGTGTATGTACACACACACACATATACATACACACTGTACTATTCAAAAATGTAGGGGAGTTATGCAAAAATCCTGTAAATTAAGAATGCTCCTAGAATTAATTTATTTTTTTATCCTAGTTTTTTATTTTATCAATTAACAAAATGGAAAGTAAATGAACAGGAAAGAAGTCCAAATCAAACCAATATTTGGTATGACCATCCTTTGCCTTCACAACAGCATCAATTCTTCTAGGTATCCATGCACACCATTTTTGAAGGAATTTAGCAACATTCCTTCAAGGAAATTCCAAACATCTTGAAGAACTAACCACAGATCTTCTATGGATATAGGCTGTCTCAGATCCTTTTGTCTCTTCATGAAATCTCAAATATTTAGCCATAACTAATCTACCTGTCTCCTGCCCCATACATCCCTTAGACCGATACGCTCCCACAGAGAGGGCCTTCTCAGGGTGCCGTCGGCCGGACAATGCCGACTGGTGACACCCAGGGGAAGAGCGGGCCCTGCCCTTTGGAACGACCTACCCCCTGAACTCCGGACCATCACCGACCTCCGCCTCTTCCGCCAATGTCTAAAGACATACTTTTTTCATCAAGCCGGCCTAGCCTCACCTCCCATGGGGACTTTTAGAAAAGTTTTAAATTGGGTTTCAAATAATTGGTTTTAGCATAGGATTGGGATTATTTAATATATATTTTAAATTATTTATTCATTTTCTATTTTGTATATCTTTTTAAATTTCCTGTGCGCCGCCCTGGGTCCTCTGTGGAGAAGGGCGGGATATAAATGTAATAAAATAAATAAATAAATAAATACCTGCCATTATCAAATTTACAATCAATGCCTTTTTGGTTTCATTTATATCCGATTTTTCACCAGCAACAGTAATGCAATTCTCAGTGACATGTCTAAATTTACATTCAGAAGTGCTCAAATTTCTCTTAATACCATGTCCCATATTTTTTGTGCACTATCACAATCTCACCACATATATTTATATGTTCCAACCTCTTTCTTGCATTTCCAACAAATATTTGTATATATTTGATTTACTTTAAATGGTGTTAGGTAACACCTCCATATCACTTTATATCCATTTTTCTTAACTCTAACTGACATATTCTTATATATTCTTCTATTCCAAATATTTTTCCAATCATTTATTTCTCTCAAATCTAATTCCAAAATTAATTTTAAACCATTTGCTTGCTCTCATAATTCAGTTAATATTCTATAGATTTTTCTAATTCTTCCTTTCCCTATATATTCTTCATTCATCTCACATTCTTTTATAATCATTTCAAATTTTATTAACTGTCTATCTTTCGCCTCAAATCTTTCTTCCACTTTTATCCATTTCTCTAATTGCATTAAATTCAATTGTGTATGACCTGTGACATGAACTGTTTCCCCCAACTTCAGCTTAGTAGCAGAGTTGGCTGTTCCTGACTCAGTTTTAAGCTTCATAGACAGCTGTTTCAGTTAATGACTGTGTTTCAGCCTACATATGAAATTGATGATTATTAGCACCTGCTTGGTATAATTGGTTAACCATACACCTGACTCTAATCCCACAAAATGCCTGACTCTGTCCAAGTGTAAGAATTCATGTTTTGAAGACAAAGGATGGTCACACCAAACGTTTATTTGATTTGGATTTCTCAATTGTTCATTTTGTTAACTGATAAAAATAAACTATTGACACTTATATTTCAAGTATTCTTAATGTATGGCATTTTTGCACAACCGCCTAACAATTTTGTATAGTATTGCACACTGGCCTAGAATATGCTGTGGGAATATCAGGGCTGAGGACCTTTTCATAGAAGAATATGGCATTTTCAGTATTTCATCATATATTTTTAGAGTAAATATGTATTATAAAAAGAAAAAGTGGGGTCATGAAAGTTTTGTCTTTGAAGATAATAGGCAATTACAAATATACATAAATAAATAATGCATAATTTGTATGAAATATAAAATACCTTAAAGCAATCTAATAACTTCAGTACATTTTTTTTACAGCTTGTATAATTTGGTTGTATTTGACTAGGCAATATAAATAGTTCAGGGATTTTTTTCATTAAAAATGATTTTCATATACAAGGCAGACTTTGTATTTAATTATCCACATAATATTAATTTATGAGTCAAGGTCCCCTTGTGGTAGAGTTTAAGCAATACTATCAGCTATGATTATATCAGACGTCTGTCTGAAAAATTAGAAGTGCAGTTTATTTCGGATAACTCTTTTAGGAAACTTGAGATGTCAAGCAAGTGAATAGTATCTTAAGCGAACTAGATGCTTGTTAAATTGGATATAATTAGCAATTGCATCCTGGTGGTTTATGGGAGTATTTTACAATTCTTTGTGGTTAATCCAGAATAAGCACATTTCTGATTCTTAGTGTTAATGCTTGTAATCAATTTAATGTGAGCGGAGTGATTAATTATTAGCCTGGCACAATGTGATAAGAGACTGATTTCTAGTCTCAAATGCTATTTGCACTGTGTAAGTAAAATGGTGGACTTGGATGACAGAATGTGCAACTTAAATTGTTTTAGAATATGTATAAATTTAAGGTTTTCATGGACTGGCATATAAGCATACTATTATTTTGCTTACCACAGCTTTTCTTATATGGCTTATTAAATAATTTCTCATTAACACTGTCTGTTAATAACAAAGGTATGTGGGGATTAGGGAATGCTACCTATATATACCTTGACAGCGATAATTCATTTCATGCCAGATAGTCATCGGCTGTGTGAGCAGTCTCGCATTATGAGCACTCTCCCATTCCCGAATCAGTTTCATATTAGTATATTCTTACACTATCCTCTGTGCAGCTGAACTGATTTATTTCTGACACAGCTTTGAGATACCTAAGGGCAAATCTAAATTTTCAGAAGATATTACCTGAATAATTTTGTCTGTATCTCATTGTCTACCTGCAGCTGAGGTACTCTGAGAAACCGTTTTTTCCCCTTTGTTCTGCTGTAGATGTTGTTTATAGGCAAAGTAAAACATATGGATGATTGTATTCTATGCAAACAACGTCGTAGTCCCATTAGCTTCTGATAGTTTCCTGTGGCCCCAGCTCCTTTCATTTAGTCTTCTCCCCCCACCTCCCATATTCTTTTGGTGGGGAGAAAGACTAAATCCTAGCTTTTTAAAAAAATAGGATGGATAACCAATGAGCTAGTTGGCTGAAAGAGTACAGACAATCCTCAACTTACAACAGTACATTTAGTGACCATTTAACGTTACAATGGCACTGAAAAAAGTGACTTAAACCATTTTCTATACTTATGACCATTGCAGCATCCCTACAGTCACACAATCAAAATTCAGATGCTTGCCAACTGACTCATATTTATGACAGTTTCAGTGTTGCCCCAAGACCTTTTGGGACCTTCTGACAAGCAAAGTCAATGGGAAAGCCAGATTCCCTTAATAACCATTTTACTAACTTAGCAACTGCAGTGATTTACTTAATAACTCTGACAAAAAAGGTTGAAAATAGAGCCACTTATAGGGTTTAACAAACGTCTCACTTAGCAAAAGAAATCTTGGGCTCAGTTATGGTTATAAGTTGAGGACTACCTGGCCTTGGCTGAATGAATGTAATTGGAATTTTTAATTCTTGGGAAGGTCTTATTTGCAAAATAAAATCATCTCATAGACCTCAGTCTGTGCATTATTGGAAGTATTTTTTTTTTAAATCAGCATGACACATTAGCAAGGGAGCATGGCTAGCTACCGAAAGCATTTTGTTTAGTTTTTGCTTTTTATATAGAACTGGAACAGGCAGCCTTTTCTCTGTTGCATGAAAAGATGCAGGAGACAATGAGTTGTCCATGGCTGATTAAGAGTTTTATGATGTGGTAGAATTGCTAGCCAAAAATAGCAGTTGGCTTATGGCATGAAATGAAATATTATTCCAATGGATTCTTTCAAAGGAACTGTATCTTGTCATCTGTAAGATATAGGTATGTATTCTATTATCAAACACCTTGAAATGGTATTTCAAATATTTTCATGTCTACAAATTTCTTTATTGAATTTTTTATTGGAAAGGAGATCTTTTGTGTTTTGTTAAACTTTATTATAATATTCAGATGCACATTGTTTCTGCTTTCCTATCAATTTTATTATCCAAAAGGAGCTGTTTCCAGATTTATTTATTTTTTTACATAAACATAATCTCAGTATATTTAGAATTGGAGCAAGAATCTGGAGTTTTTTTCCCTCTGTAAATCTATTATTCTTAGAATTAACTATACAGAGAAGTTAAATTATGCTGTTACGAGGGGATTAATATATAGTATTATTCTTTTCTTCACTGTATACTTGCATTGTATTTCTACGTCGCTTTGTTTGGATCAACTGCTGATTTGAATTACGTGGGAGATATGCATTATTCTGTGTTTCCTAATATTTGAAAAATAAATCCATTGTGGAGAGTTCCTAGGGGAAATAATATTATTCATGAACATATTGCCTTGCTTCTAAATCAAATGTGGGTGCCTATTGTTAGCTGCTACATTGCCTAACCAATAAAAGGGCTGTCAGTTTCTTATAATTTCTTCTGCTTTCCTACTTCCAGCTATTACATGTCGCAAACAAGATGGCAGCCAGGCTGATATTGGTGAATGCCTAAAATATGCAGGGCCTTTACCACCCTTAACACAACTCTGCCAAATTCCTTGCCAAGATGATTGCCTGTTCACAACCTGGTCAAAATTTTCTGCCTGCGGTTTGGACTGTGGATCAGTTAGAACAAGGAAGCGCTTACTAATCGGTAAGAATTAATGCAAATATCTCCATCTCTCTATTGTTGGTAGTAGTGTTGATGATACGAGTAATGATGATTGTAGCAACTGGGAAATAGATTGTATTTAACATTGATAATTTATAAGCAGTAGGTCTTAAATTTAGTGGTGTTCATAGGGAAACATGTAAAAAGGCAACACGACAGCTACAAAAATGCAATCAAAGTCCTGTACTTTTCATGTGTGTGGCATTAGTTGTAAAAAGGGTGGAGCTTTGAATGCATAGTTGTGATGGACATCTTGATTTTTTTTAAACTTCCCCCTTGTCATTCCTCCTTTAGACATTTTAATATTAACTTTGATTAAATATTGAGTCAACCACATGTAGTGAGGAATTGTACAATTATATGCTTATGCAGGAGATGAGGTTTATGGGGTTTAATCATAGTTATGTCATTGTGAGATTTTGCTACTTTAACCAGTTGAATAACATCAGAGCATAAAGCATAAACACCATAAGAACTTTTCTTTCATGAAAACTGGATTAATTTACAGTAGCCAAGGTTCAGCTTTTTTAACAGTTCATATAAAATCTACAGATTTAGACCTTTTTGTTTCATAAGAAATATACATGTATTTCAAGTTTGTATTGCTTTAATTCTATCTTAATAATTCTATCTTTATAGGTTCCTAAAAATGTAGTATCTCATTTGTCAATAGGAATAAATAAAAGTTGTATTTAGCTTATATTGTAAAAAAAAAAGTTAAATAATTTGAGCTGCAATCTTATGCATAATTTATCAGCTTTAGTTAATGAGATTTTGGTAGCCAGTGCAGTTTTCCTGAACATGTAGACAACTTTAAAATCTTGACATAAAGTGAGAAAATGCACCTATTTGAATAATAGAAATATCGATGATCTAATTAGTCATAGCATTGAATGCCTATATCATTGCTATGGACTGATAGTATGGATAAATTTAATTTAGGAACATTCTACATAATCCAAACTATAAAGATAAAGCAATGAAAGGAATATTTCTGATGAAGAATTTGGCACTATTCAGTAACATATTTATATTCATCTAAACAAAGGCTAGTTGGAATGTCTTGTACAAAGTATGTTGATTGTTCTATTAAAAAACTTTCAAGTTTAAACAAAGCTGAGATTACCAATGCTATTCTTACTCAGCCTCGTGCATGCTGGCAAATATTATAATGCTGACTTTTCAAGCTGCATCTTATAACATCACATAAAGCTAGTATGTTCAAAAATATTACATTTGTGTCACAGTGGAAATAACAGTAAAGTGAAAACTGATTTAATATTTAGATTTAGATGATGAAAATTTAACATGCATTTTAAAGATATTTTTTTACACAACTGCTGTAAAAGTAGTGAAAACCAATATTAGCAAGACAGAGAACAACAAAGACTTTTGTATTTATATGAACACTGACACGAGGCATAGGATCATGGAATTGCAGATAAAATTAGATTGTTGATACCTAATTAATGCTGAA
Organism: Rhabdophis nuchalis; assembly: GCA_039707465.1. Lineage (NCBI taxonomy): Eukaryota > Metazoa > Chordata > Lepidosauria > Squamata > Natricidae > Rhabdophis > Rhabdophis nuchalis. The sequence continues at coordinate 42,203,619 of CM077647.1, read as the reverse complement.
GGAAATGTAGTACAGGCAACAAAATATGTATTGTTCCATGAGTGGATGGAAAGAACATTGCTAAGAAACATTTATTTCTTAAGACCCTCCATTATTCCTCATCAATGATATTATTAATTATTCCCACAAAAGGCCTCAAATTATTCTGATTTTCAAATATGTATATCAGAACTAATATTAAAACTTAATATAAGTACTTTATATACACACAAAGCTCAGTAGCATTCCTGAATGAGTTGGCTCAGATAATGTGTTTCATAAAAACAATATAATTAAAACATGGCAGATTTATCATCCATGCTTATTAGGAAGGGTTCAAAATTATGTGGTTTCCGAAACAGTCATAGGACCAATACATGAGACCATGAGGAAGGAGGCTGATATTGGGGTAGATGGTTAGTGACCCAACTATTATGGTCATTCTATTGGGGTCTGATTTGATGAAGTTTGATATCAGGTGGCTTACACTACAAAGTAGTGTTTACTCTGAATGCTTTCCTTCCTGATATTCAAAAAATGTCTACTGTTTCAGTCCTATAGGTGCTGTTTCAACAGGCAAAATTGGACTTTGTTGATATTTCACTTCTCATCCAAGAAGCTTCTTCAATTCTTCATCTGAACTTAAGAAGTTCTTGGATGAGAAGCGAAATGTTCACAGAAAAACAAAGTCTATTTGCCTTTTGAAAAAGCAAAGTTTTGGGACAACCACGACCTGGATGAGTGAGAATCTTCACAGACATCTACTATTTCAGGTTGGTTTTTAGACAGATATGATTTGTCTCTCATCTATTCAATGCATCTGTTTTAATTGACTTTTTGAAAAATGTTTTATTTTTGTGTTAAACCTTGATAACAACCTATTTTAAGATATTTTATGAGAAAGCTAAATACATTATTTTTTATAACAGAAACTAAAATCCATAATAGCACCTAACATACGGCATACATAGTAAATATAATGGTAGAATGTGTCAAGATTGTATTCCCCCACACAATAACATATAATGGCAAAGAAAACAATTGCAGCATGCAAATGTATAGAGCTGAATCCGGATGTTTCCTGAAGAAGACACACTCCAGACAATAATAGAGAATAAGTATCTAACTCAAAGCCTAATGATTTCTATGGATTTACTCCTGATTACTATTAAGGCTAAGTTCAATTCTTATAATCAAAACAATTTATTTCCAAGTAAATATATTCAACCTATCAAATCCATAATGTATTTTCCAATATACTCTTATTTATAATTTTAGATTAGATTCAAGAAAGCACTTTCTGAAACTCTTTCTCTCTCTTTTAGGGAAAAGTAAGAAGAAAGAGAAATGTAAGAATCCTCAGCTGTACCCACTCATTGAGACCCAATTCTGCCAGTGTGACAAATACAATGCCCAACCAGTTGGGAACTGGTCAGACTGTATATTACCTGAAGGCAAAGTAGACATACTTATGGGAATGAAAGTTCAAGGAGACATCAAAGAGTGTGGACAAGGCTACCGTTATCAAGCCATGGCTTGTTATGATCAAAGCAGTAGACTTGTTGAAACATCCCGGTGCAACAGTCATGGTATTTAAAATAATATTGCTACTCTCCTATTAATTTTTTCTATATTCAATTTTACAGTAGCTCTAATGCAGTGGTTGGCAAACTCATTAGTCAACAGAGCCAAATATCAACAATACAATGGTTGAAATTTATTTTGAGAGCCAGAAAGTGTGGCCTATTTTGTGGGAGTGGCTCAGTGGTCATGTGACTGGGTGGGCATGGCCAACTTGGAAAATGTGGTGAAACTCACTTAACAACGGTCTTGCTTAGCAACCAAAATTTTGGGCTCAATTGTGGTCATAAGTTCTCTTTCTTTCTTTCTTTCTTTCATCTCTCTCCCACTTTCTTTTTCTTTCTTCCCTTCTTTCTCTTTCTCTCTCTTTCTGTTTCTCTCTGTCTCTCTCTCTCTGCGTCTGTCTGTCTCTCTCTCTCTCTCTGTGGCTGTTTATCTCTCTCTCCCTCCCTCTCAGTCTCTTTCTGTCATTCTCTCTCTGTGTCTGTCTCTCTGTATCTCTGTGTCTTTCTCTCCTCCCTCCCTCTGTATCTCTGTGTCTCTCTCCCCTCCCGCCCTCTTTGTCTGTGTGTCTGTCTGTCTTTGCACTCACTCACTCAATTAATCACTCTGTGTGTGTGTGTGTGTCTGTCTGTCTGTCTGCCTCCCCCTCCCAACCCGCAGAGGGGCTCCAGACCAGCGGAGCCTCGTCCTTCTTTTTAACCAGGCAGCTATCAGAGAGAAGAAGGCAGCGCGTGCCCGAGGGCTTGTGCAGCAGCCAAAGATCGCCTGGTTAAAGATCGCCTGGCTAAAAAGGATGAGGCTCCGCTGGTCCGGAGCCCCTCTGCGGAGGGAGGGATCCTCTTCGCTTTCTTCTGCTTCCCGGAAAACATAGGCACGCACGCACACCTACAGCCTGCAGAAGTTTCCTTCCAAAGCCCTCTGAGCAAGAAAGAGCCTGTTGGGAGAGGGGCTTTGCTCCTGCTCCGGGCTGTACTTGTACAGTGCGCGCCTATGTATTCCACAGAGTGGGGCCGCGGCTGGAAGATAAGGAACGTGAGGTGGCACAGCGAAAGAGCCACACTCAAAGGGCCAAAGAGCCACATGTCGCTCGCGAGCCACGGTTTGCCGACCACTGCTCTAATGTATTTTAGATTATGGGTATTATGGTACTAAACTGTTTCTTATCTAATTAGTTGAAAGGTAAAAGTTTTGTTTATATCTGGCAAAGACCAGATTGTGTCATAATCCCCCCCCCTCTCTCTGTGTGTGGTGGGAGGACAATGCTGTCTTCAGAAACTAAGGCTAAAGCTTGCAGAATCCATCAGCAACCCCTGAATGTTTTAGAGATAAAGAGCTAGATCTAGACTAAATTATACGTAGTCCTTATTGAAATAAATGAATTTTAAGTTAGGTGTTACTTTTAGTGGATTTCAGTGAGCTTCAATGTCTATGTATGGTAATAATGTAATAATCCATTACTTTTTTAGTTATGTCACATTTTTGGAGCAGCGTCAAAATTCTCCAAAGTATTTTTTGGAATTAGGTGATTCCAGTTTTGTTCCAATTTCTTTGAAAATGTTCTGTTATAGTTTTAAAGGCAAGGTTTTATTAATTTCCATTATTCATCTATTATGGAGCGTGTTCCTTTAAAAAAATTCTTATATCCATCAGCGTATTTTTGAGGTTTGTTATCTAATGTGCGCTACTGATCCAGCATTGCTCTTAGGTGTTCAGATGCTTTTTAAGGTTGAAAGGACCTTTTACCAATCTTGGGTGGCAGCTGCATAGTTTGACAACCTGTTTAGATTATTGCACTGTGTTCTGTGAATCGGAGATTTCAGAAATGTCTGCTGATTCAGAATAGGCCCATCAAATAATTGATAGAGGAAGGATCATTTAACTACTTCATATCCATATTTGAACTGGTGCACTAACTTTAGTCGATGTTTAGGCCAAGTTTTAAAACCTACTGCTTTTGTTCCTTGAAGTCTTAATATCCTGAAAAGGAATTAAGCTATCCATGCCTTAATAGCATTCTGCAAAGGCTCTGATCTGAATATAATTCTTTTTAAAATGTTATTAATCAAAGAAAGGGACTAGTAATGTGCTACTTAAAGAAAGGCCTTACAGTTACATTTTCTCCCGTAGGCTTGCCCCATAGAATCCTACCTTTCCTATCCCCTTTTCCCCATCAGGCAGGCACTACAGAAACCTCTTCTATCTTATCACCTTCTCTCCAAACTCCCAGCCAGCAGGCCAGATGAGTCACGTGCCGGCCATGCCTACATCCTGTTTTCAGGCTGGGAGGGGGAGTAGAATGTCAACCTCATTAGCATCAGAGTGTATTGATAATAATATACAAAATACTAATGCTTTGATGGTCATTTAGAAAAATCCTTTGTTACCAAACACCTGGAAGCCAAGAGGAACATACGTGCCAAATTTCAAGTTTGTAGGCTTTACGGTTCTGGAGATTTCATGGTTCCTATGTTAGGGTTTTTGTGTTTATATATATATAGATTCTCTAGCAAAGTTCTTTTTAGTACAAATATCTGTTCGATAGGCAGACAAATGCCTATCGAACAGCATATGTTTTGATGTAACTGCCACTTGGAATGAGCTTCAATACCATCTCTTGTTAAATCCTACTTTTGCACAAAAAAAGGTTAGTTTTTAGTCTATTCCTCAAATAAATGTAAATATTAAAATATTAAAAATTGTTCATAGCATGTATTGAATATGGGTGCATTTCAAAGCAAACTCCCAATTGACATGGCCTGGTGGATAAGGTATGCTGTAGAAATAGTCACAACAACATTATAGATGATTTCTTTCTGTGAATTATATATATTATTTATGCCCTTGTTTTTGGGTGAACATTAGTGTTGCACTCATAGTAGGACTATGCATAAAATCAGACTTGAAGGCAAAAAGTTGCTTCAGGGCATGAATGTAGCACCTGTCTTCAACTCTTAAAAATAGCTATGCCCTTTTTTTTATGATTCTGTAGCCTCAGGAAAGATGTACTTGGTTTAAGGAGATGTAGAGAGGTGCTAAATTTACAAAAGTACCTTTTGCTTCTGAATCTCACAGCTTTCTTATACACTTTATATAAAGTGCAATATTTAGCCTATCGATACTACCTGAGCAAATTAGTTGTCTTCTCCCCCTTTTTTTCTTTTTCAATCATTCCTTCATCACTGCTGTCTTATTTATGAATAGTAGTTCATTTTACTTACAGTTTTTATTGCCAACCTATAAATATTTCATTGCAAATCAGAACAAAATATAAAGCTTGTGGCTGTGAACAGATATGACCTTATAAAAACTTTGTTCCAACCTATGAAAAAAGTGTAAAGGTTACTACCTACTTATTGAATTACACATGAAAATCAACTAGGAGACCTTGAGGATGGCAAGAATGATGAGGTTTATTCATTTCTCTCATACCTGGTTCATGGTCTCTCAGTCCTACTCACAACTAATTGACATGTCCATAATCTTTTGAAAGATAGCCCATTTCCTGTGATTATCAGAGCACAGATAATCAAGGAAGAACTTTCTCTGTCCTATAAATGCATAGTTGACTTACTATCCTAGGCTAGCAAAAGACTGTTCAGATTGCTTAGGCAATTTATGCTTCAAGTAATAGAAATGGATTAATGATGATTCTTTAGAAGGAATAGTAGCCCCGCAATACAGGTTAAAAATTGCATGCCTTTGATATGTGCCGTTGCCACCAACCTCCATCTTCCTTTGAAGATATAAAAAGCACTAAACCAAATCCAACAAGTATCCTGTATTATATCTTTAAAAAGATACCACATGATATTAGTATATATTCTATTTCTCAGCAATTTTGTCTCTATTTTGTCTATTGATGTCTATTTTCAATGGATTCTTTATATTTGACTCTCCATAATGATTTACACCAGACTCTTTTTACTACTGGTGTTGATGATGACAGAAGTGAGTCAGTATTTACATTAAATATTGAATTGAACTCTGGAGAATATTGCATAGTATATTTTGTGTTCATGTATTGTTTTAATTTAGACAAACATTGTCAGATGCTTGCATGATTTGTCATTTCAATTTCTACATAACCATGTAACTTTTGGAATTGGAGACTAAAGGGCCTTAAATTATATGATGTATCAGTCTATAACTTCAAATTCAGAGGCTGAAGATCTCAAATAGACTGTTTTTCATCCTGTAGCACAGGAACTAATTGAAATGAGGGTCCCCCTGGCACTAAGGAGAGACAAGTTCAAGCTTTGTGTGATAATATTTTATCTGCTATTTTGATGAACTTGACACACCTATCCTTGAGACAGGGCTGGCAACAGCAAAATGAACTACTTCAATACAGGACAAGGATTAATGGATTCAAGTTATAAAAATATAGATTTTAATTACAGGAAAGGGGTAAAATCCTAACAGTAAGAACAAGTCAACCTTGAATCAACAATCTAGAGAGGTGGTAGACTTCTTTTCATTTGATGTGATCATGTAGAAGCCAGACAGATATTTGCTGGGATGGCTTACGTTGGATGCCTACCATAAGATATGGTTTTAATTTGATAATCTAGATCAGGCGTCTCCAACCTTTGCAACTTTAAGTCTGAAGGACTTCAGCTCCCAGAATTCGACTTGTCCTGAATTGCAATATTTAAAAAAAAAATTCCTTTGTCCATATTTGAGTATCTTGGTATTTCGTAGTTGTAAACAATTCCAAAGTTCTTCCCCCCCCCGCCCCCAGACATTATTCTCCAGTTAACCTCAGTTTATCCAGTTTATAAATCAAGGTAAATAATTTCAGTTCAGATCTAAATATGTTTTTGAAATCATTTGATGGATACAAAAAACAAAGTTGAAATATGATTGACATCATAAATGGAACAGCTCAGTTTAAAATAAGTCATTTTTATCTGAAATTATACCTGTAGATTTCTGTAGATAATTATATTGCCACAGCAGGTAAAAACTATCGTAGCAGCCTTACAGATGTTTCTATTGTTTTGGAACCAAATGAGGGCAGACACTTTTTATCACTGTAGTCCAAGATCATGATGTTTAATAGGGCAATTGGGAATTAGGTGTATCTTCTCTTGTAACTCTTTTCATGGTCAGCACTTGGGTGCAACAGTAAGATTTAATGTTTTTACAGGTCATAATGCCCTTCTTAATTTGTGTCAGTCTGTTTTTAAGGCCGTAGGCACATTCAACCAGTCTAGAATGGCTTGTCAGCTGCCTTATTAGTGTGAGATTATTTTCCCCTTTAGCATTAATTAAATGAGATACATTGATTTGTGCTGACTCTACACAGTTTTGTGTGGTTGCAAGGCTTAAGCATGAGATTAGAGGAGAGTATTGGAAAATGTTTCCCGAGCAGCTGTTGGGAATATCCATGTGAATTTCTTATTTTATTGCTTGAGCTTTGAGTAATAATTTTTGGATGCTATAAATGATTCCATGTGGTTGCAGGCAACACTACTTTGTGTATTTTTAACATTTTAAAATGTCTTTTAATATACTATCCTAAGATCATATCCTAAGAGACAGGAAGGCAAAATAAAGTTGACTATGTTTTTAGCTGTTTGCCTTGCACTATACCTTACACAGTATGTAAAATTATCTATCCAGTTGTTGTTTTTTTAAATTATGTGTTCTGTTGTTAGCCATTTCAAATATTTATAAAGTTATCGATTAAATAAATAAATATACAATGAACCAAAATTGAAGGTATTATACCTGAATACTCAGATAATTAATTCCTTGTTTCTGTGACCTACAATGCTATTAATTAAAAAAAATAGCTTTTATTGCAATCAGTGATCTCTAAAAAGGCAAAGAATATAAAATATGTAATAAGGATATCCTTCCTACCTTCCTTCCTTCCATCCTTTCTTTCTTTCTTTCCTGTCCCCCTTCTAGACAGTTGATGTAGGAGTTATTTAAAAAAGAATGCATTTTCCTTTCTTCATAGAACATGTTAGATCTAGCAGGAATTTTTAAAAAAATCCGTGCATCTCTATTATGCAAATCTGGTAGACTTTCACTATCAATATTATCATGCATGAAATAATAGCTGAATCCACTGTGAATCAGCATTAGAGCATGAAAGAGCATAAATGTCTATGATAAAGTCATATTGTGGCATGGAATGAGTTTAGTTGAAATCACATGGTCATCTTTCTTTGTAAATAAAAATTTGGGCAAATTGGAAAAATAAAGAATGAAAGTTATTACTCTGTTTAACTTCTGTCTAAAAGACTACTCTGATAAACGAGTTTGTGTTTAGGGAATGAAATAAATTATATAGTACTATTTTCTCAAAAAATGTTTCTAAGAAATTTCCAAAGAAATCAGTCTATTATTTTCATACTGCAACTCTCAAATTTCTAGCACAGCAGTTAGATGTGGTAAAATCTTGGATATACAACTTTTAGTATGCCAAACTGAGGAAATTGGCGAGAAAAGACAATACACCCTGATGCTTAAGAACCTCAGTTATTTAGATCATTTTGTCAAAAAGTGCTATATTTATTAAGGCAGACTTGATTGATACCATTTTCTAATATTTCAATTCACAAGAGAGATTCTGTTGCCATATTGTCTAGGGTTACCCCTTCTAATTTCTCCATGTGTCATAACCTATGACTTGTCCACCAGAATGAAACACTAGGATAGTCTCTCTTCAGAAAAGAAGAGACAAAATTGCTGATGCAGAAGATCAGTTGCTGTATGCCTTTGAAGCCTTGGAGGCTAATCCTAAGAACAAGATAAAAGACATGCCATGGTTCAATTCATCATTTTGTGGGCTCTTGTGACAGACTCATGAATACAAATACTGTCAGGTGGATTGTAAATACCTTTGAAAGTCAAAGAAAATACAAGAAGTGGTATCCTTGTCTAAACCCTGGAAAATCAGTTGTAAGGCAGAAGATAAGTATCTTAAACATGGGGCTCTATAATTTCTACCTCATATTTCTATAAATCTTTGTTCATAGAAGTGAGTTTCAATTGTCCTGTACACGGTTGCTGTGTCTTTTCAGAATGTATCCAGCTTTATATATGATTGTGTTTGTACTGTTATTTTATTTACAGTGCCCAGGTTTGCCTTTGATGTAGGAGTGATGTAAAAGATGCAAAAGATAAAACAATAGAGTGATGCTTTGTTTTCCTGTGGAAAGGTTAATGTCTACTTCTTCGGTTTCTTATTTTTATTATTTAGAAAAGTATCTCTTTAATGTGCTTGGATAATTGCTATTGACCTTTGCCTTTCTATTAGACGCTGCTGATAAGATGAGTCTTTCTTTTGATCCTATCCAGCTTCATTAGTGGAAAGAATAATAGTGAATGATGAAATATAAAATACTTCATAGTCACTGTCTAAATTACATGAAAAGATGCTCATTTGAGATACTCTTTTGTAGGTTCTGAAGAGTATCTGCCTTGTTATTGTCAAGGACATATAAGATGTACAAGGGCAGGCATATGAATTTTACCATGTTTCCTGCTCATTTAAGTGAGGGTGCAGCTATTATTTAAAAATCTGTCTCCTTTTCTTCTTGTCTTGCATTCCATTATTTTAAGCAGTTATTTTAAGCTTCCAAACACATTGCTTGTTTGTTTCATACAAAGTATGCACACACACACAGACACACATGTAGACACACACACATCATTATTTACATAAATAGGACAGACAGGTGGTAGCTGTCTTATCACATCCTGAGTATCCCTTAATACCCTGAATGCATTACATTTTCAAAGCGATATCTAGCACAGCTCATTTCTTCAAAAAAAGTTAAAAATTATTTTGTATGGAAAATAGCTGACTTATTTTAGAATTGGGATATAGATTTTTCTTTCAAAATTTGTTTGGTATTTATAAGCCATCCTTTCCCTCCATTATAGCTGATTTTTTTTAACTGACTAACATTCCATTTAAATTAAACTTTGCTGGTGTTTGCCTTAGCCCTCTGCTAAGCTATCAATATCCTTTGTTTGCTATTTTCTTACCTGAACCTACAAACATCCTTATATGTCATCTTATCTGATTCTTCTAGTCTATCTCTCTTTCTATCTGTTCTTTATTTTATCCTGTTTTTCTCCGTTTCCGTGATTGCATATGTACAGTATATTTTTACTGTAAATATGGAAAGAATGAGAGATTTATGATAATTCACAAAATGTAGGAAATTTAACTTCAGAAAGCTAGAGTTAGATGTACTTTCTACAGCAATAAAGACCTAACCAATATTGCACTGCCCAAATATCTCATGATGCCAGTATCTGCATTATATTACTATCTATAATTGTTCATATTGTTGATGCTATAGTGTTCTTTACTATGCAATCAAATGCTAGTTTGCTTAGAAACCAATTCCAACCTTAACTTGCATAACCCCTATTTCTACAATCCCTTGAATGAACCATACTGGCTCGAGCTCATGAGATTTGGTCCATAATCTCTGAAAACATATCTGCAGGACCTGTTAAAAAATCAAGATGACAGTCCCATGATGAAATCCCTGTTCTTTTTTGTATGTGCACCACAATCCTGCTAGGTGCCCTGCAGAAGTTGAAAGGAAGGAAATCAAACTGGACATTGGAAGTGTTGAAAATTTCCTCTCAAATTCTTCCCAGAGGAAACCAGAAGTGGGGAGTTAATTTATTTTAAAGGGAGGTGTGTGTTTCTTTTAACTTTTATTTTTTTTTAAAGGTTTTGCATACATTTTCTCATAAGACTACAGGGTTTATCCACTTTGACCAGCTTTTTGACTGATCCATACAAGATTGTATTGTTACTTAGCAGTCAATGTCTGGAAAAAAAATAGTATTATAAGAAACTATGCGTGTAGAGCCTTTTGGAATTTCACCAAAATCAAATTATTTGTTTCAAACGAGGCATTAAATCTGCCTTTGTCAAGGGCCAAAAGATTTTCCAAACAAATATGAAGGACTTTATAAATAGGATTTGGCCCTGAATTAAAACAATATGGTTTATTTGTCACTAAAAATAATGTCAACACTCAATACTTAATATGTATAATGACCTTCAAATCTGTTTATTGAGAGTTTTATTATGATGCATTAGAATTGCAACAAAAATTAGTATTTAGTATTAGCAGTAAAAGTCACTACAAATCATAGAATTATTTTTTAATTATTTAGTGAGTGTGATTTGTCCTTGCCCAGGATGTTTGCAGTCATAAAGCATTATCACATGTTGACATTTTTTAAAAATTGCATCAGTATATATTTTTTTACTTGCAGATAGTCAGCTTTTTGGCTCCCGATTGCTCGTTAATCATAGGACAAAAATAGATCTATGTAATCCTCTCATGAGGAGGGTCTCCTTTTGTGAAAATAGTAGAGCAAGTGATTATCATGGAAACATTAGTCCTTTTCTTTGTAGTACTGTATTATGGCTTTCTTGTCTTCCATTTTCCAATGAACAATCAGGTTAATCTAAGCCTGGAACAGCAATACTGTGGTAATTAATGCAACAGATGCATCAATTTATCAATAAGCAAGAGAAGCATACAGGGAAAAGAAATACCTGTTGGCAGGTTCTAACTTATGCAACAGAGAAATGAAAAAGGAGCAGACAAGAAAAGGAAAAATTTTAAAACAGCTGGAAGCTTTGCTTAGGAAACTGAATGGGCTTTGGTCTGTGACAATGTTTGAAGCAAAACATTTGAGATGTATCCTGCAGGGGCTGCACAGTCTCAAACAGAACATGTAATGCTTCAGTTAAGCAATTGTGTAGAGAGAGATGCCAAGTCTATGCAAATTCCTGTTACTGTTTTATGCTGAGCCTTTTTTTTTTTAAAGGCCAGATTTAGTTAAACAAAAATAAGCCTGAGGAGATAACTAGCATATACTGATTTTTCCATCTTCATGGATATATGGTTTTTCATTTTCAGCCTACTGTAACTTACTTAATGGGTGGGACTCCATATATTTTCCCCTACAGCCTATTTTCTTCAGTTTATAGGAGTACTCATTTAAACCAATGTTTTTGAACCTTGACAACTTTAAGATGGGTGGACCTCAACTCTCTGAATTTCCCCGCCAGCACGTTAGCCGAGGAGATCTGGAAATTGAAGTTCACCTATCTTAGAGTCACCAGAAATTGTTCTCATTGTTGTAGGTTTGGTAAACAAGCCTACAAATTCCAAATAAAATACTCGACTACTTTGGATATTAGATAATGATCCTGAAATAAATAGGGTTGCCTTCCTTAATTAGTACCTTCCACACCTCATGGACTACAAATACCATTTTATTATGGTATTCCTTTTATAATGAAGAGATGGGAACGATCTAAGTTCTCTCCTCCTCGAATTTTCTGCACTTTAGATTTTACAAAAAACAACCATCGAGTAATAATAATATAGGCATTAAAACCAGTAGCTATCATTTGTGTGAGACTTGAAGGTTACCTAGTCAGATCAAAATAAATAGAACACAGAATTGTGTGAGAAGTGTAAGGAAGGAGGGGGGTGCGTGTGTGCCTTTGAGTCATTGTTGACCCTTGATGATTACTGGGATACGCCCCTGAAGTTTTCTTGACAAGATTTTCAGAAATTTGCCATCATCTGCCTTCAAGCTGAATGACTTTGCACCTGAGATGGGGTTGAACTCACTATCTGCCAGTTTTTAGCCTGATGCTTTAACCTCTGCTCTATGTGGAATATCGGCTTCACGAATAATGGCAAATATACATGTCCCAGGATAAAAATGCAAAATTGAATTTGGGTCAGTCACTGGCTTCCACATAATTAATGGCAAACAGGAAAAGCATATTCACAGTCTTGTAATGAACAGGAAAGTAAAAACAATTAAAATAGCCTGGTTGTTTTTTTTTCTTAAATCAAGACATAGTTAGAATTCAGTTCTGTTTTGACTTCTAGGAGCCCATAGATAAATTTTTCCATTGCTTTAAGAATAGAAGTGTTTTTTGCTGGATTTTTCCAGTTGAATTCCTTTTTCTTAGAAGACCGTTGTTTCATAAAATTGGAAGTAAAGTGGTTGACCCACAACATTGTTTTCTATCATCAGCTGCTTCATGTTTGAAATAGCTTATTGTGTATTGGCAGATTAAATGAGCTCTTTGCTAACCTAAGTTAATAATCCTTCTGAATGCCTTTCCCTGGGTTTGATCATGATGTTGTTTGGAGGAGTGAGCATCTGTTTCAATTCAAGGCTTCTGGCTGCATTTCCATTCTGTTTCTGTAGTCCTGTTGACTTACAATTACATGTGCTCGTTATCCAGTCCAAGGACGGCCATGCGTCATCTTGTGTTGTTCTCAACCAAGTAGGTCTTAATCACCATTTCTATGCTAGTGGACCTTTTGAAGGCCATTGAGAAAATTCTGCTTTTTTTCTGCAGTCCTTATTCAGACTGAAAAAAGGAAACTGCTTAAAAAAGAAATATATTTTAAAGAAGAAAATTAATGTGACTGTCATGGGTGGAATGTGTGTATGTGAGCATGCTGCCTTTCTCTGTGTAATATTTTCTCCAGGAATCTGCTGCCTGTCTGCCTTCCCCTGCTTCAATTAAGGCCACGAGATTTTTTTTAAAAAAAATAAGAAATGGAATAACCTGGGAATTTAAGATTTGTGAAAAGAAGCAGCAGCATTACCACTCACAAAGGTTAGGTAATTTCAAAAACACCATCAAGAGAAATGTGAAATAAGATTACTAAGCTCTCTAACACTAAAGTAGAAATCTCCTTCTCATCAGAAGAAAATGTTTCAGAAATTGCAGCGCAAATTTCAAACTGCTCTAGTTTTTTTACTACTGTAGCAGGCATCTTAAGAGTTCCTACAGAAACTCTCAGAGAGCTCAAGCAGAGCTCAGAGAGCAGAGCTTAAATCACATGGGGCATATTTAACATGCATGAATTAACAGGCAAGTGCTGTGAAGTGCAGAGTGACAGTCATATATTTGTTTCATATTATTTATTTAAGCAATTTTCAAAAATAGGAAGCAATTTTCTTGTCACTTTTCAGAGAGATTTTTGTGAGATGCAATTAGCAAAAAGAATGCTTCTTTGGTTGCCCAAAAGCAGCACCAATCTAGTTAAAATGAAAAGGCCTCCTTTTTTTAAAACAGGATTTTGTCATAAACTGAATCAAAACAAAATAGACTCCTGTTCTGATGATGACAATGTTCATCAGTTGACATGCCACCAACTAATAAAAGCTGTGCATGGCTATTTGGGCCATCTCAAAAGGCATTGAGATTAAGAGGGAAAAAATAGTGCAGCGGATAACCGTTCAAATATAGAGTTAAACTCTATAGAATAAATTTTCCTCTGCAACAAAATATTGCTATATTTCCTGAACCCAGAATACACACAAAAATAATTTCAAGCTGAACTTCCCGGTCCATTTTTTCATTTTCCCTGGAAGGAAATGAGGTGAAGATGGGCCGAGGTGGTGATCCTTTTGGGCCGCGCAACATACCATCTAATTGCACGGTGAACCCAGCCGGCCGAATTGACTCTGAACTGTCTGGACAATCTCCACCGCATGGTGACTTGACTCTTCATTCTACCCCTCCTCCCACTCCCCCCCCTCTAACTGACAGACGTCCCCTACCTTATTTTATTTAAAACATCACTTCTCTGAAATCTAACTATATCTTGCTGTAAATATCCAAGCGACTCCCCCCCCCCATGGCCATTATGGGCTTCTTGCAATTACCAATCACCCAATCTGTACTCAAGGACTGATCTCCTCTCCCTGCGGGAGTCCCCCCTCTTGCAGGTCTGGCCCCCGGGTTTATTAAGGGCCCACCTCAATGAGGGATGGATTAATCCAGAGAGGTGGGCGAAGCGTGGACTTAGGGGGTTTTTAAACAAATTTTTAATTCGGCTTTTAGGGGGTCCCAGGGTGGGGGGCGGGTTTATTCAGTCAGAGGGGGGTCAAGATACAGGGCCGGCCGGCGGAAGTAGGATAAAGGATGGGTCCATTAAGGAGGGGGGATTGGGGGGTCGTCTCTGCTGAGGGCTTTCCCATTCAATCAGTCTTGGGGAGGGGCAGGGGCGGTGGGAGACAGGATGTCCACCGTGGGTCGGGGGACCGTGGCCGCTGGTTACAAGCGGTCACTTGCCCCAACCCCCTGTGCTCTGCTCGTGGGCTAGGCAGTCAGGGACCACAGAGCCGGGGCCCCAGGCTGATGTTCTGCAACGCCAGGTCCGTGGAGAACAAAGTCCCCTCATAAATGACCTTGTGTCAGAGGGGGACCCGGACCTGTTGGGAATTACCTGTTGGGAATTACGGAGACCTGGTTGGGCCCCGAGGGGGATTTACCCCTCGTGGAAATGTGCTCACCAGGCTACCGTGCATTTCATCAGCCTCAGGCCCTAGGCAGGGGTGGGGGCTGGCGGTTATCGTTAAAGAAGGTCTTGAGCTGAGGGAGACCACTGTGCCTCAGACGACTGGCTGTGAGTCCCTCTTCGTGAAGTGGGGCCTAGGGAGGCAGTTGGGCTTGCTGATTGTATACCTGGCTCCCCGCTATGTAACAGCAGCCCTGCCCGAGCTGCTCGAGGTGATCACCGAGATGGCGGTGGAGACCTCCAGACTGGTATTCATGGGGGACTTTAACCTGCCATCGGTGGGCGAAACATCCGAGGCAGCTCGGGAGTTCATGGCTTCCATGACGGCCATGGACCTGACCCAAATAGTTCAGGGCCCCACTCACGAGGGAGGACACACGCTGGATCTGATTTTTGTCTCTGGGCAGTGGAGAAGTGATCTTGGAACAGGGGATTTAGCCCTCTTACCCTTGTCATGGATAGATCACTCTCTCCTTCGGATGGACTTTCCAACTGTCACATCCCACCGCGGGGAGGCGGAACTGGAGATATCAAGATGGTTCCACCCCAGGCGCCTGATGGACCCTGAAAGGTTCCAGAGGGAGCTTGGGCCAATACCTGTGTCCTTGCCCTGCGACTCGACTTAGGATCTAGTGGCCGCATGGTATAGTGCGGCCACGGGGGCCTTGGACCGAATCGTGCCCTTGCAGCCTCTCACGCGGCGTCGAATCACCCAGGCCCCCTGGTTTACCGAGGAGCTGCGGGAGATGAAACGCCGCAAGAGACTCCTAGAGAGTAGGTGGAGATCCTCTCGATCTGAAGCTGACCGAACACTAGTAAGAGACCATATTAGGACTTACTTAGTGGCGTTAAGAGTGGCCAAACATGAGTATTGTGCCACCCTTATCGCGTCCACGGATAACCGCCCTGCCGCCCTGTTTGGGGTGATCCGCTCCCTCCTTCACCAGAGGCCGCGGGAAGCCCCTTTGCAGGGTCGAGCAGAGGAATTTGGAGTTTATCTGCAGGATAAAATCACTTAGATTCGGAACGAGTTGCCCTCCACTGAAAGTGATCCAGTCGGTTTATCCGATGCTGGTCTTGAGATAACATCTTGGGAGGAGTTTGACTTTGTCAATACCGAGGATATGGACAGGTTGTTGAGGAGCCCTAGGGCCACCACATGTTTATTGGACCCGTGTCCCTCCTGGCTTGTACTGGCATCCTGGGAGGTTACACGAGGCTGGATCCAGGACATTGTGAATGCGTCTTTGAGAGAGGGGTTCTTACCTACCGCCTTGGAAGAGGCGGTGGTGAGTCCTCTCCTCAAAAAGCCTTCCCTGGACCCAGCATTGTTGGAAAATTACCGTCCGGTCTTCAACCTTCACTTTCTTGCGAAGGTTGTAGAGAGTGTGGTGGCTCAACAGTTTCCTCGACACCTGGAGAAAGTTGATTATCTAGACCTGCACCAGTCTGGCTTCTGGCCCGGTCACAGCACCGAGACGGCATTGGTCGCGTTGGTGGATGATCTCTGGAGGGCACGGGATAGAGGTTGCTCCTCTATCCTAGTCCTATTAGACCTCTCAGCGGCTTTTGATACCATCGACCATGGTATCTTATTGCACCGATTGGGGGGGGGGGGTTGGGGCTGAGAGGCACTGTTCTGCGGTGGTTCTCGTCCTACCTCTCTGATCGGTCACAAAGGGTGTTGGCAGGAGGGCAGAGGTCAGCCCCGAGACCCCTCACAGGTGGGGTTCCTCAGGGGCCGGTCCTCTCGCCACTTCTGTTCAACACTTATATGAAGCCGCTGGATGAGATCATCCGTGGTTTTGGGGTGGAATACCATCTGTATGCTGTTACACTCAGTTGTACATATCCACCCCAAACCACCCCAATGATGCCGTTGAGGTGCTGTCCCGGTGTCTGGAGGCCATACGGGTTTGGATGGGTAGTAACAAACTCAAGCTCAACCCGTCCAAGACCGAGTGGCTGTGGTTTCCGGCACCCCGGTTCAGCCATGTAAGTCCAACACTGGCCATTGGGGGCGAACAACTGGCCCCCATGGAGAGGGCGCGCAACTTGGGTGTCCTCCCAGATTCCCAGCTGTCCATGTGACGGCCGTGGCCAGGAGGGCGTTTTATCAGGTACGCCTGATACGCCAGTTGCGCCCCTTACTGGACCGGGTGGACCTTCGCACAGTCACTCAAGCACTCATGACATCCCGGCTGGACTACTGTAACGCTCTCTACATGGGGCTCCCCTTGAGGTGCACTCGAAGGCTACAGTTAGTCCAGAATGCAGCCGCGCGGGTGATTATGGGTGCCTCAAGGCAAGCCCACATAACACTTCTCCTGCGCGAGCTGCACTGGCTACCTGTGGCCTTTCGGGTGTGCTTCAAGGTTTTGACGACCATCTTTAAATCGCTCCATGGCTCGGGGCCTAGCTATATACGAGACTGTCTCCTGCCCCATACATCCCTTCGTCCGATCCGCTCCCACAGAGAGGGTCTTCTCCGGGTACCATCGGCCGGGCAATGCCGGTTGGTGACACCCGGGGGAAGGGCCTTCTCTGTGGCAGGCCCAGCCCTCTGGAATGACCTACCCCCCGATCTACGCACCACCTCGGACCTCCGCCTCTTCCGCCAGCGTCTCAATACGTATTTATTCCAGCAAGCCGGCCTAGCATAGCCCCCTATTTCTGACTTTTATCTGTTTAAATTTTAATTCTCAGGGTTTTAAAAGGGTTTTTTAGCACGGGATTTAATTTAATAGTTTTTTAATAATGTATTTTGTAATTTTGTATGGTTTTTAATATTGCCTGTGCGCCGCCCTGGGTCCTTACAAGGAGAAGGGTGGGGTATAAATTTGGGGAAAAAATGATATTCAGGATGTGGCTGGTCCTCTTAGAACTGTTGTTTGTTATTGTTATTATTATACCATGTTAGAAGGTAAAAGTGAGCATCTGAGAAACCAAGGGAAAATATCAGCATATTCCAGGGAACCTCAATGTTTTAAACTTTAGCAGATATTGAAGTTGCCTAGAACGTGCTGATAGTTCCCGTTGGTTTCTCAGATGTCCGCTTTTAGCTTTTAGCTTCTAATATGGCCCAAGTTTATCATCTATGCAGGGACATCATACCCATAGAACCATGTTAGTATAAATGCATTCGTATTTTTTAAAAGACAAGGATTTAGACTGTCATGATAAAAGAGGCTTGTCTGATCATCCTACATGCCCAATGCTTAGCTTAACAGTATTAACGCCACCTTTAAAATTTTGCCAATTAGAACAAGCCACTTGCTAATCTTTCAAAGGAATTATTCTCTGTCTCTGTCACAGGGAAGATGGCTGTTTATCTGGATGTAGTAGATCAGTTCCTTTTTACAATTGGAATAGTGTATGCAAAGTGTGAAACCTTACTAGTTTTAAGAGGATCAAGCACATTTACATGAGTGAGTAGGCAAATGCATCATTGATAATCCTATCTGGAGTGGGAAGAGCAGAAAAATAGAGCATCAGCCTCACTTGGAAGGTATTTTTATTCACATGTAGCTGTGGGGGCGAATGGAAGGGGAGTGGTGTAATGAGAGGCAGGGTGTCAATTACATTCCAGCTGTCAGAAAAGCAGAACTGTAGATATTGGAGGAGCAGGAATTCTAATAAGATACCATGCAGGTGCCCAGATTTTTTTTTGGCATTGTCTCTGGAGATGTGTATCAGCTTCTCCACTGAATTTTAATAAAGCTTTAATGATGAAGGAATTTCTTCACTAAGAAACTCCTGTCAAATCAGAGTTTGGATCCTAAAACCACAGAGGATGGGAAATTTTGACAGCTGTGGTCCCAGCAGGTCGGAGGGCATCAGATTGGGAAGCCTGCTGTAAATAAACTGACAACTGGACAGGAATAGCCAACACCTCTGAAGACAAGCTCAAGATCCAAAAAGATCTTAACAAACTTGAACAATGGACCCCATCCAACCAAAATGAATTTTAACGTGGAGAAAAGCAAAGTTTTACATTTAGGCAAGAAAAATCAAAGGTATAAGTACAGATTAGGTGAGACCTGGCTCAGAAACAGTAACCGTGAGAGGGATCTTGGAGTTGTAGTGAATGATCACTTGAATATGAGCCAGCAATGTGCAGCAGCAGCCAAAAAAGCTAATACATTCCTTGGTTGCATAAACAGAGGCATAGAAGTATTAGTGCCACTTTATAAAACCCTAGTAAGACCACACCTGGAATACTGCAACTAATTTTGATCACTATACTATAAAACAAAAAAAAAAGATGTTGAGACTTTGGAAAAAGTTCAGAGACGAGCAACTAAAATGATCAAAATCCTGGAGACTAAACAGGTTAAACGGCTGCGGGAATTCAGTTTGGCTAGTCTAAAGAAAAGAAGAATTAGGGGCAATATGATATCAGTATTCCACTATTTGAGGGGCTGCCACAAAGAAGGAGGGGTAAAATTACTCTACAAAGCACCAGAGAGGAGAAACACTCCTTGGAAATTAATCAACAGGGAAAGCAACCTGGAATTTAGGAGAAACTTCCTAACAGTGAGGACAATTAACCAGTGGAACTGCTTGCCTTTAGAAATCATGGGCACTCCATCACTGGAGGTTTTTAAGAAGAGACTAGACAGGCATTTATCTGAAATAGTATAGGTTCTCCTGCTTGAGCAGGGGGCTGGACTAGAAAACCTCCAAGATCCCTTCCAAATCTATTCTATTCTAAGGGATGAAACAATTGTATATCTCTTAGAATTTTAGAATCTGGTGTCAGCCAATGAAATTGTTCCAAAATAGATGCAGAACATTACTCTAAGCCAGGGGTTCCCAAACTTGGCAACTTTAAGACTTGTGGACTTCAACTCCCAGAATTCTCCAGCCGGCTTGTGGAGAATTCTGGCTGGAGAATGCTGGCTGGAG
The DNA here is from genome assembly GCA_039707465.1 of Rhabdophis nuchalis. Lineage (NCBI taxonomy): Eukaryota > Metazoa > Chordata > Lepidosauria > Squamata > Natricidae > Rhabdophis > Rhabdophis nuchalis. The sequence continues at coordinate 42,183,808 of CM077647.1, read as the reverse complement.
AATGCTGGCTGGAGAATTCTGGGAGTTGAAGTCCACAAGTCTTAAAGTTGCCAAGTTTGGGAACCCCTGGCTTAGAGTAATGTTCTGCATCTATTTTGGAACAATTTCATTGGCTGACACCAGATTCTAGAATTCTAAGAGATATACAATTGTTTCATCCCTTAGAGTAGAATAGATTTGGAAGGGACCTTGGAGGTTTTAGCAGATATTGAAGTTGCTCTAAGCTGAGGGTGACCAATTTAACTGACTATTAGAGGAGTTGGCAAACTTGCAAAGACCAATATCAATTATTAGTCAATAAAATAAAATCTTCATGTTCCACGGGAGTACCACTTGTTAAGGTCAATATCAAAAGAGAGCAGTAACTTTCATGCATGGCTTTTGTGCTTATGGGAAGCACCCACTTTGGAAAAAGAATGTGGGATTAGATAGATATTAGGTGTAGCCCAGATAGGCTTGTAGTTATGCTGAACTGTCTATTTCTCTTCATCCAGGCTACATTGAGGAGGCTTGCATCATTCCATGTCCATCAGACTGCAAACTCAGTGAGTGGTCCAATTGGTCTCGCTGTAGCAAATCGTGTGGGAGTGGAGTGAAAGTCAGGTCTAAATGGCTCCGGGAGAAGCCTTACAATGGTGGAAGGCCCTGTCCTAAGCTAGATCATGTGAATCAGGTAAGTGATTTCTATGTCCCCATCATCAGTATTCCCTTTCCAAGAATGAGATTTGTTTCTCATTAAAATAGCTATATAACAGCATTTCTTCACCTTGAGAATTTTGCAGGAACTGCAGCTCCCAGAAGTCTCCAGCCAGTTTGCTAGCTGGGGAGTTCTGGGAGTTGGAGTCCACACAAGTTGCCAAGGTTGGAAAGGACCACCATATAGGATCATATTATATGAAGTATCCAATTGAGAACCAATTACTTTTATTGCCTAAATCAAGGGTGTCATTATCTCTTCTCCTTTTTAATGTCAACAGAGACAGTATTGTTGGCTTATATTAGAGCTGCAAATCATGTAAATTAATCAATGTTTTGCCTAACTGACCAGCTAAAAAGATCTCTCTGAAATAGAACAATATATATATATATAACGTGTCTATTTAATATATAAAAATCTGATGATGGTGTTCCTCCACTACTCTCAACCCAAACTAAAAATTCTGAGATTATTCTTATTGATACACCATCTAAACATGACTTTGGTCATCAGTGCTATTGTTCAATGCAGATAAAATTAAATAATGCATTAAAACATTAACTAATGCTCATTTAATTACAATGTAAGAACCAGCCTTCTTGGTATCACTTCACTGCCATTCTAGGGAAACAAGATTTTAATTGGCTCCATAAACCAATTGTGAGCATTTAATTTTGTGTCAAATATGTGAAAGAGAGAAGAAATCTGATATCTAAACACAGGGAAATTGCAGAGTTGTGTTGAATTTCCAAGTTACGCAATAATTCTAGATCCTAGTTTAGGTCCCTGTAACAGATTTCCTGAGTGAGTGATTCATAACATAGTTAAAATGGTAAGCATGGCAATGCTATTTCTCCTTGTGCAAAACAGCTGAATAGGGGGAAATTGGCCTATGTGTGTCTCCTCTGTCCTCTTTCATGTCCATCTTGAATGTTGATTAATGTGCATATTGTTCAACAAGTGAAATATCCAAATTTATATTTCCATAAATTCCCTTTCATGTAGGAGAGAGAGAGAGAGAGAGAGAGAGAGAGAGAGAGAGAGAGAGAGAAATAAACAGGAGACACTGTTAGCCATTCATGTACGTTTCTTAAATGCCTTTGTGTTGACAATTTGGAAGCTGAAAAGGAAACGGCTTCCTGATTTGATTTTCCACTTAAGGGAATGTAATTAGTTCTAGTTTAGAAGATAGTGTTAAATTATGAAAGCAACATTGTTACTGAATACAATATAAAAAAACAAGTTTGAAGACATTCAAAAGTGAGATGGTATGGAGAAAGAAATATTTTAATAGAGTAACTTCATTTTTTTTCACTTTCAAACTGCATACTTCATATTGAGAATTAGAGTGTGTGCCAGATATCAAAGAAATGAACAATTAGATTGATACATATTGAAGTTTCTAAGATTTATTTCTACAACTCTACTGCCCTCTTGTGGCAGAAAAGTATAGTGTTTGTTATAAATTTAGATTTATAATAATAAATTATAAATCTAATTTTTACAATATGATATAATCATATATATTAGAAAGGTTCATCCCTATTAGCCTTTGTAAACTTAATATCTTCCTTTTACTTAAATTTTCAAACAGTATCAGCCAATGGTTGTTTTGAATCAGAATTGCAATAGCTCTTAAACTGTTTCACAGTGCTTTTACAGTCCTCTCTAAGCAGTTTACAGAGTAGCATATTGCCCCAACAATCTTGGTTCTCATTTTACCCACCTAAGAAGGATGGAAGGTTGAGTCAACCTTGAGTCTAGTGATATTTGAACTGCCAAATTGCAGGCAGGTGGCAGTCAGCAGAAATAGCCTGTAGTACTGCACTCTAACCACTGCACAACCATGGTTCATTGTAGATAGATCAGTAGATTTAGAGATTGTAGATAGATCAGTAGATTTAGAGAGCATCTAAAGACTGATCAAGATTTGTATTTCAGTCTCCCATTACTCTAATATTTAAATGTTTTCCCAGAATATATACCTAAGTATCTGAAAGTTGCAATTGTAGTCCCATTATTTTTAATAATTGTTTATACTTTATACTGAGAACATACTATTTAGTGCAAGATGGAATTCAAAATAGAATTTGGCAAGGAAATAGTTATTGGCATCTTTGTTTGGATTTAAAGGATACTTAAATGAAATGAATGAAGTATCTAGATCTGTGTTTCTCAAACTTGGCACTTTAGGATGGGTGGACGTCAACTCCCAGAATTACCCAGCCAGCCATGCTAGCTGCCTCATGCCAGCTGCCTCATGCCAGCAGGGTAATTCTGGGATTTGAGGTCAAACAAATACTAAGGTTGAGAAACACCGATTCAGTGAAACAGGGTAATCACATCCTCACAAAATTTAATCACCTAGTGCAGGGGTCTGCAAAGTTGGCTCTTTTAAGACTGGTGGACTTCAACTCCCGGAATTCACCCACCAGCTTTGCTGGCGGAGGAATTCTGGGAGTTGAAGTCCACCAGTCTTAAAAGAGCCAACTTTGCAGACCCCTGACCTAGTGTATCCTGTGAGAAGACCCAGGAGAGTGGTTACAATGAAGAACAGTAAAAATGTTTTTCTAAATTACTTACACAAATCTATGTAGCTTTCCAAAGAGGTAAAATACTTTTAAGTTTTACACATGGATGGAAAGAGAAGCATGGAAACAACACAACTCCCAGTAGGTCAGTGCAGTAGGCCTTTCATGTGTCATATATCCTGTTACCTTTTTCTATAGCAGGTGTCCACACACGTATCCACAATTCTTACCAAGTTACCAAGTTTGAAGATCTCTGTTCTATAGCAATAGAGGCACATAAAGAAATTGCTGCAGCAGCAATTGTAGCAGCAACAAAATATTTTAAAATATCCCTCCAAATCATGGGAAAATGGGGTGATTGTGTACCTACTGCACTGAAAAGTGTTCAGAGACCTTGAACGCTTAGATTATTTGTTAATGTCTCCTTTTGTTAAATCTGCAATTATTCTCTAACTCGTGGCAGAGCAAGGCAGCAGAGGAAATATAATTAACTTGTCCTACCTCCAGTTAAAAAAAATCAAGTTGTATACAAGCCTGTGACCGCAATGAAAGCAGTGCACAGACACTTCAGCATCCTTTGAAAGAGAAGAGTCAGGATTAAAAAATGATATATGGCTGAGGGGCAATTTTGATTAATTTATATATGTATTAGGAACTTTTGTTTTTATGCTTCTAATATGCTTCTTATTTAACCCAAGAAAATAGATGACTCTAATTGTAAAGTGGTAAAAAATAAAGCACTAAACAATAATGGCCATACGTCAAAGCTACGTATGGCCATTATTGTTTAGTGCTTTATTTTTTACCACTTTACACTTTAGAGTGTTTTTTTTTAGCATTTATAGAATATATTTTTTTATCATTACTGCTAAATTTCTGACAAGAAGCAAATAAACAGATTTATGGTTCTAATCCAAATCTGAAAACGGGATTTTTAATTTTTTTTATTTATTATTAAATTTATTTGCCGCCTATCTCACAATTGGGGCTATTTTGGCCAATTTAGAACAGTAGAACGTAAAATGATGAAATATAAATCTATATAAATAAAAATGTAAAATAGTTTGTACGAATCCACTAATCTCAAAAACTACAGGACCGATTTACCTCAATTTTTCACACAATGTTCACAAGGACTTCCGATAATAGAATACCTACTCATTTTGTGCCTAGCACACATGTGTCATGTGCAAGGTACACAAATGTAAAATGTACCCCCTGATCATGTTTTCAACTCCCTGTAGCCAGGCCCACCTGGCATTTCCAACAGTCATTTCCTCAAGAACACTGTACGGAGGCCTAAAAGGGCTAAGACAAGGCACAGAGGATAGCAAACTCCCAGGTGGCTGATAGAGAGAGAGGGGGGGAGAAATACAGTTTAATAAAAGAAGGACTAGGGGAGACATGATAGCAGCCTTCCAATATCTCAGGGGTTGCCACAAAGAAGAGGGAGTCAAACTATTCTCCAAAGCACCTGAGGGCAGAACAAGAAGCAATGGGTAGAAACTAATCAAGGAGAGAAGCAACTTAGAACTGAGGAGGAATTTCCTGACAGTTAGAACAATTAATCAGTGGAACAGAAGTTGCCTCCAGAAGTTGTGAATGCCCCAACACTGCAAGTCTTTAAGGAGATGTTGGATAGCCATTTGTCTGAAATGGTATAGGGCAGTGATGGCTAACCTTTTTTGGCTTGCGTGCCAAAAGCAGGGGGAGTGCAGGGGCGATGTGCACAGGTGTGCCACATTCCTAATGCTATGTGCATGACCCCCTGCATTTGGCATGCTTTCTTCGTCCTCCCCAGGCTCCAGAGGCTTCATAGGAGCCTGGGGAGGATGAAAACAGCCTTCCCCTACCTCCAGAGGGCAAAAAACAGCCTCAAAAGAAGGCCTAAATCAGCTGGCCAGGGCACACATACACACTGAAGCTGACAGGGCAATGCCTTGCACGCCCTAAGAAATGGTTCCATGTGCCACCTGTGGTACCCGTGCCATAGGTTCACCATCATGGGTATAGGGCTTCCTGCCTAGGCAGGGAGTTGGACTAGATGACCTCCAAGGTCCCTTCCAACTCTGCTATTGTATTATTGTATTACAGTAGGTAGGTAGGTAGAGGGATAGATAGAGAGGGAGAAATAAGGTAGGTAGGTAGAGGGAGAGGGAGAAAGGAAGAAATAGAGTAGGTAGGTAGGGGGATAGATAGATAGGGAGAAATAGAGTAGGTAGGTAGGTAGGTAGGTAGGTAGGTAGGTAGGTAGGTAGGTAGGTAGATAGATAGATAGATAGATAGATAGATAGATAGATAGATAGATAGAAATACAGTAGGTAGGTAGGTAGAGGGATAGATAGAGAGAGAGAAATACAGTAGGTAGGTAGGTAGGTAGGTAGAGGAAGGATGGAAGAAATAGGTAAGTAGGTAGGTAGGTAGGTAGGTAGGTAGGTAGGTAGGTAGGTAGAGGGATAGATAGGGAGAAATACAGTAGGTGGGTAGAGGGATAGATAGGGAGAAATACAGTAGGTGGGTAGAGGGATAGATAGGGAGAAATACAGTAGGTAAGCAGGTAGGTAGATAGGGGGATAGATAGAGAGGGAGAAATACAGTAGGTAGGTAGGTAGGTAGGTAGGTAGGTAGAGGGAGAAAGGAAGAAATGCAGTAGGTAGGTAAGTAGAGGGATAGACAGAGAGGGAGAAATACCGTAGGTAGGTAGGTGGGTAGGTAGGTGTATAGATAGATAGGGAGAAATACAGTAGGTAGGTAGGTAGGTAGAGGGAGAAAGGAAGAAATATAGTAGGTAGGTAGGGGGATAGATAGATAGGGAGAAATAGAGTAGGTAGGTAGGTAGGTAGGTAGGTATGTAGGTAGGTAGGTAGGTAGGGGGATAGATAGGGAGAAATACAGTAGGTAGGTAGAGGGATAGATAGGGAGAAATACAGTAGGTAGGCAGGTAGGTAGATAGGGGGATAGATAGAGAGGGAGAAATACAGTAGGTAGGTAGGTAGGTAGGTAGGTAGGTAGGTAGGTAGGTGCGTAGAGGGAGAAAGGAAGAAATGCAGTAGGTAGGTAAGTAGAGGGATAGACAGAGAGGGAGAAATACTGTAGGTAGGTAGGTAGGTAGGTAGGTAGGTAGGTAGGTGGGCAGGTAGGTGGGTAGGTAGGTGTATAGATAGATAGGGAGAAATACAGTAGGTAGGTAGGTAGAGGAATAGAGAGAGAGGGAGAAATACAGTAGGTAGGTAGGTAGACGGATAGAGAGGGGGAAATACAATAGGTAGGTAGGTAGATAGAGGGAGAAAGGAAGAAATACAGTAGGTAGGTATTTAGAGGGATAGATAGAGAGGGAGAAATACGATAGGTAGGTAGGTAGAGGGATAGATAGAGAGGAAGAAATACAGTAGGTAGGTAGGTTGGGGGTTACATGGTGGTTGTGTGTATGTGTGCAGATGTAGATCTACACACAGATTGGTTGGCCATTTAACCAGACTGGGCCACAGCAATGCGTGGCCGGGTATAGCTAGTATAATAATAAAACAATGAAACTTAAAATAAAGGAAGTACAGAAGAGTACTTTACAAGAGTATGACTGTTCAAAGTTAAAACAGAACTGAAAAAAGTGGCATATGACCATTTTTCACACATTGCATTATCTCCATGGTTGCATGATCAAAATTCAGATGTTTGGCAATTGGTTCATATTTATGATGGGTGCAATGTCCTGGGGTCATGTGATCATCTTTTGTGACCTTCTGACAAGTAAAGTCAATGGAAAAGCCAACTTCACTTAATAATTATGTTACTAACAACATCTGCAATGTTTCACTTAACAACTGTGTCAAGAATGGTCCTAAAATGGAGCAAAACATCATAAGTCAGACTACCTGTACTATGAAAAGGTAGAATAGTTCAATATAAAATATCTTAAGGAACCCACCCACCCTCCTGAAAATTATCTGCATTTAAACAACCATTCCTTGTTAGGAGAATCAATTTACCACTCTGAAGCACCTGCGTTTTTGTGAATATGCTTTGCTTCCTAACTATTCTTTTTATTTACCTTGCTCATTCCCTTGCGCTCATCGTCAACACCTGTTCCAGGCTCAGGTAAGGCTGTGAAACAGATGCAAAATCATCACGCATGCTTCTGGATCAGATTTAATTACTGTGTGCAGCATTTTTCTTTTGCTTTAACTTTCCTTTGAGTCTAGCTGAATGCTGATTGAAAATGCTTTTTTTGCTAAGCAGAAATGGCAGGGCAAGATGCAATTATATAACGGGGTGAAAAATTGATTGCATTGTTAGCATTAGTCATTACTACCTTTGATAGAGGAAGATGATCTGTGAGGAACCCATTGGACCAAGGCTGTAATGCAAGGGTCTCCAAACCTGGCAACTTTAAGACTCATGGATTTCAATTCCCAGAATTCCTCTGCCACTCATGCTGCCCGGGGAATTCTGGGATTTGAAGCCCATGAGTCTTAAAGTTGCCAAGTTTGGAGTCCTCTGCTCTAATGTCCATGTGTCCTTCCTACTCATATGACTACTTTTGGTATACAAGATTCAAACTTCAAAATACCTCTTTAAGAAGATGACCTAATTAGGACACTTCACACCGAATCTTCACTCAGAAATGACCAGAAGGAGTTGCTGATAACACTGTTTAGTACAAGCACAATTATTTATCTGTTCTGAAAGGCCAGGAAAGTTGGGCCCTTTGTATACAACAAGAATGTTTCCATCTCTTTGCATCTGGTTTCCATTTCCTATTCCACTTATCCCACTGTTTAAAAATACTAGTTATGGTCTCAAAACATCGTGCATATTAAATTTCATCTGGGTGATGAGAACAAAGCAAAGTAATATAAAAATACCACCCAATTCAGACTGTCACATCCAATCAGATCTTGAGGAACAGGTCACATTATTGTTTCCATTTAGTCAATAGCTAATTTAACTGCAATCTGTATACCAGAACGGAGTTTGTTGAATCCCAAGGCCATGTGGAAATATAATGTAGTTGTGACCCTGAGTCAATCCAAGGTTACATATAAATCCCTACCTCATAATTTGATGGCAGGAATAATGATATCCAACAGAATGGTTATGATGAAAATTTGATCTCAGTGGGTTTTAGACCACTGTCTAAAGACATAGTATCTATCCCTCTAATCTATCTTACTATCCCATATTTAAAGTCAAAACAGATGGTTTCTTCATATTGTTCAGCAATGGGTAATATTTATTTATTTAATAAATACTTATTATACTATTCATTTAATTAATTACTTTATTTAAATAATTATTAAATAATAAATTTAACAAATGTGTAATACAAAAATTGGATTCCTATATTGTGAAAAGGCAAATTTATTTTGTTAGTTTTAAATGTTTTATGGCTTACAAATCATGGTTTGTGTGTGAGCCAATGGACTCAGCTCCACTTGAATAAGTAATGGTTTATGTATTCAAATAAATCATGGCTCAACTAGCAGAAGGCACAACATGACTTTTAATAGGATGTTAAGGAATCATTTACCAATCCATTAAATACCAAGATTTCTTCTAACAATAAGCTTTCATTCAAGTAAAAATCTTATGGATTTGTAAGTGTCTGAAAGTAAATGCAGATGTTGCTGAAGTCAAAAGTAGAGCAACTAAAAGTGGAATAATAAATGAATACTAAATAAACGTGAGACTTCTAACTTCCAAGAGGAAATAAAAGGAGCCAAGATCACAGTTTATATCATTTTGATAGCAATCATGTGATTCCTGTAGATTTCCTGTTCCTTTAACTGTACGAGTTGAAAAAGGAACAAAAGATATTGAAATCTTGCTGCTGTATTGCTGAAGTTAATGGCACCTAAAAGAAGTGAGTTAATGCATTTAGGAAACACAGAGTTGAGAAGGATTGTAGGAAAGGTAAGAAATTGGTTTCATAAAAGTGAAATGAATTCAGGAACAGAAAGAGTGAATACCTTGAAATTCTCCCCATCTGTAACCCAATCAACAAATCTAAGCATTGTTGGATTGCCAGGCACACCGATGCTTGCTTGCTAATGTTGCTATGCATGCCTCGTAACTTTGTTTAAATGATAGTTACAATATTGTTCCAATTCCCTTCTGCCAGTTATCCTTCCCTACAGGAAGCAAGCTGATTATTCTATCTCTACATTCCAGGTTTACGAAGTGGTCCCTTGCCATAGTGACTGTGGTCAGTATATAGGAGTCACTGAACCCTGGAGTGTCTGCAAAGTGACTAATGTGGACTTAAAGGAGAATTGTGGCGTGGGTGTGCAAACCAGAAAAGTGAGGCAAGTTAAACTTTTATTAACAGAGTAACAGAGTTGGAAGGGACCTTGCAGGTCATCTAATCCAACCCCCTGCCCAAGCAGGAGACCCTACACCTGCCTCTACCTAGAATCAAACTCACAATCTGTGAGATTTATCACTTTGGCGGGAAGAGCAACTTCCATCTGAAAGTTTGGCATGCTTGTTTAAATAATGGTTTGTTAAGCGAATATCATAGTGAGAAAGCTTTCAGAGAATTTTTATGGACTTCCACTACAGGCAGACTCATCAGGTAAGGTTCTCTTCAAAGCTATACCACCATGTAGAAAACCTTTGATTAATTCAAATTCAGTGAATGTTTCATGACATCCTCTTTCTTCTATGCAAAACAGAAATGCTGTAGCTATGAGCCTTTCCATATCCCTGTTTCTATATGAAATAGAATCAACCTTTTATTTCCTTGAGCATTTCCTGATATTACGTTCCTATAAATAGCAATTCTGCTGGTTGTGGATGTGGATATATATATATTGGGAAGATAGGTCATCCCTATCTTCAGAAAGGGTGACCCCAGCCTAGTTGAAAAGACCAATTTCTTTACCTTGCATCACCTGCGAAGTCATGGAATCGATCATAAACCAGTCCATTACTCTCCACTTAGAGACAAACAACCTATTCTCTAACAAACAATTTGTTTCAGGAAAAATTTGTCCTGTAATCTGCAACTTCTACACTGCAAAAACATATGGACTACACAATTCAACCAGGGTAAAGCAATAGATGCAATTTACATAGACTGTAAAGCCTTTGATTCAGTGGTGCATTACAAACTATTTCTAAAACTAAAATCTTATGGCATTTCCAGATCCCTGCACAAGCGGATAGCTGCGTTCCTGTCAAACAGGCAACAAGTAGTCAAAATAGGGAGCACTCTACCAAATGCTGTACCTGTTAACAATGGTCCTGTTAAATGCTGTACCTGTTAACAATGTCTCCTGAAAGGGACAATGAGTCCCTTTCGGGAGATAGGGCAGTATAAAAATCCGATTAAAGTTAAAGTTAAAAGTTAAAGTCGCCAAAGGCAGTGTATTAGGACTCACACTTTTTATACTTTACATAAATGAATCTTTGCGACCATATCATAAACAACTTTTTTCTCTTCACTGATGATGTAAAACTATTCAACATCACCAACAATGCTACTGCCCTACAAAGAGATCTTGACTATGTGTCAGAATGATCAAACAATTGGCAACTCCAAATCTCAACCAACAAATGCTCTGTCTTACACATTGGCAAAAAAAAATCAAATACAAACTGGGTGGAAACGACCTTGTAGATGATCATTACTCTGTCAAGGACCTTGGAGTACTCATTTCTTAGGATCTAAGTGCCAGAGCTCACTGTAATAGCATTGCCAAAAAGGCATTAAGAGTTGTTAACCTAATCTTGCAAAACTTCTTTTCTGGTAATATTGTATTGCAAACTAAGGCACATAAAACCTTCGCTAGACCTATTCTCGAATACAGCTCATCTGTCTGGAACTGCATATCAGAGATATTTCATGAGAAGAATCTTCGACTCCTCTGCTCACAACAGAATACCTTATACCACCAAGCTTGAAATTTTGGGCTTAGACAATTTAGAACTACGCCACCTTCGGCCTGACCTGAGCATAGTACACAAAATTACCTACCACAATGTCCTACCTGTCAATAACTACTTCTGCTTCAACTGCAACATTTCAGGAGCTCACAATAGATACAAATCAGTGGTGGGTACTGTTCCGGTAAGGTGCTCCATAGGGCCCACCCATCCGAGCTCCTTACCAGTCTTTTAAGTCTTTGGCACTTCCCTCACGTGCACAGCACGTACAGCGCTGGTGCGATGCTCCACTGAGCAGCTGGAGCATCGCACAGGCACTAAGAAGCATGTGCGCATTGTATGTGGCCATGTGGACACCGCTGGGCCACTTCCAACCATACCAGTTGGAATTGGATCCAGAACCCACCAACACAAACTTAATGTAAACCGCTCCAAACTTGATTGCAGAAAATATGAATTCAGCGGCAGAGTGGTCAATGCCTGGAATGCACTACCTGACTCTGTGGTTTCATCCCCAAACTCCCATAACTTTAATCTTAGACTGTCTACTGTTGCCCTCGCCCCATTCCTAAAATGTCTGTAAGGGGTGTGCGTAAGCATCCCAAATCTTAATTTCTCACAGCTTTTTCTATATTAATGATAAAATTAAAATATTTTGATCAGCGGTATTGCTCTTTCCTTGACAAGGACATTCCTCACTTCATAAACAGATTAGTAATGTATTCTATATAGGGTTGCCCCTTGGAGGCTACTTAGAAGCTATAGCTGGTCCACCATGCAGTGATGTAGGCAGTATTGAACACACCTTGCTATGCCCATTGTACTGCCAGCTGCACTGGTTACCAGGTGGCTTCCAGTGTAATTCAATGTACTATAAATCATCTATAGAGCCATTCATGGCATAAAGCCCTGTAATTTGAGCAACTGCCTATCACCAGTAGTTTTACCCATCCAGTGTGATTGGGCAAAGTTGACACACTTTGCATTCCATCAATTAAGTTCCATCATCCTGTGGTAACTCAGGAAGAGTGTCTACTCTATAGTTGGACATGTATTCTGGTGTATCATCTCAAGAGGTCCAGTTTCTCCCATCTATAGTATTCAGGATGCTATTGAAAATGTAGCTGTTCTCCCTGGCCCTAGGCTGTGTGAAGATTTTTCCTGTTGTTGTCTTGTGTGCTGTCCATTAACTCTTTTTTAGTTTTAGTTTATTTATTTATTTTTTACTTTTAATGACTCTTCTAGAGTCATTGGAAGTCAGGCAGCCTATGAATTGTGTAATTAACTAATTAAAACAGACATAGAATTTGTTATAATCAAGTTTGATTATAGTTTTTAAACAAGTTTAACACTCTTTCCTAATTAGAGTGCCTTCATCTATTCAAGTGATTTGGGAGAAAGTATAAGTGTGCAAGTTGAGAACGTTGTTTGTCTTGTTAAGTTTCTGTTTCTGGAATCTTCTTCAGTGAAAAAGTTGTTTGTTAAAACCTTTATATTGATCTTCTTCTTTCTGTTCTCTTTCAAAAAACATGTGGATAAAATTCCCACAATGTGCTGCCTGGGGAATACTAGATAACATAACTGGAGAACACTATTTTAGACTAAGATGCATATTGCTTTTTTATTTTTATTTCCCTTTAATTCAGCACAAACCTTTCTATGTAGGAAGGATCTAAATATACCGCATAATTATTTACAGCTATATAATTTTATATCAACTATATCTAAAGGCTTTGTCTTTCCAGATGCATGCAAAACACTGTGGACGGTCCTTCAGACATTGTGGAAGACTATCTGTGCGATCAAGAAGAGATGCCAATTGGTGCTCGAAAATGCATACTGCCATGTCCAGAAGACTGTGTCATATCTGAGTGGGGCCACTGGTCTAGGTGTTCCTTGGTAAGAATTTTAAGAAAGTAAGGATTCTTTTGTCCAACCAAATCAAAATTGACGAAGATACTTTATTCTGAAATGCCAAGCCAGTAACCCAGCTAGATATTTCTATGAATAACTTATCTTTCTATTAAGCCATAGAATCAAACCATCTAGTGCAGTGGTAGTCAACCTGGTTCCTACCTCCCACTAGTGGGCATTCCAGCTTTCATGGTGAGGGGTAGGGGTTTTGTCTGATACTGAAGCACTTTCCTTTTTTAAATTTAATTGACTTCCCTACTTTATAAATCACCATTACTGTGGAACCGGTGGGTGGTTAGAAAATTTTACTACTAACAGAGATACAAAAGTAGGTGGTAGGTATAAAAAGGTTGACTACCCCTGATCTAGTGTTTAATTATCATCTCTGAAAATAAGGGGTTTTTTCACGTGACCTGCTTCCTGTTCCTTTTAAACTAAAGATTCTAGAGACTGTATATCTTGAGTAATTGCTCTGTCAATTGTTGTAAAAAACTGTTAACAATGTATTGTTAGAGTGCAGAGAAGCGCAACAAAGATGATTAGGGGACTGGAGACTAAAACATATAAAGAACGGTTGCAGGAACTGGCTTTGTCTAGTTTAATGAAAAGAAGTACCAAGGGTGACATGATAGCAGCCTTCCAATATCTCAGGGGTTGCCACAAAGAAGAGGGAGTCAAACTATTCTCCAAAGCAGCTGAGGGTAGAACAAGAAGCAATGGGTGGAAGTTAATAAAGGAGAGAAGCAACTTAGAACTGAAGGAGAAATTTCCTGACAGTTAGAACAATTAATCAGTGAAACAGCTTGCCACCAGAAATTGTGAATGCCCCAACACTGGAAGTCTTCAAGAAGATGTTGGATAGCCATTTGTCTGAAATGGTATAGGGCTTCCTGCCTAGGCAGGGAGTTGGACTAGATGACCTCCAAGGTCCCTTCCAACTCTGCTATTGTATTGTATTGTATTCCCTTCCCATCTCATGTATGTGATATATTTCTGTATACATATGTAGCGCTAACCCTCACAAGGGCCGCTGAAGTCTAGGTTCTCCTGGCCCTCTTCGTATGGCTGCCAGTCCAACCTGGCCCCTCTCTGATGCACTTATACTTGCCAGGGTCTGTGATGGGGTGGTGGTCAGCCTTCTCTCAGCAGGCAGGTCACGGATAGGGTGGTATTCAGATGGTGACTGATGGAGCTTCTTCCTCTTCCTCTATCTTTGCTTTTCCTTGAACTGCCTGCTGGGCTCTCCTTCCACAGCCTCTGCTCCTTCGTTGCTTTCTCTGCTTGCCTCCTTTCACTCACACTCTTCTCTCACTCAGGCTTGCCCCACTGTAGCCTCTATATCCTATTCCCCTATCTCCCTGAGGCTTGGTCCACAGAAACCTCTGCTATACTATTCCTTTATTCCCTCAGTCCTGGGCCCTCTTCCTCACACCTCCTCTCTCCATATTTTACTCCTCAGGCCAACCCCTCCTTCCTCTCCTTGCACTCCTCCTGTCTGCTCCCCTTCCTCCCAAACCGTCCCTTTATTCCCTCCCCCCAGCTACACACAGATCTTCAATTTTCCTCCTTTATAATATTTCAAAGACTTCTCACTTTGAACCTATATTCTACAGTTTTAAAACTACTTTATTTTGACAAAAAAACTAGATGGTCACTACAACCATTAAACTGTAATTAGTCTAAAAGGTCAGCTAAGCCAGACGTGAGCCATAGTACTGTAGTCTTTTAGCTTGCTGTTGTTAATCCTGATTCTGCAAACTGCTTAGTGTTATGTGTGTTCTAGGCCAGGGCTATCAAACTCGATTTCATTGAGGGTTACATCAGGATTGTGTTTGACCTCGGGGGTGGGGTGGGCATGGCCAGGATGGGTGTGACCAGCTCAACATCACTCATGTCAGGGGCACCTGTGGTGGCCCAAGCACTCTGCCAGTGAAAACGGGCTCCCAAGCACCATTTTTGGCTACCTGCAGCCCTCAAGAGCTGTTTTTGACTGTGACAGCCTTCTGTAACCCTCTGCCAGCGAAAATGGACCTCCATTTTCACTGGCAGGGGCACCATAGGCTGGTCCTTCATTGTTTTTTGGGCAGCCCCACAGACCAGATTTAAGCACCTGCAGGTCGGATCTGGCCCTGGGCCTTGGGTTTTACATCTTTGTTCCAGGTCATTGATAACAATGTGACTAAAATCTCATTACTTTAATTCAGGGATACATCTTATTAATGAAAGCAATATAATTATTAAATTATATTTTTTTTAAATGTAAGTATTTAAAGCAGGGGTAGTCAACCTTTTTATACCTACCGCCCACTTTTGTATCTCTGTTAGTAGTAACATTTTCTAACCGCCCACCGGTTCCACAGGAACGGTGATTTATAAAGTAGGGAAGTCAATTAAATTTAAAAAAGGAAAGTGCTTCAGTATCGGACAAAACCGCTACTGTCCACCATGAAAGCTGGAATGCCCACTAGTGGGCAGTAGGGACCAGGTTGACTACCATTGATTTAAAGTATACACTGAATATTTAAATGTTATATATAAACAGATCTGTGTATCACTTTCTACACTATTATGCTCACAATAAATGTGAAAGAGGAATTCAGATTTTTAAAATATAATTATGAGTTCTAACTCACTTAATATGATCCCTAGGTAAGTGTGGATTTTGAGCCCAATTCTTTTAAATACTTTTGCCTTAAAGAATTTTTATTAAGTTTTATCAAAGTAAAAGGATGTTTGATTTCTTTTCTCAGCCCTGTAATGGAAGCAGTGTGAGGGAACGCTCAGCAAAGATCTTAAGGCTACCTCAGGAAGAAAAGGTCTGTCCTTCTACAGTGGAGTCCGAACCTTGTAATCTGAACAAAAACTGCTATCACTATGATTACAATGTGACAGGTAATGATGTTGATTAAATCCTAATAGATTGCAGCCTGACAGAAAATATAGGTAGTCCTTGATTTATGTCCACAATTGAGCCCAAAGTTTCTGTTGCTAACTGAGATATTTGTTAAGTGAGTTTTGTCCCATTTTATGACCTCTCTTGTCTCAATTGTTAAGCGACTCTGTCAATGAGTAAGTTACAATATACAATATATACAATAGCAGAGTTGGAAGGGACCTTGGAGGTCATCTAGTCCAACTCCCTGCCTAGGCAGGAAGCCCTACACTATTTCAGACAAATGGCTCTCCAACATCTTCTTAAAGACTTGCAGTGTTGGGGCATTCATAACTTCTGGAGGCAAGCTGTTCCACTGAGTGAGTTGATTGGTGAGAAGCCAATGGCTTCTCCATTGACTTTGCTTATCAGAAGATTGCAAAAGGTGATCACATGATCTTTAGTCACAGCAACGGTCATAAATATGAATCAGTTGCCGATTTTGATCACATGATCATGGGGATGCTGCAAAGATCATAACTATGAAAAATAGTCATAAGTCACTTTTTTCATTGCTGAGGTAACTTTAAATGAACTGTTGTAAATTGTAGCCTACCTAAACTGCAGCTCACCAGACACATTTCAAATAGTCAAACATTTTTTATAGCCTGGTTTTCTATCCTGATAGTTTTCCATTACATCTCCACCTCCAAATTCCCATACTATTCTGTGTCTGGTAAGTAGTTAATCCATTCTGCAGTAAAGTTATTTGGACTCCCTCCAAATATCTATATATTTGATATCTTCCACCATATAAAAGTAGTCCTTAACTTACAACCACAAATGGGACCCGAATTACTGTTGTAATTTGTTGCAGTAAAAAGTTACATCAGAACTGAATTCGCGATAATTTTTATGTTGGTTATTAAGTGAATTCAACTTCCCTAGTTGAATTGGGATTCTTTTTTTGCTGGAGGGTTTTTTGTTTTTGGAATTGTGATCAGGACACCAAAATGAGTCATAAATGTGAGCCAGTTTGCCAAGCTTCTGACCATGAGGGATGGAATGGTTGGTTGTAAGTGCAAGTACCGGTCATGGTAATTTTTTTCTGAATAGTTCTAGCTTTGAATCATTGTTAAACAAATGGTCATAAATCAAAGACTCTCCAGAGTTGATGTGATTAGTTGGTTATTTCCACAAATTTTGAAGCTCTCCCAAACTCTCCTAACCTTCCTTTCGTATCTGGATAGTTTTATTTTGGATCTGAATTCACAGACAGATAACAGAGCTCACTATCAGAATATAGGACATCTTACCCCACCCACCCCACCCCATTTTCTTTGTCTAATCTTCGAGAGTCAAAAACTGATATTGCCTAAGGCTGGGATTCCCAACTTTTTTCCAGCTAAGAACTTCATTGTGCTTAGAAAAGTACGCTTAGCCCTGAGAAATAGGGTGTGTCAAGGATGATGACGTGTGGAGACAGAAATAAATCTGAAGTGGATCTAATTTAATTAAAAACTACATTAATCAAATGTAGATAAAAGTTCCCTTGTGTTTTATATCTTTTCTATTAAAAATTATAACAGGCTCTGAAGTTGTGCTCTTCTAGATTTGACTACTACTTTATGCACTCTTGCAAGGTGATCAATGTGATGTGATGCCCAGTATTACCTGTTTAAAAGGCTGGTTCAGTGTGTATTAATTCCATTGCTATGCTCATCACTTGTGTCCTTAGGAGGCTGACACAAGAAATCTATTGTAACTCATCTGAATCTTTTGAAAATAAAGGAAAATATAAATGTGGGAGTAGGGCAGGTTACTGAATTTATTGGCTTTTGGTACAACACACATGAAATCTTTTTCACTGACTACCATTCTTCTTTTCTTCCCTTCCTTTCAAGACTGGAGCACATGCCAGCTAAGTGAGAAAGCTGTTTGTGGCATTGGGATCAAAACAAGAATGCTTGATTGTGTTCGGAGTGATGGGAAGTCAGTTGACCTGTTATTCTGTGACAAGGTAGGTGAATATTTTCCCTTGTTTTGTGGTTGAAAACCATCATCTATAAAGCTTTCTCTTCAGTGTGTGTGATCAATCTTATGGACAGATGCTTCTCAAAGATATTCAGGGACTGCTGTAAATGAGCCTTTGCCATGATCAGTGATTTTTGTCATTTAATTCCCGCTTTTTGCTTAAGTGAGTGATCACTAAGGTATGCTATTCCCCCTCCCCTCCGATGAAATAATGGTTTGGGAACAATAAGACAACATGGTAAATAAATGAATAAGAATATTCAAGGTGAATAATTGTATGTAAATCTTAATTGGAATAGCCATCATTGTCCTAATTTGGAGTGATTCTTTTGTAATTTTTGATCTTCTGCCAAAGTGGTATATTTCTCTTTATCTCTCTCCCTGTCTCTGGTTTTTGGGATGTCATTTTCCCAATTGTAAGTTATTTGGCCTTTTTGTAAATTTGTAGGGGGGGGGGATGCCTGCACAAAAATTAGGCTGTGCTGAAACTGACCAGGCTGTTTGTCGTTTGATGCAAGGAGGCAAATTTCTGGGTGACAGAGACCAAAGGGTGGAGGCTAGCAACATTGGCTCTATAAGACATACAGACATTTTCACCCACTTTGGGGAGGGGGGCAGTATGTAAATTCACTACAGGTACAAGTTGAATGGGAAAGAACACCTGAAAAATGATGTGTTGTTCATTATAAAAAATATGTGCTCAGTTGGACCAATTTGTGCTTCTTGCAAATGTGGTTAATCTATTATAAAGCCTCAACAGAAAAAAAAAATTCTATGGAAAGTATTAATTTGTAATTAGAATGTAAGGAGTTTGTACAGAAATGTGAATGAAGCTGGTTAGGACATTAAGTAGAAATCTTGGGTGAAATAATCATTATACAACTATTGAGCAGATTGCTCTCAATCAAGATTGGAAAGAGAACGATTCAATTTCCCACAGCCTCAAAGATGCAAAAGGGAAAGGCCTGGAATTCAACCATGAAACAAAATATAGGGCTTAATTTCTGCATTTCTGCAAGAGACAGATCATTTGTGTATGCATGGCTTCTACCTCATTTGCAATAAAGGAATACACACATAATTATGTTGTGTCTGTGAACTTTTCTGCTGTAAGCAAGTCCCTTGAAGTGGAATGTCTGGAAAGCTGAGATTTATTGCTGTGCTTGGCATGAAATCTAATAGCATATGTCTCCAAACAATATTTGGCAATTGGTTTCTGTTGTATTATTTTATATTGCTTATTTAATGAGACATGATTCAATGTATGCCTCTTAACATGGCTATTTGAAAAGCATGAGTGCCTTTTCTGAAATTATAAGGAATGGTGGAATTAATTAAGTGGGAAACCAGAATAATCATTCCCTCCCATTAAAAAAAGCAATGTTTACATCAACTACTTGAATAGTTAGGATAGAGCCATTTTCTTTACTTCCCATTATGATTTAGGATCATCGTTTTAATATTCAGCTTCCTATTTTCGTGATATTTATTCTCTAGTTGTAAGCAAGACATCAAGATGTCTATTTTTTGTGTACAAAATACCTACTGTCTGAACATAATAGAACAATGTTTCTTAAAGTGTAGTTCCAGAATCCTCTTAAATTCTCAAAAATTTAGCACAAAATTTAGAACAATGACAATTCTCATTTTTTTTTTGTGTTCTGTCAAATCATATTTTTTTCATGAAAAATATTTTGTATTTATGGTTAGTCTTCAAATTATGAAGGCATTTGGAACTAGAGTTTTTGTGTCTAAATGATATGGTCATAAGGGACTATATCCCTTAGTTTCAGAAATTCAGAAATTCACTAATGATTATATGGTATTACTGACCCCTTGAACAGGGGAATGAGAAAGAATGATTTTTTTGCATATAGTATCACATTTAATTGGGGATTATTATTTTTTAGCTGTTGAAGATATTATTGACCCCAGGAAAATAATACTGATATCATCAATGTGGAAGGCAGTGCAAAGCTGACTTTCAAAAAACTCTTTTAGCTTTTTTTTTTAAGTATACCACTTTTTAAAAAAAAATATGCATCACTGAAAATGAACACTTTGCCACCAAATTTGGTCAGTTTGATCTTAATAATCTATGATGGCCGTAAAATGGAACTGGGGCTGTAGGAGGCTATAGATTATAAGAGAAAGCCAATCAATTTTATTAAAGAACTATAAGAGTATTTAGGTCCTGATACGAATTGGTACAATTTTTCCTTTTGTGATTATTAATTTATAAGTGTTACCTTCTGTTAAGAAGTGTTACCTTCTGTTGAGTTGATAATTTTTCATCTGACATACTGATAGGTGTATCCTTTTCTTTCTTTTTTAGCTTGGTCTGGAAAAAACGTGGAATATGAACACCTCATGCATGGTGGAATGTCCTGTCAACTGTCAACTGTCAGACTGGTCTCCATGGTCTGAATGCTCCCAGGCTTGTGGTCTAACTGGTTAGTTCAGAAGCTTCCTGGTGATTGATAAATGAGCCCAGTTATCAGTCATCAGAAAAAAAGAAGGGACAGAGGCTTAGGTAGAAAGATTGCTAGATTGAGGCAGATTTGGTTTGGTTTCCTATAAGCTTGCTATATTGCCAGCTTTGTGCTGAACAAATTGTCATTCTGATTCCGAGGACAGAAGATGGGGTGAATGTTTCTGTGGGATGACCACAGGAAGCTATCTCTATGTAGCTCAATCTTGGCAATATGTAGATGTATGAACTTCAAATAATCACTGGTTGAGGATTATGGGAGTTGAAGTCCATACAACTTAAAGTTACCAAGGTTGAGAAACACTGCTGTATGGTGTACTGGAGCAAACAAAGCTTGCTTTAAACTGGAAAAAACTTTGCCTAATTGTATTATGTTTCCTTTCTGCAAAGTAGCTTAAAGGTAAAGGTTCCCTTTACACGTATGTGCTAATCATTCCCGACTCTAGGGGGTGGAGCTCATCTCTGTTTCAAAGCCAAAGAGCCAGCGCTGTCCAAAGACGTTTCTGGTCATGTGGCCAGTATGACTAAATGCCAAAGGCGCATGAGACGCTGGGACAAGTAATGGCAGCTCACTCCACTACGCGGTACTAGGAATTCAAACCACCAAACTGCCTGATCGACAGGCTCTGATTGACAGGCTCAGCATCTTAGCCATTGAGCCACTGCGCCCCCTACAAAGAAGCTTACAACTATGTTATAAAGGCATCTCTTTTGTGCTCACAAAAGGTAGAATATTGAGGAAGATACTAAAAATGTGAGGGTATTGAGATCAGATATTCTCCTATTTGTACTTAAGCCTTAATTATGAAGAACAAACTATATATAAGGAGAAAAACACAAAGCCAGAGTGATACTTCTCACCATTCTTTTTTAACAAAAAATACATCTACTTGAGGAATAGGTGCTTTTTCCTCTTAAGTTTCTTACTCACACCATTTTAAATAGCAACTAGGATTACTTTTCAACCAGAGCCTGACTGATCTTTTTTCAAATGGGTGAAATTTAAAACTACCTGAACTAATATAATGCCAAGCCAGAATTTTTACTTCAATTTCTTAGCAAGCCATAGTGATATAACTAGAGCTGGCATATTACTGAATACCAGTAGGATGATTCACGCAGCAGGTTAAACTTTAAAAAAAAATCCTTTGATTATGTATGAGTTTTATTAAATGCCTGACTCTGTAGACTCTAGAGGGTAAAAAAATCAAAGCAATTTTAGAATAATGCAATAAAAACAAAAAAATGTAATAGCATACAATAATGGCACTGATCTTCCTTTTGCTAGTTATCAAAGGCTTATTGAAAAGTCATGTTTTTACTGCTCTCTGGAAATTAATAAAAGTGGGCAGCATTTGTGTTAACAATATAAGTTTGCCAAAGAAAAACTGCTGCCATCATGCACACTTCAGTGCTCCCTACTACTACACCTCCTAATAGAAGAGGACTTTTAGCAGGAGATTTCAACAAATTAGAAGAGAAGACTCACTGGAAAAGTCCCTGATGTTGGGAAAGGTTGAAGGCAAAAGGAGAAAGGGACTGCAGAGGACTAGATGGTTAGATAAAACGATCAGTGCAACGTACATGAATCTGGTCAAACTCTGGGATACAGTGAGGGACAGGGGGGCCTGATCCACGGGCCATGCTGTGATCCATGGGTCATGAAGAGTTGGATACGACTTAGTGACTGAACAACAGCAATTTCATTTACTCAGGTTAGATGGACATAATTGACTTGGATGAGAAGTCTCTGAAATACCTAGTCCCAAGCTATATAGGCAATAATCAACATCCTTGAACTGCAGTTGGAAAAAACCAATAACCAGCACTATTCCTGCAATAGTATTATGTGACTGTACTTCAGTTCTTGTACTAAGCAGCTGATGTGCTTTGCTAGCTGCTGTTTTTAATCTTCATAGTCTTCATTTATGTGAATTTTAGTAATTGAAGTACTGGAAGACAAGAATATAAGCCATAGTCCTAGTGCCTCCTGTTCTGGGTAAAGTTACAGCTGATATGCCTAGGCTCTTCTAGCCTTTGTGCTCTTCCAGCAGCAGTGGTGATTTTAGGAGAAGCCCAGATTATGAACCAACTCTTTCAAAGGAAGCCCAACCCTGCGAGGAGTCAAGGTGGATGTCTCCTGTTATCAGTTGGCTTCTGAATCAACCATTATTTCATTTTGCTTGCGTTTTGGTTTTTTTTGGTTTGTTTGCTTATACAATGGAAGTGTAATGATGGATGGATACTTAATCAAGAATGCATTATAGGTGTTAATCTTATTTTCTTCTTTTGAATAGGGGATTCCTTTCTATTTGTGATATCATAGGAACTGTGATAACATTGCAGCATGGTTAATTTATAGCATTGGCAGATAATTCTGCTGTTAGTGGCTGTCAAAGTTGCATTCAATATAACAATTATTTCTTTATTGCTCCAAATTTGCCCAAGATGCCTATTATGGTAGTAGTATTTGATATTTGATAGTGTTCTTGTCAAGAAGATGTCAAATTATCCTGTTCAGACAAAAGTAAAAATATACAAAAGTACATGCTTGTAATACATACATCTATTTGTCTCATCATTGCATATTTTGCCCCAGTAAGGAAGAAAAACAGATCCAAAAAACCAAAAAGGATTCTAGATCACTAATGAGAGTGGGGGGGAGGTGAACCTTCCTTGTGAAGGTTGTTGAGAGTGTGATGGCACAGCAGTTCCCTCGACACCTGGAGGAAACTGCTTATCTAGACCCGCGCCAGTCCGGCTTCCGACCCGGGCATAGCACCGAGACGTCATTGGTCACTTTAGTGGATGATCTGTGGAGGGCCCTAGATAGAGGCTACTCCTCTATCCTAATCTTGTTAGACCTCTCAGCAGTTTTTGATATCATCGACCATGGTATCCTATTGCATCGACTGGGGAGGTTGGGATTGGGGGGCACTGTATTACAGTGGTTCTCCTCCTACCTCTCCGGTCGGTCGCAATTCGTGTTGACAGGGGGGCAGAGGTCGACGGCAAGGCCCCTATAGTGTGGGGTGCCTCAGGGGTTGGTCCTCTCGCCCCTCCTGTTCAACACTTATATGAAACCGCTGGGTGAGATCATCATGGTTGTGGGGTAGAGCACCAGTACGCTGATGATACTCAGCTGTACATATCTACCCTCAACCATCCCAATGATGCCGTCGAAGTGATGTCCCGGTGTCTGGAAGCCATGCGGGTCTGGATGGGAAGTAACAAACTTCGGCTCAACCCATCCAAGACCGAGTGGCTGTGGTTCCCGGCATCCCGGTACAACCAACTGATTCCATCGCTGGTCATTGGGGGGCGAGTCACTGGCCCCTGTGGAAAGGGCTCGCAACCTAGGAATCCTCCTGGACTCACGGCTGTCCTTGGATGACCATGTGACAGCCGTGACCAGGGGGGCCTTTTACCAGGTTCACCTGGTACGCCAGTTGCGCCCCTTTCTTGACCAGGACGCCCTCCACATTGTCACTCAAGCGCTCGTTGCGTCCCGCCTAGACTATTGTAATGCTCTCTACATGGGGCTCCCCTTGAGGTGCATCCGGAGGCTTTTGGGAGCTTCACGATGCTCCCATGTAACACCTCTCCTGCGCGAGCTGCACTGGCTGCCGGTGGCCTTCCGGGTGCGCTTCAAGGTGCTTGTCACCATCTTTAAATCGCTCCATGGCATGGGGCCTAGTTATTTGCGGGACCGTCTCCTGCCACAC
Organism: Rhabdophis nuchalis; assembly: GCA_039707465.1. Taxonomy (NCBI): domain Eukaryota; kingdom Metazoa; phylum Chordata; class Lepidosauria; order Squamata; family Natricidae; genus Rhabdophis; species Rhabdophis nuchalis. Next base: position 42,159,660 of record CM077647.1, on the reverse strand, counting down.
ACCTCCCACTGACCGATCCGCTCCCACAGAGAGGGCCTCCTCAGGGTGCCAACCGCTGGTCAATGCCGGCTAGCGGTGTCCAGGGAAGGGCCTTCTCTGTAGCAGGGCCAGCCCTCTGGAACAACCTACACCCGGACTTCGTACTATCACGGACCTTCCCCTCTTTCGCCGCTCACGTAAGATGTACTTCTTTCACCAAGCCGGTCTAGCTTAGAGTTTAGAGCTCAGATGCGACATAATTTTAGCAAATTAAGGAATGGATTTTAGAATTTTATTAATGGAAATATTTTTAGCACAGGTTATTTAATTTAATTCATTTTAAATATTGTCATTGTATTTATTGTTATTTGTTGGTGATTTTTAATTTCCTGTGCACCACCCTGAGTCCATCTTGATGGAGATAGGAGCGGTATATAAATCGGAAAAATAAATAAATAAATAAATAAACGAATAGATTGAGGGATTTATATGTGTATAACATCTGTCACACCTGACACATAACAGAATTTCGACTTTCCAATTTTTTTAGCCAGCCTTCCCTACTTGGTATCCTCAAGCTATGCTGGCCTTTAATTAGCCCAATTACTGATTGGGAGTTCTGTGAGTTGAATCTAATACATATGGAGGTTGGATGAATGAGAAAGATTGATCCATATTTCTGGGCTGCTCCTTAAAATGCACCAGCTGTGCAGGGAAGAACATCATTCCTAGCTAAAGAAGGATTTATGGCCTGAAATTACTGTCTTAAAACACATACAATATCAGTACTAATGGTCTCTCTTTTTCTTTGCTTTGAAGGAAGGATGACACGAAAGAGAACTGTTATTCAACCTTTCCAAGGTGATGGCAGACCTTGTCCTTCACAAATGGAGCAGTTCAAACCTTGCCCAGTAAAACCTTGTTATCGGTGGCAGTACAGTTCATGGGAAGAATGTAAAGTTGAGGTAAAACTAATACCTGGAGGTTTTCATCCTTAGATATTAGTGATGCATATACCGATATATGGCATCTGGAGTATATGGAGAATGCCAGATGTAAAAAAAGCTGATTTATATCTATATAAATAAAAACGTAAAATAGTTTGTGCAAAGCCGCTAATCTCAGAAAGTACTGCACTGATCGGCACCAAATTTTCACACAATGTTCCCAAGGACTTTTGATGCAATCATACGTACATTTTGTGTGGCTGGCACACGTGTGTCATGTGCAAGCAGCACAAACGTAAAAGGTATGTGCTTCACAGGTTTTCACCTCACTTAAGCTCCTCCCACCTGGCCACTTCTTATGATGCATCACACACATGCCCCTCACATTTCCAATGGTCGTTTTCTCAGCAACTGAATAAGCCTCCAACGTTCCCTCACACATGGCACACTCCCATGTGGCCCAGGCAGGCCTTCTAGGCCCAAAACAAGATGCAGGGGATGGCACACTCCCATGTGGCCCAGGCAGGCCTTCTAGGCCCAAAACAAGATGCAGGGGGTGGCACACTCCCATGTGGCCCAGGCAGGCCTACTAGGCCCAAAACAAGATGCAGGGGGTGGCGCACACCCATGTGGCCCAGGCAGGCCTTCTAGGCCCAAAACAAGATGCAGGGGGTGGCACACTCCCATATGGCCCAGGCAGGCCTACTACGCCCAAAGCAAGATGCAGGGGGTGGCACACTCCCAGGTGGCCCAGGCAGGCCTACTAGACCCAAAACAAGATGCAGGGGGGTGGCACACTCCCATGTGGCCCATTTTTGGTCCCAGGAGGCTGCATGGTATGTAGGTAGAGGGCAAGAGAGAGAGAGAGAGAAAAATATGGTAGGTAGGTAGATAGGTAGAGGGATAGAGAGGGGGGAAATATAGTAGGTAGGTAGAAGGATAAAGAGAGAGAGGGAGAAATACAGTAAATAGGTAGGTAGGTAGGTAGGTAGGGAGGTAGGGAGGTAGGGAGGTAGGTAGGTAGGTAGAGGGATAGAGAGAGATAGGAAAAATACAGTAGATAGGTAGGTAGGTAGGTAGATAGAGGGATAGAGAGAGATAGGGAAAATACAGTAGGTAGGTAGGTAGGTGGAAAGAAAGAGAGAGCAGGAAAATACAGTAGGTAGGTAGTTAGAGGGATAGAGAGAGATAGGAAAAATACAGTAGGTAGGTAGGTAAAGGGGTAGAGAGAGAGGGAGAAATGTAGGTAGGTAGGTAGTTGGGAGGTAGGTAAGTAGAGGGATAGAGAGAGAGGGAGAAATACAGTAGGTAGGTAGGTGGGATAGAGGGAGAAATATAGTAGGTAGGTAGGTAGAGGAAGAGAGGAAGAAATACAGTAGGTAGGTAGGTTGGGAGTTATACGGTGGTTATGTGTATGTGTTTGTGTGTGCAGGTGTAGATCTACACACAGATTGGTTGGCCATTTAACCAGACTGGGCCACAGCAATGCATGACTGCGTACAGCTAGTACTTCTATAGACAGCCTTACACTTTGGCCTAGACACAAAAACAAGATTCTATAGAACAATTAATTAATGAGCTATTCTATCTTATCTACACTTGTCTCATTTATTAAATAAGAACTTTTTATTAAATGTGTACTTAGAAAACATACATGACCTGATTTTTCCTATGGTTAGGAAATAGGCATGACTTTATTTTTCCTAAATTGTTAAGCCTAAGGTGGTGTGCATCAATTTTGGCTTTTCAATGGAAATTTTACTTATACAGTACATATAGATCTTTAATTATCACAACTTAAGCCACTAATTGTATGCACTTTGGCACTAGCTGTGGTTCCAAAGCATGGCCCAGGATCCCATTGCCCTTTTGTGGCATTATATTCAGGTTTTTTTTCTCTCCTTATTCTGACTTCTTGTGAACATCTTTTCCAGGATGCCCAGTGTGGAGAAGGGACAAGAACTAGAAATATTTTCTGTGTGGTCTATGATGGATCTAGTGATGACATTGGCAAAAAAGTTGATGAAGAATATTGTGGGGAAATTGAACCTATGGTTGATGGCAATAAGAAAATTGTACTTGAAGAAGCTTGTTCTGTGCCTTGTCCAGGTATTTCATTTGTTTGCATATTTTGCAAAACTGATGTTGAATCCACCACTGATTGATATTTTGAAAGAAAGACAAAAAGAATATGTTATTCCTATATCAAGTTGTTGTGGATCAAAGGAAGGCAAAATGAATTTGACCTCTACATTAATATTTTCTTTAAACTCTCTTATTACAACAGAAAGGTAAAGTTATTAATACATTAATAATTTGGAATGCAAGAAATATTTACTAAAAAAATATCAGAGATTTCAAGATAATCTCTGGTTTAGAGATAAACTTGCATAAAATAGCATGAACATACATATGACAAAATTGACTTTGATTGCATTTGTGGTACTGCTGATAAAATCTGACAGAGCTGGCCAGGCTTGTCCTAGCTACCTGCAGTACAAGTAGGTACAGGGCAGGTAACTTTATCTATACCATTGGTTCACAACTTTTTTTTGGCCATTCCCCACCTAAGCATCTTTAAAATTCTGATGCTCCCCTGTGACATATAATTCTTTCTTTATTCAAAAAGTGGACTCTACTCACCCAGAGGAAGCCTAAAAAGCCATTAACATGGTTTAAACAAGGTTCATATTGCCCCATTAAAAATCAAATTGACCCCCTGTGGGGCATAGGGCCCACGTTGGGACCTACCGGTCTATACAAATTCTTACTGAACAGTATTTTGCAAAAGTCTCATTAGATCAAAGCTAGGATTGATCATGGAGATCAATATCTATGGACCCTCTTTGCAACAACTGGGCATATGAAAAATGGCTACTTGGAAAGTAAGAGAAATTTGGGAAAACAAGGAGGTAATGGAAACATATGAAATAACTAAAATATATGTCCAAGTTTGAATTGTGTCACCTAGATTGCTATGGATATGAATGGATATGAAAGTAGAAATCAATAGGTTAGTGATAGCTACATGTTATGATCCACTAAATAGTAATTAAGAAAGAACCAAATGAATTTTAGGAACTGTTATGAAACACTCTCAATAAATGCAGTATGTTGGGAGATGAATTTTGTTAAATTGAAGGTGCTGATTACCATCTTCAAAGCGCTGCATGGCATGGGACCTAGCTATCTGCTAGGGGCGCATCCTGCCCCATACATCCCTTCGACCGATTCACTTGCACAGAAAGGGACTTCTCCGGGTGCCGTCCACTAGGCAATGCCAGCGGGCGACTCCCAGGGGAAGGGCCTTCTCTGTCTCAGGCCCTATCCTATGGAATGACCTACCCCCCGACCTCAGAACAACTCCGGACCTCCGCTCCTTCCGCCGAAAGCTCAAAACGTATTTCTTCCAACAGGCCAGCTTGGCCTAATTTATCTTTCCTACCTCCAGTCTGTATATTTAAATTTTTAATTGGGTTTTTAGGGGGTTTAATGTTTTAGGTTTTTAGGTTTTAGCAAGGGGTAATCTAATTTAATCTGATTTTAGATATTTATATTGTTGTATGTTTTTATGTTTTATATCCCCTGTGCACCGCCCCTAGTCCCTTCGGGGAGAGGGAGCGGTATACAAATAAACATTTGATTGATTGATTGATTGAAATTGTATGAACAAAATAGTGAGAATAAGAATAGTGAGAATGATATTGGATCAGACCCCCAAAGAAATGATAATTATGATTATTAGATGAGTATCTTCTTCTCTTTCTCTTTGGGATATATGGTTTAAACATAAGCATTTTCATTTTTTATAAGTTTCATCATTCATTGCTATTCTATTCATCATTTCTAAGCAACTTAAAACCACCCTAATAACTGAAACATTTTGCAATAATTCTTGAAATTCTAATTAGGAAGAATTAGGAAGACAGTCAGTGGGGAGAATCAACACATTTTGATTGAACTTTACATAAAATTGCCTCCTTTTTTCATTATAAAATAAATAAACTTCTGGACAGATTTTTTTTCTCTACCTAATTCAACAGGAAAATAGTGGTTTTCTTAAAGGTAATATTTAACACTACAAGAGCTTTGTTTTTATTCTTGGAATTTTATGGTCTTTCACTTGAAGCCCTTTTCCCACCCCACCTCTTTCACCCAAAAAATTAACATCCCTCTGAGGATAGGTTAACAGGGCACTTACGTGAATGTATCAAAAGATTATACATGTGCCCCAATTATACATATATTGTTTATTCAATAATTCACATTTTTACACAATGTTAGAATGCTTGCAAATAAACCTTCTTTATTAAGTCATTGTTAACACTGAGTTGATTTTACTTGTCAACATAATGTAAAGCAGCATGAATTTTTAATAGCCCATGTACTGAAATAATTAAAGTTCTGTACTCATTTGCAAGCTTGGGCGCCTTTCTAGCTTTATGGCCTCCATTTACAGTATTATTTGCAAATGTGACTTCAGTCCTTTTTTTTTTTTTTTAAGCAGGAACAGTTTTGCCTGGTTCTCTCTTTCCATAGTGAAACTTCCATGATTTTCTCAAGCCTAGAGTTTGCTTAGCAGAAACTGAAAAATATTTTTCTGCTACAGTTAAATTGATTTTTTTATTTTTAAAAAATGAAAACCTACATGTGTTTTCTGGAACATTTTGCTAAGGCCTATACATTTTGTACAGATTTTCTTAAGATACAGATTTTTACAAGCATTTTTAAAAATCTAATGTGATGCATTTTTGTACCTTGATTTCTTTGTTTGTATAGAAATTTCCTTATTATAGATGTTTTGCACATTTATTTAAATTCTCAACCACACTGAGGTTTGGTAAGTACAATTTGGTTTGGTGTGGTTTGGGGTGGAGGCAGTTTGCATAGGTGTGAAATAGATATGGATATAAACTATTTACATTTCCATGAAAATTGAGGTGGAACTATTTTTTCATACATTTCTGATTAGAGTTATGCAGGTTTGAGCATTTGTCAAGGACCCTAAATTCCCCAAAGAGTTCATTCATTCACAATTGCTTCTCTTTCTAAAGAAAATATTCATTTTCTTTCATGAATAATCCCATGTCAGCATCTCAAATGCCAAAACAAAACTCTGGCAAGGATTTTTGCTGTGTCTTATTATTTTAAATCTTAAGATCGCCCATCTTATCACAGAGTTGGGAATCCTTTGCTGCTGCAAAAATTGTTAAACTATAACCTCAAGCATCTGTCTTACACTTAACAAAACCTTCTGGGACATTGTAAACAGGAGTGGGTTGTTGCCGGCGTTGCTGTCAATCATTTAGATTATTATTTTATTATTTATTAAATTTATGTGCTGCTCATTGTAAATAATACTGTGTAGAAATATACTTTAGTAATCTGTTAAATAATGTAAACTAAAATATACAATATAATGATTATATGCGTTCATGCTTATACAGAGATTTGGGAATGAAGTTTACTTAAAAAACAAATTTGGGCAGAATGCTAATTAACTGTAAGAGATCATTACAAACCCTTTTTCTTTGCTAACATGCTGGGTCATTTATATGCCCCCTCCCTTTGCTCTGTAGGTGACTGTTACTTAAAGGAGTGGTCACACTGGAGCATTTGCCAGCTGACCTGCATCAATGGGGAAGATCTTGGTTTTGGAGGAATACAGGTTCGATCACGAGCAGTGATTGTTCAAGATGTAGAAAATCAGCACCTTTGTCCAAACCAAGCTTTGGAGACAAGACAATGTAATGGTAAGTGCCAGAATCTATAGCAAAGTATGTACCATTCTGTTAATAAACACTAAAAAAAATAGCAGGGGGAATATCTCTCTCCTGTTACAGATACAGAAAACAAATGCACACTTTATCTCTTTGTGCTGTCTATGCAGAGGGAGGGTTCAGAATTGAACACTGAAACATGCATTGCTCTATGTGGAAGGTCCCCAGTTCCGAGCAAATATCTCAATAACAGGGTTGGGACTCGAATGCAACATTGCTGCCATTTATGGCAGACTGGACTTAGTAAGATAATTCATGTGCTGATAACATCTAGGCTTGACTCAAGTAAGAGCTGCCTGTGAAGATAATTCAAAACAAAATCTGGTGGGGAATATTGCTTCAACTGAGCATCGGAAAGGAAATTGCTGAGGTTAAAACAGATTTACTAAGCTTTTTAAACCCATCTTTTGGTCCAATTCAAAGTCCTGGTGCTTTTTTCAACTGGCAGGAACTTTGAGTCAGATACCTGTTGCATTGTCCCTTCCAGATGAGTCTAACCTTTGCTTTGGAGCAGGCATGAAACACTGTCATCTTCGCTACCAGTTCAGAATCGGGAGCGTGTGCATCACTTCTGTGCATACGCTGAACTTTGGGTGATGACATCTGAATGGGTGGGTGGGGCTTCCTGCCGGTTCGCCCGAACTGGGACGAACCAGCAGAATACCACCTCTGCTTTGAACCATATGAAGATAATCCTCTCAGTTTTAGAAAATCATCACATGCCAGGATAGGAAAAAGCCCTTTAATGGTGGTATTAGTGTCACAGAATGCTCAGTTAAGGGAATGTTTCTTGTTGTTCATTTCAATTTCTATATTGAACAAGTTTCTTTTTTCTTAAAATTGTGAACATTTTAAATGGCAATTGATCATATGCTGCCCTTATTTGCTGTGCGGTCATTTATTATGCGTATTCATTTTTAATATCTCTATAAAATGTTTTCCTTGAAAACTAAATGTCTAAAATAAATATACACATGAACTATGTGATGTTTGATTTCTGTAGATTTTATGTGCCATTTCAATTCCTGCTCATAGGGTGATCTTATTAATAAAACTAAAAGTAAAACTAAAATAAAAAGCAAAATGGAAGGCAACCACCAGGCATAACTTTCCAATCCAAGCCAAAAGCTAGAATATAATGGAATCTTTCAATCTTTTCAATTCAGATGGCCATTGTTATGAATACAATTGGTTGGCCAGCGCATGGAAGGGATCATCTCGGACTGTATGGTGCCAAAGATCAGATGGTTTAAATGTTACAGGTAATATTAACTTTACTTTCTTTTTTACATTATTGAATAAACTAATTATTTTTAAAAATTATAGGATATATTGTAGGAATTTTCAAGTGTTTATTAGGGATAGAAAGAATATGGCTATTCGTATGTTATTGAAAGAGAACTCATATCACACCCTCTCATCACAGCTATAATCCAGCAGAAGTTATCAACATACGGAATAGGCATATAATTCTTATTCCTAATTTAGATAAAGCAACAAAGTTGAATTAGAAGTGCTGATAGAGGGCTAAATGAATGACCTCCAATATTATACCCTATTTTCCGAGAACAGCTTACTTGAACTGGATGGATTTGCTTTTGAGCAGACATATGCAGTATCATAATAATTACCTCTATTTAGATCTGACTCATTACAATTTTGAGTATAAAAAATCCAGCATGAACATTTCAGAACTTGCTATGTAGAAAAACCATACAAAGTTTGCATGAAAAATCAGTGAGCAATTGACATTTCTGTATGTGAAGTTTAGCCTTGAATGTTAATCAAAAACAATTTTCATAATAGCCTGAAATTCATAATGGACTTCAGTGCCAGTATAAATTTCCAAAAATTAGCAGTATAAATGTCTATGATTAATTAAAAGATTACTCAATTCTTATAGTCTTTTAATCTATTGATAGCTGCCATGAGGCAGTAGGAAGTTATTTAGGAGCCATTAAATAACTTTTCTATGGAAAGCCTTTAAATTCTTGATAGGAATAGAAGTGTGTCAGAGCTCTTAAGGTCTCTTGATAAATGTTAATGACTACTTATAAAAGCCTATAATAATTAGCTATCATTTCTATAGCACTGAGAATATCTAGTTAATAGGAAAGTCAGTCATAGTCAAATAGCTTTTGCTTTACAATACAATTTGATACATAACAGCATCATTCATTCAACAGCTTCCCATCTATTTTATTCACTTATTCCTTAACAGTGACTGTTAAAAACATTGGGGTTTTGAATGAAGTCTCATGGCCATCATGTTGACTTTTTGACTGTTACCCATGTGTAAATAAAATAAACTCGTAATCAACATAAGCAATTTTACATCTTACTGTTTCAAGAAATAAGTACCTACATACCAGTGAAACCACTGAAAAAGCAAGATGTAACAGTGCTAGATTTTGAGTGAAATATCTCCATTGAAATGTATGGTCTGCCTATTCTATTCTCTGGCCATTTGGCATTAAGTGAAGTGCTTCTCTGACCATAGGCAAGTTTTTATTTCTTTTCTTTTGAAGCCTCTGTCACCAGACTTTTTTTTTTAGAGAGAATCTAATAATCCCCAGAACCTTCTTTACAGAGCCAGGAAGAGAGAATAAAAATAATGAGCCCAATCTTGTATTCAGCTGGCAGACAAGATGATTCCTGGCTGAGGGTTTTCATAGCCAAATTGCCAACTGCTCTTTGAGCAGAAGGTGGCTGGTAGTTTAGGAAAATACTCAAATTGGATATCAGGGCTGAATAGTAATGTCCGATTCCTATTACATCAGATCCTAGACCAGCAGACTGTCCAGACAGCCACTCAAGCCTTAGTCCTCTAATCTATAGACAATACATTTTGGCTATATCTATAAGCAATAAATTTTTATAAGATTGTTCTTAAAGATCCCTTAGAACAGTGATGGCGAACCTATGGCACGGGGGCCACAGGTGGCACGCGGAGCCATTTCCAGGGCATACGAGGCATTGCCCTGTCAGCTCCAGCATGCATGTGTGTGCTGGCCAGCTGATTTAGGCCTTCTTTTGAGGCCATTTTTCACCCTCTGGAGGCTTCAGGGAAGCTCCTGAAGCCTCTGGAGGTGGGGGGGGGAAGCTGTTTTCACCCTCCCCAGGCTCCTAGAAAGTCTCTGGAGCCTGGGGGGGGTGAAAATGGTGTGCCAAAAGCAGGGGGTCGCACACATAGCATTATGGGTGTGGCACGCCCACATACGACCCCCCGTGTGCTCCCCCCGCTTTTGGCACGCGAGCCAAAAAAGGTTAGCCATCACTGCCTTAGAAGCTTCAACTTATCCAGAATATATGTGGCAGGACCAGTGATGGACATAAACACAGTACACGCAAGTAACACCTCCAATTTATGAGTTGCATTTCTTGCCATTAAGTTCTGGGTGCACATCAAGGTGTTGATTAACATCTGTAAAACTCTTAATAGCACTGGCCCTGATTATCTGAGACACACAAAGTTGACATGCTCAAGATTAAAAAAAAATGTTTATAGGATCAGGCACAGAAAGTTGGTTTTCTCTATCAAGGAGAAACACTCTGGAACAACAATTCCTTCCAAGATTCACATGAATCCTATCCTGCCCTTGTTTAAATTGTCCTTAAAAATATGGTATTTATTCAGGAGTTTGGGCATAAGTTTTGTTGCCATTTCTGGTCATCACTATTGTTATTGTTAAAAATATATTGGTTTTTTAAATCTATTTTTATCATGGTACACTGCTGGAGTCTATAGCTGGGGAGCCTTATAAATTTGAGAAATGAATAAATGAACAGTTAAGCAGAAACTGGGTTGCATTGCTCTATGTCGTTTTTGCTAGAATATTTCCCAGCACTATGTACATTGCTCTATGATTAATGTATTAAACAGCTAAATTGTCTTCTAGAAGTAGCCAAATGTTTTCACTGGTTTTTAACAGACATGCATAATTTGGCTGCCTATGAGATGGTTATACATGTTCATTTGATTGCTCTGAACAATTTCAAAATGTTGATTAAAAGATACATGGTAAGATTACATTTACATTTGTAATTGCTTAGAACACCGTTGTTTTTGTTTGTTGGACTTCCATCACAGTATGATTGTTTTGTGTGGCCTTTTGATGTCTACATTTTATTTTTGCAGATACCTTAATTCACAATGAAATGGGTGAGGAAGCAGTTTCTTCCTGTAGTTCCTCAGATGGCTGACATATTTTAAGAAAGGCAATTGCAGGCATGTGCAACTGATGCCCGGGGGTACACACATTTTATCATGTCAGCTAGCAACATTGATTTGGCAATCAGTGTCACTCCTTTGGTTAACATACAGTTGCCTAATTGCACCTAACTGCATCTACCGCTGTTCAGATTTCTACATTATTTTTCACCATTGTGCAGGATGGGCCATGGTTATTTTACAGTAATTGGTGCTGCAGTCAACATTTATTTATTCAATTTATATTATCTCTGTTTACTCCTTGAGCACTGAAGCCCAATAGATTGCCAGAGTGAATATAAGATACATAACTTGGCTTTGTTATTACAGAGACAAAAGTAGAGAACTAGGCCTCTCCAAAGGCTGGCAACACGAATTCTGGCCCAGAATAATGGTGAAAACTTATGTAGGATTTAATAAATCCAAGTAACCATGCTGAATTAATAACCTCCATCCACTGAGAATCAAGATCAAAACCCAAAGAAAGCTCATGCCTTGGGAACTGATAACTTATTTTCCTCATTACAATTGGAAAGGCAGCATTTTCCTCTCACAGTTATATACTTCGGGTGCTAGTGATATACAGATTTGCCAAGGAGGGACAAAGTATTTCATTTTCATCTTCTAAGAACTTTTTGGGGAGTAAAGATATGAGAGCTGGACCATTAATTTAACAGTAAAAAATTGCAAAGGAGGTAAACTATAACTTACTTCATTCTTTTGGTGAGGCTTGTTCATTTGCTCAGTGTGTTGAGAGGTGAAATTTAAAGGAGAGCAGTATCTTGTATCATGTTATCACCTTTACTCAGTATGATGCTCACATTTGTAAATAATTAGGGATCCTCCCATGAGGAATACAAAGAAGAAAACCACTAATTCCCACCACATTTTCACATCCTAAGATGGTTACTTATTTGAGCTAGAAATAGGAAGGTGATATCTAGCGTATTAATATTCCCAAAGAGATATTAAGTGAAAGAAATTCAGTAGTTTTGCTATACTTTTTCTCAATAGTATGCACAAGAACTGAGAGCATCTTCTCTTCCATTATGGATTGCTGTTTTTTTTTTCCTAGATAAAGCAGGTATTTCCCGGTTAGTAAATTATGATTGTGCCAAAATGCCATTTGTTTTGTTCTGCAGGAGGTTGCTTAATGATGCACCAACCAGATGTGGACAGGTCATGTAAACCAGCATGCAGCCAGTCCCATTCTTACTGTAGTGAGGTATGTGCTACTACAGGTCAGGTTTTTGACATAGGGCCACAGGGTCATTGGTCGTGCATCATATTAGAACAGTAGGAAACCCCACAATGTTTAATTGGAAACCCTGTTGAAAGCACCACCTTAAAGACTGGTGAAAGATATTTTTACCCTCTTGGCCATTATTTTGCAGCTTTTACATAGCTCCATTCTTCTGCTTCATATTGTTTAGTGAGAGTTCCACGCATTACCACTGAGAAAATGTCTCTTTAGTCTTCTTTGACAAGAGGAAGGACAGGCAAATAAAAGAGAGTTAAATTGACCACACCATTCTTGAAGAAAGATGGGTACATACATTGTTTAAGTCTCTCTGACACTCTAAACTCAAGTTGAGCTATTAGTCAAAATGAAAAATCCACTTTGGTTAGGAAAGGCTGCAAGCAGAGAGCAAAGCTGAATTATTGAAACTGAGCTACAGTATACAAACTCTTGGGCTTGACCTGCACCCTTGTATATCTGCCCTAGAAGGCAGTTTTACTAATCTTGATATTACATTTCCCAAATCTGGTATGGAAAGGGGCACCATCTTTGTATAGCCAACCTGTCATTTTCAATCAGTAGATTTTGGGGATTATAGAAATTGAGAGCAATAGGTTGGGGGGGGGGAATGAACAACCCTTCCATCTACTGTACCTTGGACCAGCTCTGGCTGCCCCAAGTTCAGCTGAGATATTCAGCCCATGTGGCACCTTCATAGCAGCAGGTCTCCTTCAATCTTGACTGGGGCATTTCCAAGGTGTTTACTACTTCTAGGAGAATCAGGCTTTGGCATACATTATAATAAAACATAACAGTTCTGCATTTTTTACTTCCCTGGTAGAAAAAACCCTATACACAAAAATATGATCAAAATGATGCACAACATTTATAGGCTGCAAGGGGTAAAACAACTATCATTATATTAAAGAACTGGGTGAAGGATATTCAATACTGTATCTCTTTTAATTGCATGCACATACACAACTATACGCCTATTGCACGGCTTACATTACAGTTCTTGTTTCTTGATTCAAAATGGCTGGGAACTACACTAAGGACTTTTTGTCCAGTATTTATTGTTGTTTTATGGAGAAGAGACCCCAGAAACATTAACCAAAAAAAGTTCACAATCATGTGCTTCTCTGGGGTCATGGATTGCTCGTCTACATTGTGCTATTTTCTGTGGCTTTTGAAGTGATATGACTTAGCTACAGAGTATAAAACATTTGTTCCTCTGCAGACCAGAATGTGTGTTTGTGAAGAAGAATATACAGAAGTAATGTCTTCTAATGGCACACTTGAGCAGTGCACTCGCATCCCGGTGGTAGTTATCCCCACAGTGGATCATAAAGAAGATGTGAAAACTAGTCGCGCTGTAAACCCCACACAGACACCTATCACCACACCAGGACGAGGAAGAACTTGGTTCCTCCAACCTTTTGCCCCAGGTGAAATTTCACATGGATAGTTAGTGATATTAGATTATATAAATTGAATGTAGTAAAAAAAATTGTAGACACTTATAATATTATATGATACTTTTAGAAGATAGAGAGATCAGTGATTCTTCTGCATACTACCTCATGTCATTCCAGTTATTAATAGTATACAAAGGAGATCCAATTATCTTCAGTGTCTTCTGAACTCTTATTATACCATAGAAGCTTATTGGTTTATTGATACTTCCATTCAGCGTGTCAAAAATGATTTTGCACAAAAGCATTGCATAAAATAAATATCCATGGCATTATCTTAGACAAGGTTTAATCATCACAAAATTATCTCTTGCACAAATAGTTGCTCTAGCATATTGTTGGTGAGCGTTTTTGACACCAAGTGCCGAAATGGGAGCGTGCACATGTGCATGAGTGCAGAGGAGCTCTGGAAACCAGAAGAGCAGCACACTGGGAACTGAGCTTCTGGTTTCCAGTATGCATATGCATGCCAGTCATCTGGTCTTCTGGTTTCTGGCATGCATGCACATGCGAAGCCCAGCTGGCTGGCGTGCACATGCATGCTGGAACCTGGAAGAGCAATGGTTGATGGCTGGCATGCCTGGAGAGATGGCTCTGTGTGCCACTTCTGACACATGTGCTGTATGTTTGCCATCACAGGCCTAGAATGTAACCCTATCTATAAGATTACATAGGAATAGATTTAGCTTGAACAGAACAGAACAACAGAGTTGGAAAGGAGTCTTCCAACTTGGAGGTCTTCTAGTCGAACTCCCTGCTCAAGTAGGAAACACAAAACTATTTCAGACAAATGGTTGTCCAACCTCTTCCTAAAAACCTCTAGTGTTGGAGCACCCACAACTTCTAGAGGCAAGTCATTCCACTGATTGTTTTAACTTTCAGGATATTTCTCCTTTGTGGTAGGTTGCTTCTCTCCTTGATTAGTTTTCCTTCATTGCTTCTTGTCCTGCCTTCAGGTGCTTGCCTTAGCTCTGAATAAAGATTTTTGTGACCAAGAAAGGAAGAGGGAGAAGAATTAAATAACATTATATAAAGCATCTACTAATTCATAGTCATCAAACAGTTTTAGTGGCCAACAGAAAAACAACCATATTTAACATTTTTACTGGTATTCTTGGGAAAACGCAAAACATAACTATTCCCTTTGTAATGTCTTTGTCTGAAGTTATATTGATTTGATCAACAATATACAAAAGAATCAAGACATTAAAAGATCTTACAAGTTTCCAAAAACATAAATTCTAGGCACATTAATAGATACTACATCTGATACAAGACAAACACATTCTTCAAATTGGTGCTTGAATAAAGATTTTGTTCTTCATTCTTCACCATCTTTTCTATTGAGATGCTTCAAGAAAAGATATAATCTTACTTATTAGTCAAGCAAACTTTGTGTAACATCAAAAATGCATCATTTATTGATAACACTAACTGTAAAAATATCTGATCGGCACTAACTGATTACTAACGACTAACATACATTTATTTTAGATGGGAAGCTGAAGACCTGGGTTTATGGTGTAGCTGCTGGTGCATTTGTTTTGCTCATCTTTTGCTCATCTATGGTCTATCTAGCCTGGTAAGTTTTATCATTTATTATACTTTTTCCTCCTGGTAATTTTTTCCAGCCATTTTGTTGTCAGTACAATGGAAATGAGCTGCTATCTTTCGACTCCCCAATCCAGTTACATTCCTACTATCCTGTCTGAAATTTTCTCCTTGGTTGAGAGTGTGTATAGAGGTGAGTTTGCTAAATAGTTTGATCAGGTGATTGTCCAGAGCTACTGGGTGGTAACCTAATTATTTATTTGGCTGTGACATGTCAATACATTTGTAATTATAGTTCTTTTGTTGTTTCTTTCCCTCAGAATCTTGTAGATAAAAGCTTACATATCTGACCAATTTAAATCAAATTATTAAAAGCGAGGACTGCTTATAAATCTGTGTTGCCTTCTCATCCTGAATGAAATGAATAGCAAACCCATCTGTCTGTTAGCTTAATCTGTTGGATTGGTGACTGTTTACTTTTGTTTATTGCAGTAAAAAGCCAAAGAAGCCACAGAGGAGGCAGAATAACCGTCTGAAACCTTTAACCCTGGCTTATGATGGAGATGCGGACATGTAAAATAATTGCTTCCCATTCTTTAAACTTTTGAAACAGTAGTATTGAAAAACAGCATGCACATTGTGAACATTACCAAACAGATATTACACAAGACAAAGGGAAAAAAAGATAAGATGGATGGCTATGGATGTTCTAAGAAGGAATCTTTGTCCGTGACCACCAATTGCTACAGCAAATTCCAGTGGCCATTTTCAGTTGTAAGCACATCAGCTGAGCATCTTTATGCAGCGCTCTTTGAAACATACGAACTATAAAACCACTTGCTTATTATATTGAGATTTGGGAGTGTTGATACCAAAACAGTCTGCTGCATTAATCTAACTTTACTCAGTAAGCATGAGAAGATCATACCAGGTTGTCTTTAATGCTTTATATCCAACATATATATACTCAGTTGCATCATAGGTTAAAAAAAAAAATCTCTCAAATGATATACTGGTTAAAAAACAACAACTTAGTGTTTAGCATCTTGCAAACTTTAACTGAGAATAACAAACCATTGAACAGGTTTTGGCATTTTTGGACGACATGAGGCAGATTTCTGAACTAGCTTTTCAAAGGGGTAAAGACTTGCAAAATTCTTGTCTTGTTACCAGTCCCAGGTACTAATGCACTACTACCACACACATTTATCAAGGAGTTAAAAATCTTCAGGTTCAAAATTTTATACAAGTTGTCTCTACATTTAATATCTATGTGTAATACTTTTTACTTTAACTCTCAAATTGTTGCCTGGAACTTTTTTGCTACAGATAAGGCAATTTTGTTTTTTTTGCACTATATTAGTGCCGCATGATATGCACTTATTAATGAGTATTGCCATAGAAACGGTCTCTTTTCAGTAAGGGTGATGATGAAAATCCTGCATCAGACAAAATTTTTTGATTCCTAATAAAAGTAGAGATCAGTTTCCAAAATGTTACTGGATAGACCAGCTAACACAATTACTGTTTATATACCAGTCTTGTAAAAGCAGCTGTTTTTTAGTCAAAATCCTGGCAGTAATGTTAAATGTCTACTTTCAGACTCTGACCAACTTCTACAGTTAGTAGATTTTCAAGTTGATTTCTTATTTCTTTGAAGGTTGTAAATGACTAGATTTTTATATTGCTAACTTTATAAAAAAGAAAAAAAGAAAAAAGTGGTTGTGCACTAATCTTGGGAAAAATACTTAAGTAAACAGTGTCCCAATACGTTCTGTGGAAGGAATATGAATTTACTACTTATTTTTCTCTTGCTAATGGAAAGTATTTCATGGATGAAGGATTGATAGTCCTGTTTTTCCTATTTGGGATAATCTGATATCTTGAGTTTGTTCTTTTTTTTGTAGTGGGAACTTTTTTTTCAGGACAATGGCTAATATAGATTATTTTTAAAAATATATTCTGATTCATCATTGTCAGATACCTAATCTAAGATGGAAAATGTAATGTGTTCATGGAACTTTCTCACTTGAAATGCCTCTGTAGTCATTTTAAGAGATATAAATGATATTTTCAGCATTCTTTTGAATTGAACCATCATGGTACATAACAACCTAGAAGCTTTTCCTCCAATGTGCAACTTTCTATGTAATCATTCTGATAATAGCTGCTCCATTTATTTTATCTGCTCCCATCCTGAGGTTTGTATTAAAACATGAATCCAATTTTATTGCTATTCAGAACCATTTAACATTTCCAAAAAATAATGCCTTTCAAACAATGTCCATTTAAGATCCTCTGTATATATCTCTAGTTATAAACAGATAAATAAGCAATATAGCTTATCAATTTTATCAGACTCCTGTTACACACGATATTATTAGTTCTGACATCTCAGGTCTATGTCAATAAGCTAAATCTTCTTAATGTGTATTATGCCTGGAGCATTATGTAGTGATTAATTAAATCAGACAATGTGTTGCCTATAACCCCCTCTTCAGACCCTTGCCAGGTTTCTTGACTCAGCAAGCTTTTTAAAAACACATTTTTTTGTTTTAAAAAAAAGTATAGGGGAAACTGGTCCCTGAATTGTGAAGCACCTGGGGTTATCTGTGGTAGCATATAAAAACCTGCAGGATGATAGATGTGGTTTTTGTGATTAAAGCCCTATTCTTTTATAAGTAATATTTGACTTATACTCATTCATTTAACAACAGTTTGAAATTACAATGGCCTCTGAAAAAGTGAGTTATGACTTGTCCTTTAACTTAGATACACACACCACTCCTGTGGTTATATGACCACAATTTGGCCATTCGTCTACCAGTTCACCTATATACCGAAGTTGTGGTGTTTTGTGGTCACTTGACTGCCTTTCCACCCTGACAGCTTTCCTATCCAGCTTCCAAAAAAATGAGAAATCCAAATTCACTTAACAACTGTATGGTTCACCTAATAACCATAGGTGAAATTCACTTAGCTTCCACGATGATTCACTTAACTATGGTGGAAATAGTTGTAAAATCTGGTCCAATCTGGTGTCGACTTGTTTAATGGCTGCATTGCTTAGCAACTGATATTCCAGTTCCAGTTGTGGCCATAAGTGAAAGACTGATTGTGGCACTGCACACAACATGATGTGAGAAGGTCTCCAAAGCAGCTGCTCTTAGCCCTATAGATTGCAACAGCCTCGACATCTCTAATGGGAATGATCTTGAAGATTGTGGGGGAGGGGAAACCACAACCAGGCAACAATTGGATATAAGGCATCTGAGCCTGTAGAAGGAATGTGGATGTGGCAAACATCTCAGAAGGAACCCTCTCTAGTTTCTTGGGCTGCAAAGGCAAGGAGACAGAGAAATGTACTTTCAGACTTGTAAACCTGATGTCATTCTTGCAAGGTTGTCCAGAGATGGAGCACACCCAATGAACTAATTAGGCTTCATTGTGAGTTTACATTAACAGAATCTTGTAAGTCTCAAGGTCATTCCCACATGCCTTTATCATACTTCAAGGAAGGCTGTTTTACATTCGGATGTCTGATGAGCCCTCCTTTTACTCAGCTATAAGATAAAGTATGAAACAGTATTCTTAATTCATCAGTGAAAGTAAATTCTCCACTTGTGTAATTATTGTATAGTGAGAGGCTTTCTATTTTCCATGAAGATGTATACAAATTATACTGTATCTAAGGTGTAGCAGAATATTTTCATCTCCAGAAATTTTGAGTTTTGGATATGCTTTTCATCACACTCTAATCTACTCTGACATTCCTTTTTTCAGTCCAGCATCTGGGAAAAACATCACTGGTAATGGAGGTAAGACTATAGACATTACTTTTGGTCTCTGGAGCCAACACTTTGTAAAAATTAGTCACCTACTGTATAACCCCTGCAAAGCCTTCCTCTGCAATATATATCTTGGGTATGGGATGGTTTAGCTCAGTCTTTAACTTAATTCACATTCTGTTCGCTGAGAATTCTGCCACACAATCTAGCCATAATGTTTTCAATGTTGATACAGGTTCAGAAACTGTCTATTCTAATACTGTTGAGGATATTTTAAAAGGTGCTCCCATATGAGGTGAATCTGCAGTTATCAGCATGAAGGAGGAACGGTCTAAGCATCCTTGAGCAACAGCTGTTAGGAAAATAAATAAACCATTCAACCAGTTTACTCACTTACTTACCTCTCAAAGATACCAATCCAATTAGAACCACCAAACCTGATTGTATTCAACATGGTAATATTAACATGGTCTTTTGGAAGCAAGTCAAATGTGTTCAGTAGAATTTAGTCTCAAGTAAGGAGTGCAGCCCAGAAAGGTAAGATGTGCAAAATGCTTAGTTTTCTTTTAATGTAAAGAAAAAAAATATTTAAATCGTCATTGGGCCAGCGAGAAAGTCAGAAACATAGCCTGGATTGTGTTAAATTTAGCAAACAAAAAGTAGTTTTGAGTCTGTGATTACAAATATCTTATCTGTTTAAGATGAAGTTGTTTTTAAAAACTGTTTCTACAAATCCAGTGCCTAAATAAGCCACAGCAGTAAATTGTTAACGTGTAAAAAATAACATTTTCAGTGATTCTATATCTTTAACCCATCCTGGAAATACTGAGTGTGCATTTTCTTAATTCTGTTCTGTTTGTAACTTCAGCTTATAAATGGTAGTTTTAAAATATGATTACATTTGCTAGTTCTTCCAACATTTTCAGTTTTAAAACTCCACTTTGTGACATATGTTTTGTGTGTTTTTTCCCCAAATGTAATGCTTTAAAATGATTAATTTTAAATCATGTAAACAACATTGTAAAAGAAAGTTTTGGAAAGAAAAGAAATACCTTTTAACTTTTTGCAAATTTTGCTTTCCCAAGGTAAAAAGAAAATTCTCTTGCATAATGTTCAATGCAATCCTGAGTGTTTACTAAGAAAGTAACCCTGTTGCATTCAGTAGGGTTTCTATTCACCTAAGTATGCACAGGATTGCAGCCACAATTTACTTGAATTTTCTCCTCTCTTTTCCTTAGATTATGAACATGAATGACTGGGGAAATGTTTACTTTTTGTTAATTTGTAAGCATTTTCATTTTTTAATTATGATTTTTTCTTTTTTAATGAACAAAATATTTATATACAGCTGCAAATGTGTGTATATTGTCACCAAACTTTATTCAGTTAATGTGGAACACGTGGAAATGTAAACGTACTTACATTTTCAAATGGGATATTTGTACATAACTGAGATGATGCAAACAATAAATATTAACACAAAATGGATAAGTGACTTAACTGCTTTGTTGTGTTGCTGCATTGGAGTAAGTAGATGCAACTTTTCAGAATGAAACACTAGTAGTAACACTGTATGCCACCAATAGTCTTAAGGTCCAGAAATTCATTATAATTCTCCTCATTTAAACTAAAAGTTAGGCTGCCTTTTCATACTTTAAATATTCAAATGATTGCAACAGCTGTACATAAATACCTTCTCCATTGTACATATAAGAAGACCCAGGTGTTAATTCTTAAGACCCTCCCAGAAGAAGAACATTTTCAAAAAATGTTTCAATGGCAAGACTTCTCTTAACTCTATAACAATGCTACTAAAATGTTCCATGGGAAATCCTCCTTCTCAGATCTATTCATACAATATAACTGACGCCAGGAAGGATATGGCCACAGAAGATATTATTATACAGTGGAAAATTAAGCATTCAACTTTCTGTATTCTGGGAAGCCCAAATTTCAGGTGGTTTTCTAATTGTTTCTAGCTGTTGAACATGTCACCACAATTCTTGGTGGTTTTATATTGTTTATTTTCTTTGGCTGGGATTTCAGGCTGTATATAATACATGGACGTCTGCAATGGTCTGATTGACACCTTTGAGTATTCTCCATTTCCATGGTAATAAAATAATCGTCAACTCAGTATTTTTTTTATTTGTCCCCAAGCTGCTGTTTTTCCCCTTCTCTGACACCTATTTTGAAAGTTCTCATCACTAAAAGCCCACTGAAAATTATTTAAAACCACTCAGTCATACTATATTGTGGGCCACTGACCCAGACTTCATTAAAAAGAGAAGGAAAGACAGTATGTAGTACAAATTACAACATAGTGTGCATAATAAAAGGCTGTAGCCATGCCTAACCTATTTTCCCATCAACAGCATGTAAATTCTACAGGTTACAAATATAAATAATTATTTTCGAATTTTTGTATGCCCAAAGAAGCCGCACATATGATTCTTCCATACAACCTAAAAATAGGCTAGAAAGAAAGTTAGTAATTCATGGGAATAAATGTGGTAGATGGGAAGGTATAATCCTTGGGCCATCTTTCCCTCACAACTAGGGAAATAGACTGTTTTTGGTATGACCCTTCTACCTAGTCCCTCCTCCAGCCCTTGTTGGTTTGCCATTCAAAGTATAGGATGTGGATGATAGTTGCACAAAACTAAAATGAAAGGCCATGCTCCCCTTCTCCTACTCCATCCTTTGCAAGAGATCTTCTGAAAAAAGGACACCAAGGGAAATAGGAAAGAAGACAAGGCTAGAAGCCAAAGATTGCACTATTTTGTAATGAGTATCACATCAGAATTACAGTGTAAGCCCTAAAAAAATGGAGTCAATACAACATGGATAAGGGTAGCAGCTGCTTTGGTGTCCATAAGCATAGGCCTATGACCAATCTCTAACTTCAAAAGAAACCCCAAAATTTGGCTGTGCTCTTTTGAAAAATCAGCTTGTCACCATAGAGGAACCAACAGGAGGGTAACAGATTGAAGTGAAACAGAAGGCTTTAACACATGTTCACAAGAGCAAACAATAGATGGCAGGTACAAGCTCTAGAAAACTCATGTCAAGTGGCTGCAGGGTTTTTGTGGACCCTGATATGTATTGATACAAATGCCAATGCTTATTTTTGCCACCCACCCACCTACCCACTAGTAGTGGGTTCCGGATCTCATCACAACCGGTACTATGAGATGGGGCTGGGCATGCTCATTGGGCACATACACTGTGCACGCATGCACACACCACCACCCAGCGACACTGAGCTGCTCAGCGGAGGTCATGCAGATGCCGCATGCTCTGTGTGTGTGTGCAATTGGTCCATTTCCCTCAAAAAGTGGTAAGGAACACAGGTGGGCAGATGGGCAGATGGGCAGGTGTTCTGGCACAGTGGCTGCTGCTCCCAGCTACCACCAGTGTGCCCGTACTGGGACATACTGCCCGGAACCCAAGTCTTCATTGTCTGTGCTGGCATTCCTTCCTCCCAGTGGCAAGGTGCAGGTAGCAAAGCAGTTTCCTCCCTCAAATGATTCCACTATCTCTTTAACTGATAACAAATGTAATGATGGAGATCTCATCCAAAATGTTTACTTGGGGCTCTTAAGCTCCTACTCTAAAAGAAGCCTCAGGCAAAGATTTCTACAAATTGAACTTCTATTGACTATCTGCAGTTATCCATCTCCTTTGCTGGGGAAAGGTTTTATTCATGCCCTCTGGGAATTTAGTTTCAACATCTCAATCAAGCTTAAGCGATGCTGTTTCCTGGTCATTTTTCATTCTAGCACTGGGTCTGACCTTGTTTAAATTTTTGAGATCACCAAGGTTACATGTTGCTTCATAAAATGTTATACATTTTTTCATATCCTATTTCTTTCTCCCAAATCATTATTCCTTGAACTTTCTGAACCATGCCCATATTTCTAAAAGGTAAAGGTTCCCCTTGCACTTATATGCTATAACCATTCCTGACTCAGTGGTGATGAGCCAGCCAGGGGTGCTCATCTCTGTTTCAAAGCTGAAGAGCCAGCACTGTCTGAAGATGACACCGTGGTCATATGGCCAGCATGACTAAAGGCCGAAGGTGCAAGGAACGCTGTTACCTTCCCACCAAAGGTGGTCCCCATTTTTCTACTTGCACTGTTATATGCTTTCAAACTGCTAGGTTGGCAGAAACTGGGACAAGTAAGGAAGATCACTCCATTACATGGCGCTAGGGATTCGAACTGTCAACCTGTTGATTGACAAGCTCAGTGTCTTAGCCACTGAGCCACCCTGTCCCCACCACATCCCTTATCACCATGTTTATCACAACCACAGGTAATCCAAAAAACTTGAATTATGATCCACGAGCATTAGAAAATAGTCCCTTCCTCCCCTCCCTCCCTAATTTAATGCATAACTGAATTTGAAGGTTTCTTTTCTTTTCCAAGGACACCAGTGATGAATCTCTATATAGCTGCTTTACTCTGTGCTAATATTTTTTTATTTTTTAAATGTTTGTTGCCCAAGGTCATCATTACAAGACAGGGACCTACCATGTGTAAATTGAATAAACAAAAACAACAACCAAACCCATTTTGCTTTTTATTTGTTAATGTGTTTATCAAATTAATATACCTGGCCATCTCACAAATGGGACTTTGGGCAATATATAGTAAAACCGTAAGAACTAGACTACATTTACGAATGTTTTAAGGAAAGAACCAATGATCCTAGCCACAACACTTGTATAAAATAGGCCTGCACATTTTTCATCATGTTTGGTTCACTTGGCTTCAACCTCCCTCAAAATGGTGAATCTCCTGCTTATTTTTGCTTGAAGCTTTACTTTGTCTACTACAGAAAGGCTGGGCTTCATATACCCTAAATCCAGAATAAGGCATATACAATTATGGCTGCACTACAAGGCCCCATAGGATCAGCTAATGTGGGAAATGATGAAGGATGCTGAAAGTGATATTTCAGAAACTTCTGAAAGGCTGTGCTTCCCAATTTTGCTTCCCAATTTTGACATACTTGGAAAAGAAAATTAAGTATTGAAAAATGGGTATGGCTTTCAGGTATGGTCAGAGTGCTGGCACTGTGACAAGAAAACAGAAGATTATGCATGTCATGTTGTACACCAGTTCCATCCCCCATCCAACCCCCTTTTCTTCGTGTCCTCTCAGAGATGAACAGATGGCCTTTTCCCCCCTCAGCTGGATATTTACCTCATTTTTATTGATTGGGCTGTCAGCTTTAATTCACTTCTGAAGTGGCAACTCGGTGCTAATTGGTTTTAATGTTGCCAGAATGGAGTTTTGTATATATTGGAAAAGGCATCAGCTGAAAACTCACAAAGCACAATAGTCCCGATTAAATGGACTCTTAAGGCAGCTTTAGAGTGACACGTCAATGATTTTTATGAAAATGATAGAATCTCTGATGTGGCTGGAGTGATAAGCTCTGGCAACATAATGCAGATGTATCCAACCTATTCAATTTAACTTTTGGGAATCAGTAACACGTCCTTGGCCCCAAAATGATAGCCTGTTAAAAATAGATTAAGATTGGCTAGAAAGATGATGTAGCAGATGGCAGCATCCTTTGATTTCAATCATGAAGTCATTCACTGTGGCAGAAATATATCCAATTGAAGTAAGATTCCAATGGATTATTATAGGACAAAACCTGTTGAATATACATTTTTGTGCCAATGGAAAGGATAAAAAAAGACGAATGAAAACTTTGTTCTAATTAGAATCCTGAAGAAGCCAATTGTGCTTGCTTTGAGCTCTTGGCAGATGTCATTTCAATCCTTCAAGATTCTGTGAAGCTTAGACTTTCTCAACCTAATTTTCAGATCAATTGGGCTTCAGATGTCAGAAATCCCAGCAAAATGGCTATATGATGTCCAAAACCTGTGGCTGTCTTGTGTAGAGATGGTGGAACCTAAAAGTGAATGTTGATGGCCATCACTGAATTGAAGAAAATTGATCTAAAGCAACAAAATAAAAATAAGATCTGATTTTTATCCCCAAAGTCCCATCTTTCTCCCAAGATTCTCAAAGTGGCATAATAGTTTTTTCTAGATTCTATGATTGTGTTGTTCAAATTTGCCATCTTAAAGTTGGCAAGTATGGACAAGAGCTCCCAAAATTTCCCAGCAAGTATGATGGCTTGGGAATTCTGGAAATTGCAGTCGTTGCATTTGCCAGAGTTGAAGAAAACATCTATTGGTGGAAACGTTTTTCATCTATATAAATAAAAATGTAAAATAGTTTTTGCAAAGCCGCTAATCTGAGAAAGTAGTGCACCCATCAGCACCAAATTTTCACACAATGTTCCCAAGGACTTCTGATGCAATCATACATACATTTTGTGTGGCTGGCACACGTGTGTCATGTGCAAGCAGCACAAACATAAAAAGTATGCACTTCTCAGGTTTTCACCTCCCTCTGGTTCCTCCCATCTGGCTGCTTCTTATGATGCATCATGCACAGACCCCTCACATTTCCAACAGTCGTTTCTTCAGCAACCAAATAAGCTTCCAACATTGCCACACTGCATGGAGGCCTGCTAGGCCCAAAACTAGTTATGGGGGCTGACACACTCCCAGGTGGCCCATTTTTGGTCCCAGGAGACTGTATGGATGCCTACTAGGCCCAAAACTAGGCATGGGGGGGGGTGACACACTCCCAGGTGGCCCATTTTGGTCCCAGGAGGCTGTATGGATGCCTACTAGTGCCAAAACTAGGCATGGGGGGTGACACACTTTCAGGTGGCCCATTTATGGTCCCAGGAGGCTGTATGGATGCCTACTAGGCCCAAAACTAGTCATGGGGGTGACACACTCCCAGGTCGCCCATTTATGGTCCCAGGAGGCTGTATGGATGCCTACTAGGGCCAAAACTAGGCATGGGGGGGTGACACACTTTCAAGTGGCCCATTTATGGTCCCAGGAGGCTGCATGGTAGGTAGGTAGCGGGAGAGAGAGAGAGAGAGAGAGAGAGAGAGAGAGAGAGAGAGAGAGAGAGAGAGAGAGAGAGAGAGAGTGAGTGAGTAGGTAGGTAGGGAGGTAGGGAGGTAGGTAGGTAGGGAGGTAGGTAGGTAGGCAAAGATAGAGAGAGGGAAAATACTGAGGAGGGGCAAAACAAGCAAAAAACGGCCCATTTTTTGTCAAAAAAAATTGCATGCATAATCTTTAGGAAGCTTATAGAGTGCTTCTGGGGGCTGGGAGGGGCAAAAAACAGGCCATTTTTATGTCATTTCTGCCCTCCCCAGCCCTTAGGAGCTCTGTAAAAGCCTCCATAAGGCTATGCATGGCCATTTTGGTGAAGGGGAGGGGCTTCAGGAGGCAAAAGAAAATCTGTGTTTGGTGTACAAGTATAATCTTTATTGTCATTGTACTTAAATACAACGAAATTGGTATAAGACACACCTAGATTTTCAGCCTCTTTTCTGAGGCAAAAAGGTTCGTCTTATACTCCAACAAATACGGGTAGTCTCCAATTCCTCCTTTTAAAACTTGAGATTACAAAACATGTCCCAACTGTTTTTTTTTCAAGAGGCAACTGAACTTTCTGGTGTGTTTTTTTAAGACGTTTTGCTTCTCATCCAAGGAGCTTCTTCAGCTCTGACTGGATGGTGAAGAATGGAAGGATTTTTACTTCTTGCAGACAGCTGGTCAATTGCATTATTTTAGTGGGTTATTAAGATCACCTGGAGGTTTATTTGTGACACCGGGGTCATCTGAGTGGTGCAAATTAGTGTGGAGCCTTCTTGGAACTGTTGAAATCTGGACATTTGCATTCTTTTAGCAGGTCATTAAGGCCACCTGGACTTTAACTGTGTCATTATTAAAAGACACAGGCCACTCTTTTGAAGATAACAAAGTCCATATTTTGGACAGAGAGGATCACTGATTTGGAAGAGGCATCAAAAAGGCCCTCTATGTCTGAACAGCCCTCTCTCAACAGACATGGAAGGATACAACATCATCTTTCTTAAGTCTACAATATAGTCCTTTCAACAGTTACAATAAGGCTCCACACCAATGTATACATCCTTCCATTCCCCACCATCCAGTCAGAAGTGAAGAAGCTTTTTGGATGAGAAGTGAAATATCTTCAAAGAAAAACCAGAAAGTCCAGTTACCTCTTGAAAAAAGCACCTTTGGGACAACCATGACCTAAATGACTGAGAATATTTATAGACATTACAAAACATGTTTTTTTTTTAAAAAAAGAACAATGTTCACTTAGGTTTTTTTAAACATGTTAGCATAATTTCCTTTAAAAAAAAAAATCACTTATATCAAATAGTGCCAGATCATTTAGATTGAAAAGTGGGGTTAGCAGTTATTTGAATAGTTATAACTGAATAGGACAACTGCAGGAAAAAGAGGACACGTTAACTATTTAACTTTCCAGTAAAAATTACATCAAAAAGCAGTCGAAATTGTACTAAGGCCTGTGTTAGTTTTTCCACCATCAGAAAATATTGTTATTGATTTGCAATATAATCATTATTTTCAGAAACATTTCCTAGTGGTAATATAAAATTCACAATGATCCACTATTCAAATTTTACCATCGAAATAAATGACAAAACATGTGAACTACAGATTACAGTACACATTTGAAGAGTTTTGTATTGAAGCCGGTTGCTAGAATCAGGAAATAAATAATTTAAATCTAGATTGTTGAGTCTGTCAGTGGATGATGAAAAGAAAGAAGTGGAGAATTTAAAAAGTGATAATACATGAAACTAGGAATGACTACTGTTGCAGTTCGATTTTTTTAAAAAAAAGACACTGCAAGCTGGATAATGCTTTATTTTAAGACTATGTTGCCAGATGGAAGACATGAAGACAAAAAGGACAAGTCCTTCTCTTTGATGGACATCTGGTAACACCCACCCACAGACAAATTCTCTTGCATTTTTGCTATCAGATGTCTTGCAGCCTGAAACTTTCTTCCAAAGGAGCCTGTAGCATATATTATTATTATTGCACATATATGACTGGAGTGGCCAAGAAATATATTTGACGAATTTATCTTTTGTCCCGTCACCCCCCCTCTCGATTTTTCAGAAATCTTAGTTCCCATTCATTCCAAAACAGAAGCATCACATGTGAACTACTCAAATGAGACTATTACAAATGGGGAACATGAAAAGTTTCAGAGTTATTAGGAAAGTATGTAACTAAGAACATAGGCAGTGATTTTGGAAGAAATTACTGAGCGAAAAATAGAACTCAAACCAGAAGCCTTCTTATTAGGACTACTAGACCAAAAAATGGATAAACAATCTCAATACATAATCATACACGTACACACTGAAGCCAGGATTGCTTTCGTACAAAACTGGAAAAAAATCAATACACCCTCAGATGAAACTATAATCAGGAAAATACTCGAATGCACAGAAATGGACAAAATGCCAGTAGAACTAAAAGAAAGAGAAGAATTGGACTTCTGTGAAGTATGGAATAAAATGTATGTGGCTAGAAACCAGAAGCCAAAACAGAAAATAGAGAATATAAATATATGGTGATACAAATAATTAATGTCATTATAAGTGTTAATACTACTGTTGTTATATTATAGGACAAGGTTAAAACAATAGGAAGGCAATGCAGAATGGAGAATTATAAAAGCTAAGCAGGAAAGCCAATACAGAAGGGTGTAAAATTACTGTATATTGTTATGTATGTTTTGTGTTTTGTTCTTTCTTGTTGTGTTTTTCTTTTTTAAAGATTAAAACATTCAATTAAAAATATTTTTTTTAAAAGAACATAGGCAGTTATATAATGATGCAAGCCCCAAATGCCACCGAGAGAATTAATGAGGAAATTCTTGAACATCCTTGGTAAAACAAACAAACAAAATAAAGCAATCAAACCAAATTCTCTTTTACAGAGGAAAAAAAATGTTTGTAAAATTGCAAAGCAGATTTTAGTTTGATTTATTTAGTTTCCCAAGATTACACATCGTAGATTCATTTTATTATATGTTTCACATTTTTAAACATGTTTAAAATTAAAATAGTGTTTAATGCAGAGTCAAAGGTGCTGAGAGTAAATCTCTTCTTTGAGGACTTTATGATAGAAAGTTCTTGGCAGTCAAAGGTTCAACAAAATTAAAATAATGTTTAGTAGAGACTCAAAACATGAGGGAAAAGTAACAGAGATTTGAGGAGTTCCTAGGCATCTAGATGTCCCTTCCTTTGTGAAAGGCAAATCAGTCATTATTCTGTGAAAAAATAGAAAACAAAGGGAATTTGAGTGCCTGTTGAAACTGGAGATTTGTCAGCCATTTCTTTATGGCAGATTCCACCTGGTCTGTCAGTGATTAGCAAATTAGAATGCCAGTTCTAATGAGAATAGTGCTTTTAAGTTATTGCCCTACAGATGAGTTCTGGAGAAGATACAGTGGTACATCCTGCCTCTATAAAAGAAACAGAAATATGTGTCCCGGAGAGAGGGGAGTGGCTACAAATCCTGCAACTGGGAATGAATTTTGACAGACAGTTGGTGAATTTATTTATTTATTTATTTATTTATTTATTTATTTATTTATTTATTTATTTATTTATTTATTTATTGGTTTGTCAAACATGCACAGGATAGCGGATATAAGTATGAACATGGACATGAACAAGGAATATGAGTAGAAGTGGATGGGCACAGTAGGACAGGGGCGGTAAACACTGCTTACCTTGAGTTTGTATTGATTGTTTGCCCATGTATTATTGAGGTTAAAGCTGAAGTAGTCATTGATAGGTAGGATGTTTTAGCAAACAATTTTGCGTACTAGGCTTAGGTCAGACCTCAGGCAGTGTAGTTTCAGATTATCCAAACTCAAAATTTCGAGCCTGATGGCATAATGGATTTTATTGTGAGTGGAGGAGCAGAGTACTCTGCTCAATGTATTAATGTCCGATAAACAGTGTGGATTCCAGGCAGAGAAGCTGTATTCGAGAATTGGTCTGGCAAAGGTTTTGTATACTCTAGTTAGCAGTACAATGTTACTGGAGAAGAAACTTCGCAAAATTAAGTTAACAACTCTTAATGCGTTTTTGGCAATTCTGTTATAGTGAGCTGTGGGGCTTAGATCATTTGAGATGAGTTCTCCTAGGTCAGTGGAAACAATCACTGCTGATATTAATTAAGGAGTTTTGGATAAACTTTGCACCAATACTGCAAGGGGATTACGGAAAATGACTCTTTTCTCCCTTCTGCCTGCCTTTGTAGGTAAAGTTGCGGAGTTAAGATGTCTTTTGCATAGAATTTAATATATCGTTGGTGTCCAACTAACATGACAAGGCCACAACAAATATCTTCTACTGACTTTCCAATATTTCATTTTAAATATGGCACTTTTATGGATCAGTAGTTTGGGACAAAAGCAACTTTTGACAGCAAATATGATCATCTACCAGTGGGGAGAGGGAAGGGGTGGGAGGGAGAAGGACAAGTATTGTCTGGCAGAGAGTACGGAGGAACCTCATCAGTTTTCTAATGAGTAAACCAATTGTAATACATTGCCGTACCCCTTCAAAAATAGCCATTTTATGAAAATTCCCATAACCTGCTGCAATTATTATTAAAAAGTGACCCCAGAATATTATTTCTTGAATCACAGTAAACTACCTGATGATATAGCCAGATATCTAACAAATCAGGATCCAAATCCATGAGCTTCTACATTTAATGATTTTGGTTGATGATCTGTGATATCTCTATTGGTGTTAATAATTAGATGCCTTGATCCAAAAGGATACCCACATAATAGCTTTTGGAAAGACATAAAATACGGTCTGCAAACATCAGAACTGCTCTAAATGAATTGTTTGAAACATAGAGAAAATAAAGTGTTGTTTATATTTTGTTCCACGAGGTGGCAGACTTGTCCATATTTCTTGGCAATATTGTTTTTAACACAAGGGTGATAAAGTCTTGGCCCTTAACACACCAGATTTAACAGTGGTTAAAAAGAAGAAGTGTGGATAATTGATGTGGCAATACCAGAAGATAATAGAATAGAAAATTGGAGAAAGATCACAAGGCATCAAGATCTGAAAATCAAAGTTGGAAAAAAATTAGCAATAGTGGTCACAGTGGTTATCAGCCCTAGTCACACTGCTGAAAAATCTTGGATGCCACTTTCAAAATATCTGCATGTGCGACTTTTCCATCTGTCAATTACAGAAAATCCAATTGCTTGAATCATGACATCTTAGATGAACTCAATATATGAGATGAACTCAATAGATATGAAAGTCACAGAACAGTAAAGAATAGACAGATGTGATTTTACATTTTTATATATAATAATACAAACATGATTGATGTTATTGTTGTTATTACATTATTGTTGTTGTTGTTCTTATTGTTACCTTTATTGATTAGCCTATAGGCCTTATCAAGCCACAAGGTTCAAACACATATCACCAATAAAATCCTATACAAACAATTTAAAATAAAAATAGGGTAAAATTCAATAATAGGATAAGTTGCAATATAATTTAATACATAAATATGTAAAATATAATTAAATGACATAAAATTATATTTTGGTGTCACCCTTGCAATCTACCCCAATCAGTCGCATGTATGCAGATCTCAACCAAACCATTTCGTTTAGCTACTGTGCTGCGTTAAATGTTATTTTCAGGTTCTGGACTCACATAAAGTGTTTTGACATGGGGATCCCAATGGGTCCTTTGTTTTGTATATAGACTAAGGTACCTGTCTCTCACTCCTTTATACAAGCAACAGTCAAATAGTATGTAAGCCAGTCTTCTACCTTTGCTGCTCTGCAAAAGCAGAGACGCTCATTGTAGAGTACAGAATGGAATCTCCCATATCTGACCATTGTGTCAAGCTGTTCAAATCTTGCTCGCATAAATATCTCCCTAAGGTGTTTTGGCAGTTGTAACTTCAAATAGCTTTGTTCAAGAGGAACAAAGGACTAGTTATTGAGTGATAATTGGTTTTAAATAATTTTTTTATAACAATAAATTTGTTTTACTGCTTGGATAGTCTATAAAAAAAGAAAATTGATTCTGTTTCACGTAGCTGGATTGAGAAATGTCTTCACATTTTTGGGATCAATGGAACAATTTGGCAATTTAGGAATACTTTAATGAAATTTTGACAAACAAAGATGGTAGTTAATGAAGAAGATTAAGGAGAAGTTGGAATCAAATGTGGAATCTTCCAAGGTAATCACCCTTACTCTTTATATTATCAATGGTCCTACTGACAACATATTTGAACATGACAAACTGAAGTGGCTGCCGCAGAATTTCACAAGCTGGCTACAAAGGGCCTCATGACTCATGAGTTGCTAGAATTATTCATTGGAAATGAATAAGCCAGAGGTTTGGATCTGAATGTAGTAAAGACTATTGGACCATCACAATGACAAGCATTTAGAAAAAGAAGAGATTAAGATATTTTGGACTTTAAGATCCAAATGGACAGACAACTTGTTCATAATATGCCTGCTATAAAAGTTATTGGAAAGAAATGTCAGATTCATCTATTCTGGATGATGCTAGGAAAGAAGAAAAGCAATTGGAAAAAATTATACAATATCAGGACTTGCAGACTGAAGCTTATAGAAAAAGAAATCTGTTGTATACCAATTGTGATAGGAGCCTTCAAAGCAATACCTAAAGAACTTCCTCAATATTTGGAAGTATTGGACTTATCAGAACTGAACACCCTAATTTTACAAACTAATATCTTGCTTAGAATTGCCTGTATTCTCAGATGCAATCTTAATAGTATGTAAGTCCTTCATTAAGATTTGAAAAATTAAATTTCCACCAGTCTTAGACTGTAAATCCAAGTATAAATTACCCATGCACAGCAGCAGCAGTAACAACAACCATAATAATCATAATCATCTTTAACACTCTTGAAGAACATTTGATTACCATAAGTCCGTGATGGCAAACCTATGGCACGTGTGCCACAGATGGCATGCAGAGCCAATTTTAAGGGCATGTGAGGCGTTGCCTGATGCTGGCCTTCTCGTGAGGCCGTTTTTCACCCTCCTGAAGGCTCTTGAACGCACTGGAGGGCTAAAATTAGCTCTACAAGCAAACCAGAAGTCCTTTCCCAAACTTCTGGTTTGCCCGTAGAGCCAGATTTTTCCGCTCCGGAGGCTTCAGGGAAGCTCCTGAAGCCTCCAAGGGGAGAGGCTGTTTTCGCCCTCTCCAGGTTCCACTAAAGCGTTTGGAGCCTGAGGAGGGCAAAAAAAGTACGTCAAATATGGGGGGGAGCACTGATTGTGTGTGCATGCATGCTGGGGTCATGCGCATAGCATTATGGGGGTGGCATGCCCACGCAGAAACCCCCTGCACTCCCCCCCCCCTTTTGGCTGCACGCCCCCCTTTTGGCAAGGTTCGCCATCGCTGCCATAAGTCCTTGGGAAGGATTTGATAGATACTGTAAGTAGAACACCAAATCCAATCTAAACATCTGGCTGACTACGTGAGTCATCATCATAATACAAACATTATTCAAGAGATAAATATGTTTATACATGCAGATTACATTCACATGCCTAACATTTTAAAATTAGCCTTTGCTATGATTCGAATCTAAATATACATTTAAAGCATGATTTTATCTAAACAGCAAATGTATTGCACAACACATAATTCTCTTTCCCCCCCCACACAATCAAACAGCACATTTAAAAGGATACCTGTCCTCTTTTTTATCTCTACAATGTCCATAAAGTCAGCCATGCTCAGATATCTATTCAGCCAAGGATTAAAACCAATTGTACCAATCACACTCCATACCAATATTTGAAATTCCTATAACAAGAGTTTCTAAGCACATTAACACCCCCCCACCTTTACTTCAAAAGCATAATCACTCAGAATATTGAACATCTGGAGAGGTGCACGTGTTGTTTAAACAGAAGATTAAAAGATTAATGCTTCCAATTTCCTATCTTTACTTTCAATGTTTGCTTATTTTTTAAGGTTCTGATTATATTCTAGGCAGCTCAGAGAAATAGGTGAGCGCTCTGGGCAAGTGTGAGTCGACAAGTTGAAATAGGCACCTTTTTCTGTGAAAAGATATCTATGTAAAAAAAAGTGATTGAAAGGTAAATTCACTGAAGGAAATGGGTGTGATGTTTATGCTAATGTTGGAGCCTTAACTTTAATTTCTGTTGTAGTTTTGGGCAAGTCATCTAGGTTGATGGTCTTCCTCTGCCCCAGTTGGGGTAGAAGAAGAGAGGAGAACTTCTTGTGGTCCCAGGTTCAGCAAATTATGGATGCAAGATTAGATTAACAGAGTTGGAAGAGTCCTTGTAGATAATCTAGTTCAAGCCCCTGCCCAAGCAGGAGACCCTACACCATTTCTGACAAATTTATTTTTATTTTTATTTTATTAAATTTATACCCCGCCCTTCTCCTTGTTAGGACCCAGGGCGGCGCACAGGGATGTTAAAATACATACAAAATATATAAAATATATGAAATTTAAAATACTTATTCTAATAAATAAACCCTGCGCTAAAAACCGAATTAAAATCCCAAGTTTAAAAACTATCTAATAGTCAGTATGGAGGTTACGCTAGGCCGGCTAGATGAAATAGGTGTGTCTTCAGACACTTGCGGAAGAGGCGGAGGTCGGAGATGGTGCGGAGTTCAGGGGGTAAGTCGTTCCAGAGGGCTGGGCCCGCCACAGAGAAGGCTCTCCCCCTGGGTGTCGCCAGTCGGCATTGTCCAGCCGACGGCACCCTGAGGAGGCCCTCTCTGTGTGAGCGTATCGGTCTGAGGGATGTATGGGGCAGGAGGCGGTCTCGCAT
Organism: Rhabdophis nuchalis; assembly: GCA_039707465.1. Classification (NCBI taxonomy): domain Eukaryota; kingdom Metazoa; phylum Chordata; class Lepidosauria; order Squamata; family Natricidae; genus Rhabdophis; species Rhabdophis nuchalis. The sequence goes on along the minus strand of CM077647.1, from coordinate 42,124,866 downwards.
GGCAGTCCAGTCTCTTCTTGAAAGCCACCAGTGATGAAGCTCCCACAACTTCTGAAGGCAAACTCTTCCCTTGGTTGATTGTTCTTACTGTCGATGTTTACTACATTTGTCAGTGTTTACTACATTGAGTTGCTTTGATGAAACAGATAGGCTTGTTTTGCCCCATCTTTCAGTCAGCCTATCTCACTGTGTTGGTTAAAGGTATGATTGTGGTGGGGAGCTGTAATGGTATGTACAAATGAATTGGGAGACAGGAGGAAGGATCACAAATTATAGAATCTGCATCTGTATAGCAGTAGCACTTATATGCCCCTTCACAGTGCTTTACAGCCCTCTCTAAGTGGTTTGCAGAGTCAGCATATTGCCCCCAACAATCAGGGTCCTCATTTTACCCACCTTGAAAGGATGGCAGGCTGAGTCCACCTTAGCCAGTGAGGATTGAATTGCCAAACTTCAGCCAGAAATCAGCAGAAATAACCTGCAGTATTGCGTTCTAATGACCGCACCATCACGGCTCATATTGCATGGAAAGCGTTGCGGAAGGGAGCCTTTGAAGTTCTCTGGAAAGTAAAAGGGAAAGGAGGGGAGAAAAACTTTAAGCCTTGCAGCAGGGGCGAGTTCTGGCAGGCATTACTGCTGGTTCGCTCGTGGGTGCACTGTGTGTGGGTACGCTGCATGCACATGCGCAACAGAATTGTTCTTTTTATGTCCCTCAGAAGGATGACAGGACACTTGCTGTGCTAACAGGCAACGATTTATTAACCAGCTAAGAAGTAGCAACAGAACAGAACAAATACCCAGCTGACAGCTATTTATACAAAGCCTGTCAGCCGGGGGAACCAATGAAAGGGCCGCAATTGTCGCAGCCAATCAACACACTCCCTGCAGGTCTGAATGCTGACTGGTCTTGAGAATGAGGACTCTGCACTCCTTCCCCCGGATTGCGCAGGCGTAATCCTGTAGATAAGCAGGCCGACGGCGCATGCGCTGCGAGCGTCGTAGTTGAGGAGAGTTCGCCACAGAAGGAGGAGCGGTGTCTTCGGTCGGGTTCTCCGCTGGTGATTGGGTGTCCTCGGAAGTCTCCGCCCCCGCTGTCAGGCTAGGTGCTACAGGTGAGTGTGCGTCCAACATCGGGCCGGATAAGTCTTTGTCGGGAACTGATGGAAGGTGGAGGTCTTGCTGGTAGGCGGCGTCAGGAGAGTCGACGGCAGCTGGGTTGAATTGGCGATGCTGATTTTCGTCCACCACCCGGCGGCGGAGTTGATTCACATGCCACCACCACTGACGACCATCACTGAGTTGGACCCTGTAGGAACAGGGCCCTGTTACATCGGTTATCCAGCCTGGCAGCCATTTGGGGTCACCTGAAAAGTTTTGTGCGTAAACCCTCTCCCCCCTAACAAAAACCCTTTGGGGATCTGGCTGCAGTGGTGCCGTAGCATTGTATGAAGGATGCAACCTGTCTAGTGTTGTACGGAGGTGGCAACCCATTACGATTTCTGCAGGAGATTTACCCATGGCAGAGCACGGGGTAGTATGCTGTGTAAATAGATAAGTGGTTAATCTGGAATGCCAAGGCATGTCTCCCATGTGGCTTAAAGCCTCCTTGGCGGAATGAACTGCCCGTTCAGGGAGTCCATTTCAAGCGGGATGATATGGTGCCACTTGAGCATGTCTTATTCCTAACCTTGCAAGGAACGTCTGAAACCCCAGGGATGTAAATTGTGGCCCATTGTCAGAAACCACTGTGTCCGGTAGGCCATGCAAATAAACGATTGAGAATCCTAATAGTGTTGTCTGTCATCATGTTATGCACAAGGAAAAACTCTACCCACTTTGACATGGCATCTACTACTAGGAAAAGGGTCTGGCCAGCAATTGGCCCTAAAAAATCAACATGGATACGGCTCCAAGGGGCGTTAGAGGTCTCCCATTTCTGAACAGGTGCAGCGGGAGCCACAGGCCTGGTCTGCTGGCAAAACTGACAGTGTTGCACCCATGTGGTGATGTCCTTATCCATGTCCGGCCACCAGGCATAGCTGCGACCCAAAGCTTTCATCCTCACTATGCCTGGATGGCCCTCATGGAGACGGACAAGCACTGGGCACCTTAGTGCTGTAGGAACGACAACCCTGCATCCCCACAATAGCCAACCTTGCAGCACGGACAACTCGTCTCTTCGCCTAAAGTACGGCAGGACAGCAAGAATGGCATCTTTCAAAGAATAGTGTGCAATGTCTGTTGCAGAAACTGGCAATTGCAAGTCCTCGATGAGGAACACTGGGGCGGAAGGCACAGGATCCTGGACTAACGTAGGCAATGGGCAATGGCTTAAGGCGTCTGCATGCCCAATTTGTTTTCCAGGGCGATAGATCAGGGAATACGAGTAAGCCGCTAGGAACTCAACCCAGCGAGACATCCATGGGGATAGAATGTCTGGTGTAGGGCGATACCCAGCAATAATTCCCAATAATGGCTTATGATCTGTCACCAAACGGAATGAACGGCCATATATGTAGTGATGAAATCTTTTACCCCCGCAATGGTAGCTAAAGCCTCCTTATCCAATTGACTGTAATTCCGTTCAGTTTTAGATAAGGTGTGGGAGTAAAACGCAATTGGCGCTTCCATTCCATTTGGGTAGACGTGACTAAGAACTGCCCCAATGCCAAAAGGAGATGCATCACAAGCAAGAATGAGAGGTATTCTCTCATCATACTGAACCAAAACGGCAGCTGAAGTCAGGGTTTTTTTTAACAGCTGCGAATGCTTGTGCTTCGCGGCTGGTCTATTTCCAATGGACAGAACCATCCAACAGACGGTGCAAAGGCTCTGCCACAGTAGCCTTATGAGGAGTGAAACAAGAGTAGAAATTGAGAAGGCCCCAAAATGCCTGAAGCTCAACCCTATTGGTTGGTGTGGGTGCGGAGGTAATTGCCTCCACTTTAGAAGGAGTGGGATGGATGCCTCAGTGGTCAATCAAATACCCCAGAAACTCTACAGAGGGCACCCCTAATTTACATTTTGTGCACTTAAGTTTAAGCCCAGCCTTATGGAATCTCTGAAAAACAGATCTCAAAATGGCGACAAGTCCTGATTGGGTGGAAGCAGAAATCAGAACATCATCAAAATATGGGATCACCCCTTTTATGCCATGAAGCACCCGCTCCATGATACTCTGAAAAATCCCAGGGGCCACACTAACCCCAAACTGTAGACAGCAGCACTTAAAAGCGCCCCGGTGTGTTACAATAGTTTGGGCCAGGGCAGTCTCGTCATCAACAGATAACTGTTGATAAGCTTGTGCCAAATCCAATTTGGCAAATATTTTCCCTTGCCCCAACAAATGTAAAACGTGTTGTACAACAGGAACTGGGTAGGGGTGTGCTTGTGGCGCCTTATTCAAAATTGACTTAAAGTCAGCGCAAATTCTTATAGACACATCAGACTTTAGAGCAGTGTTTCTCCATTATTTTCTGTCAGGCCCCCCCTAGGAAGAAGAAAACATTTCGCGCGCCCCCCCCCCCGCGCGACTGTAAATAGTATCCCCTTCCTTATCCCTGCCGGCCAGTAGAGGGCGCGTCTGCTTTCTGCATCGTCCAACCTAGCGGTGCTCAAGAGGCACGGCTTCCGGCCGCTCCTTCTCTGATGCCTTTCTCAGTCGCCTTCGGGCTTTACCTACAGCCGGCGATACAAACGGGGAAATCCAGAGGCACCAAGAGCAGCAGGCGCTGCGTCTCGAGGCTTGCCTCGATTTGTATAGCCGTGAGTGGCGAAATGGGCTGAGCTGGTGTGTATGTTCGCTGACAAGCCCGAGGTCAAACGCGCCCCCCTTTACGGAGCCTCGCGCCCCACTATTTGAGAAACGCTGCTTTAGAGGCACCACGATAGGCATCTCCCACTTAGCGTGGTCCACCGGTTCAATCACCCCCTGGGCTAGCAATTTGTCAATTTCCGCATCCACCTTTTCCCTTAATGCAAAAGGAACCCTACAAGCTTTAAGCCGAATGGGAGTAATATTAGGGTCTAAATTTAGGGAGATGGGTGTTCCCTTATATTTACCTAGGGAGTTATCAAAAACGTCAGCAAACTCCTGGGTGAGGGCATCCAAATCATTCCCCTATGAAGTAGCATGAATGCCTGAAACTGAGAGCCCTAAAGCCTGAAACCATTCCAGGCCAATCAGGGAAGCTAAAGGCTTGGCCACAACTATGAGGGGCAGTCAACCCTTGTAGCCCCCATAATGAATATTAAACCAGCCACAGCCAACGATAGGAATAATGTTGCCCTGGTAGTCTTTCAAACGACTAGGACATGGCTCTAGTTGTTGCCAGTCCAGTCCAGGCAGCAGCGTCCAAGGTGTTCCAGGAGATTATTGATTTGGCAGACCCAGTATCCAGCTCCATGGTACATGGCTGACCTTCGATATGGGCCCTAAGATGAATCTTAGTGCATCCCCCATGGTTGAGGGAGGCTGAGCTAACAGCCCAATCAACCACTTCGGAAGCATTGTCCCGGACAGTGAAACAGTCAGTGCGGCAACGGCCACCTTTAAAAACAGACCCCTTGGAAGAAACGCTGTCATCAGATCTCAGGCTTGGACTGCCTGGCATAGTCGCTTGGCACACAGATGCTAAATGTCCCTTTTTACCGCATCTGCAGCACACAGACGATTTGTGCTTGCAATTTGAAGGAGATGGTCGCCCCCCACAGCTGAGGCATCCCTTCCAGATTTTCTTAAAGGGGAAACTCCTCATTTCAAATTGCCTGAGGTGGCTAACCTCGTCCTCCTCCACTTCGGAAAACCCGTCATTGTCTGTTCCTTGTTGATGGACTGAGGAGGCAAGGGACGGCACAGTAGTAACTTGTTGATAACGGTGGAGTTCAGAAATGGATTTTTCTGCCATCTCAGAGGCAGGAGCCTCATCCACTGCGATCTTAAGCGTAAGCTCAGATCTGGCTAAAAGACGGCGCTGGAGGTGTAGGTCACGAACGCCAGTCATGAATTGCTCAAGCAACGTCTCATCCAGATCCACAAACTCACAATGGATTGCAGCCAATCGTAAAGAGGCAAGAAATTGATTAACAGATTCGCCCACCTTTTGAAAACACTGATGGAAACTGTGGCGGCGAGCGAAATGGGAGGGAGTTGGGGAATAATGGCCCCTCAGTCTAGCCAGTAGCACGTCCCATTTAATGACATCTACAGTGGCCAGTGCAGCCAAAGCTCGAGCTGTGGTGAACATATCAGGCCCACAACACGTCAGGAAAAACCCGTTTCCTCTCATCTGGCACTTCAGCCAAATCGTGTGACTGAAGAAAACAATGGAACCTCTTTAAAAACACGTCCCAGGATTCCGTTTCAGGGCAGAATTCAGCAAATGCTGGAATGGTGGCCATGGCTGACTTCTGTAGAGGGTTCATTTCGTGTTCCTCGTCGCCAGTTTTATGTCCATCAGAAGGATGACAGGATACTGGCTGTGCTAACAGGCAACGATTTATTAATCAGCTAAGAAGTAGCAACAGAGACTTCCTGTTCTGGCTTCTGGCGGCGACGGATGAGTCCTGGGACTCGTCCGCCGTTTTGTTCTTTTTTCTGCCCCTAACGGGGCGGGGTGCCCCTTTTTTGGGGGACCCTCCGTATGACTGGCTTGCCTGGACTGGTTCAGCCTGGCGGCGGCTGGGAAGCAATCCTTATCTTCAGTCTAGGTGGAAGAAGACATGCTGCGGGGGGCTTGGTTCCCTTCGCCAACGGAGGACGGTAACGATTAATGGATTTGGAGAGAATGGAGTGCTCGAGTCAGATGGCTTTGCCGGGGCTTTGGCGGCGAGGTGGAGAGTAAGTGACTTTAACTTTATTTTTGCTGGCGGCTTGGATTGAGAGAAACGTGGAGGGGGGTGTTTGTTAAACCCCCCCTCGGATTTACAACAGCGGCGTTTAGAAATGGCTCCTCGACGCGAGGAAGCGGATATTTCTCATCCGGACTTTTACGGAACAAGTGAAAGTGCTTTGCGGCTTGTCTCTATACAATGTATCTAAGTCCGGCTTTATTGAAACAATTTTCTTTGTCACTTTCTCCTGCTCGCTGCCAGACTGGGCGGTGGAAGATGGCTGCCCTTTGTTCCTAAATGACTATTTTTATGGAAAATTACCAACATCTCTTTGTGATTTGGACTGTCTCTCTCTACCAACGGAGGATTTTTTGGATTAATTAATTCCTTCCCTGGAGTGCCTTCTTTGTCTTAATAATTGACTGTGAAAATTGTTTCTCTTCTGGACTTTATAATTTTCTACAACTTTGATTTGAACTTTCCTCTCCTGACTTGCTCCAGCGGCCCCACCCAAAAAATGCCATCTTAGTGGCACTGACTTTAACAGCTCACCATGGCTTCAAAAAAACAACCAGAAAATCCAGGATTGGAACAAAGGATGACAGCTATGGAAGCAGTGTTACACTCCTTGGTGCTGGAAATTAAAGAATTAAGGAAAGATCATTGCAATTCTAAACTTGAACTTTTGGAGACACAGAAAAAATTGATGGAGAATACACAGAAGACCGAGGAGTTGGAAGTGGGGTTGGCTGGGGCAAAGGGAGAACTTAAAAATATTAATAGTGAAATTGGAGATCTGACTGGTCATATGTCTAGGATGGATTTTGAAAGGATTTCAATATTTCAGAATATTTCGGAGGAAACGGGTGAATGCCTTCCTGATCTCATGAGTACAATTTTAGCAGACTATTTACACAAACCTAAAGAGGAGATCAGGGGGGACATTGACCTAGTCTACAGAATAAATTCAACGTATGCCAGGATAAACGAAGTACCCAGAGATACATATTAAATTTGTCAGAAGGTCGACTAGGGAGGGAATCTTGAAGGCGCAGAGAGAGGGTCCATTAATTTACTAACAAAAGGAAGTCGCTATCTTGAAGCAGATCCCAAAAAAGATTAGGGAGGTGAGGAGGAAGTACTCCTTCTTATCTAAAAAATTGTTTAACCCAGGGATTTGGTTTAAGTGGGCGATGCCAGAAGGGATGTTGGTCTTCTGGGAAGGAGGAAGAGTAAGGATTAAAACAGTTGTTGAGGCGGAAGCCTTTCTTAAAAAACATTCCTCTATCCTGGGGGAAGATTCAGGGGGGGGCAGAGGGGGCCACGGCCCCGCCTGCTAGGGGCCAGGAAGGAGAACAAGAAGACACAATTGCCAAGAGACTTAGATCTAAAAAATGATTTTGCTTTTTATTAATACAGTATAACTTTTTATCTGGATGTTTGTACATGACTGCCAGCATAGAATTTAGAATTTATGATATATGCATTTATTTTCACCTTGTAGTATTATTGAAAAATGTATTACCAATGTCTTATTAAGAAGCCCTGGAGGGGCCAATGATTTCGAAGTGAAAGTTCTCAAAATATTTCTGTACTACCCTACCTTACCCTACCTGAAAAAATTTGTAAAAACCAATAAAACTTTTGCAATATAAAAAAAAAAAAGTAGCAACAGAACAGAACAAATACCCGGCTGACAGCTATTTATACAAAGCCTGTCAGCCGGGGGAACCAATGAAAGGGATGTAATTGTCCCGCCAACCGGCAGGCACATCGCAGCCAATCAACACACTCCCTGCAGGTCTGAATGCTGGCTGGTCTTGAGTCCGAGGACTCTGCAGTTCTATGCACAGAAGTGAAAACAAGATGGTGACACCTACGGCACCAGCTGGAGAACCAATTTGGGGGCATGATAGGCCTGGGTTGCTGCTGTTTCCAGCAACCCAGGCCACCAAATGACTGCTGGTTCAGCTGAACTGGTCCGAACCAGTAGGAACCCACCACTGCCTTGCAAGGATTAATATTATGGTAGGATAGACAAGAAACACAGCCATGAGGACTAACGGTATATCTAATGTTAGATTGCCAGAATCTAATCCTCATTTCCACAGTAAAGCATTGATAAAATATAGAGTTCAATAGATCCAGAGTGAATTAAAGAGATACAGAACAAGCTTGTTTAACCTTTGCCACAAGCAAATGAACAATGGGATCATAGATGGGATCATTATACAGAGTCCTTTGACAAGCCCTTTGCCGTCTGCTAACTATAAATTCCTGGGCAACCCCTTCTCATACGCCCATAAAATCTCAAAGGCAATAAAAAAAAAGTCTGAAGGCTGATTCTTTTTTTCAAATTTAGAAGACATTAAACAGGATAGTTGTCAACTGCAAAGGGGCTGCTCTGCTTTTAAAAGAAAGAAAGAAATACCAATCATTTCCACAAGAAGGCAGCAGATACCCACATTTGGAAGAAAATATACCTAACAAGACACTCTCTTACTTTTTTCGATTATGATGATCTTCTTCCTTCTCTTCACTAGAAATAGAAAATAAATAGAAACAAGCTGGTGAAAGAGCAACAAGGTGTATTTTTCAAGCATAAGTAGCATGATGGTACTGCATGGGACAAAATGAAAAGAATAGATTAGCATCTAACTTTGATTCATGTTCTTTGAAATGTACGTTATCTCTTGGCTTCTTCCTTTGCAACTATAAACGCATTTCACCTCTTGATTTCAAATATTCCATTCCTTTCAAAATGATTAAAGATCTGAATATGTCAAATCAATTACAAACTATATAAAAATCCTAAAAATAGGCATCTTGTTTTCCCTTAATCTGAATACCAAATGACACTTTGACCTGTGCAATCACGTTAATAATCAGTTTCACCTAGTGCAGGCTTATTAAGATGCTTGTAAAAATACTTAAATTCATCACTTAAATTACCTCCATGGAGGAGAAATATTTTTAACACCTCTTTTAAAGAAAGTAAACAATGTTTTGAATAATTGGGGTATGGATGGGGGGGGGAGGGATTGTAACCTTGCATTGGTAGCTAATTGTCTTTTTTTTTTTTCCTTGAAAAGAAGCTCCCAACAAAGTTCTCCTTTTACCCATTCCTGCAACTTCTGTCTTATGGTTAAGATCTGAGCATTGTCAGAAAGCAGGAAAAGGATGAAGTATTGTTGCAAGTTAATAAAGAAAAGAATCTCTCCCATCCCTTTCCCTCCCTTCCCTACAAAAGAAGACATCAGCAAACCTGGTGTCTTCTGATTTCAATTCATCAATTACAAAGGTAATTGATGAATTGAAATCCATCCTGCAATCTTTAGAACACTGGGGCAGCTAAATGTATTTTAATATATCAATAGGTGCAACATTCTGTTTCGATATGGATTAAAATACAGTAGTTTCTGGAACTGGATGCATTCCTGTGTATCTTTTTGCTATAAGAATATGTTCTTTTGCAGGGAAAAAGATAAGCACATAGTGGCAGTGAGGCCTATATTGTTCAGTGGGATTCACAGAATGCATTCTCACAAGTCACGAAGGTCCCAAGGTCAGAGGTGGTATTCAGCAGGTTCTGACCAATTCTGGAGAACCAGTAGTGGAAAATTTGAGTAGTTCAGAGAATCAGTACATATCAGCTCTAACTGGCCCCACCCCCATCTATTCTCTGCCTCCCGAGTCCCAGCTGATTGGGAGGAAATGGGGATTTTACAGTGTCCTTCCCCTGCCATGCCCATCAAGCCATGCCCGTCAAGCCATGTCCACAGAACCAGTAGTAAAAGTTTTTGAATCCCACCACTGTCCCAAGGTTATCTGTACAAAGTTGTCTGTACTGTTCACGTCTATGGTGAAGAAGCATGGGAATAAAATGATAGCCTGTGCACCGTGAGGCCATCCACGTGACACCTTATACATACTTGCATCAGAGATCACGATGCAAATATAATTCTGTTATTGGCATGATGATGCAACAATGCCTAGTGTCATTTTTATGTCCTTGTGGCATGTAGAAGAACCCCTCTTGCGCATGAGGTTGTAGAAATAAAATTGTAAAATATGACATGCTATTTGAGATGAGTGATTTGAAAAGAAATCTAAATATGTAGCACAATGTCATTCCTAAACCTGTTCAGCAATGTCAATTAAAAAAAAAAACGAAGCTGGCAGAACATGAAAATTTATGTTATATGGCACAGGGCCAATTTTTACGTACTTTTTCTTGTCAGGAAGTACTTTCTTCATTATAAGGCATATGCTTTTAGATTGCCTTCCTAGATCAAATTCCACTTATAAAGACACCAGGTTTTCTCCATTGCTCTGTGCTTTGGTTATGGCCATAGCATCTCTTTAAACTTAGTCTGTCAGCTTTCATATTAACCAGTTTCTGCTCAGAGGTTTGATTTGTGAATCCCAAATCAAATGCATAACAAAATAAAATCACACTTTTTTTAAAAAGAGCCGTACAGAATATTCACAATGGAAAAGAAGAGAGACAAATCTCATTTTTCTCCATGACAACAAATTAAATGAAACATAAATTGCTGATATTTCTTGTAGAAATACGCAGAACCATTTGTAGATACTTCATTCCACAACAGATTTCCTCAGAGCACAAGCTAACAACTTAATTTCCAGGTCCAAAATCAATGTATGATTTGGAATAGAATTATCATTTGGGAAAGGTTTGTGTCTCTATGTGTGGTAGGAGGAGGAGGAGGAACAGAAGGAGGGGGTAGATGAGGAGGAGGAGGAGGAGGAGGAGGAGGAGGAGGAGGAGGAGGAGGAGGAGGAGGAGGAGGAGGAGGAGACTTAGTAAAGGTAGGAAAAAGACATATAAAAAGACAATGTCGACTGGCGGCGCCCAGGGGGAGAGCCTTCTCTGTGGCAGGACCAGCCCTTTGGAACGACCTGCCCCCTGAAATCCGCACCATTCCTGACCTCCGCCTCTTCCGCAAATGTCTTAAGACTCACCTCTTCCAACTAGCTGGCCTTGCGTAACCCCAGCACTACCAATTGTAAATGGGGATTTTAAAATGGTTACATCACAGGCACCTAATATCTCTGTATTTATGTTTATTGATTTAATTCTATGTTCGCCGCCCCGAGTCCCTTTGTGGTGAGATGGGAGCGGGTTATAAATATGAAAAATAAATAAATAAATAAATAAATATAGAAAGATATATGTTTAGAAAAAAAATGTTAACTCTCTACAAAGAAAGTACCATATATCAAATTACAACCTTAATTCTTGAGCCCAGAATTATGATTGTAAATTATTCTGATTTTAAATGGGTCACCTGTAACTGTGTCTGATTTTATGACCTTTGTTGTTAAGTAAATGTCAGAGTTTTAAGCAAACATTGTAAGAATTAAGCAAATACAATGGGCATTAAGTCAATCCATCACATTTTTTTTTCCAGAAGCTAGAAATAAATGCTAGCTTCTAGTAAAAAAAAAAAAAAAAAAAATGTTGCAAATCATGGTCAAGGGGCTTTGGGATGCTGCAAAGGGCCATAAATCCAGGCCAGTTGTCAAATGCCCAAGATGCAATTGTGACTGTGGCGAGAGGGAGGTATCTGTCAGAACTTCAAGACAATGTTATAAGTAGCACTTGCTAAGTGACTGGTCCTAAATTGAGGACTACCTGTATATGCTGAGTTATATACAGGGATATTGGAAGGACAATTCATCAAGAAAGTAGTGTCAATGTTATATACAAATGAAGAAGTTATCTATTTTTCTTGGTAACGGTGTGAGGTTTCCTTCCCACTTATGGTGTTAAAAATGGTTTCAGCTTGGGGAACGAAGCCAATTCCTGGTGATTGAAAGGGATGGGAAGGATGTGGTCATTTAAATCAGAGGTCCCCAACCTTTTTGGCACCAGGGACTGATTTCATGTTAAAAAAATTCCGTGGACCAGTGGCCATGGCTCAGCTGGCTTAGAGGGGGAGCAGGGATGAGGGGGAACAGGCAGCACATGTGTGCATGGGGGGGGTGAGTCAGCTTACTCGCTCCTCTCGGGCTCCCAACGGAATGAGTGGCCGTGGCTGCGCTCTCCCGCCCCTGGTGCGCGCTCTGCCCAGGGGGCTGCCCCCTCCACCCTCCTCCTCCTCTCTGGCCCTTTCTAAGAGTTGTGCTGCTCACTGCAGCCCGGTTCCTATCAAGCCACGGACTGGCACCGGTCCACAGTCCGGGGGTTGGGAACCCCTGATTTAAATGATACAAGTGTGGTGTACATCTAATAATATTATGACGTTAAGACTGAATTTGGGGTGCATTCTGTATTTTGCAAATAAATCCTTTTCACTCATAAACCCGATAATCCCAGTTTATCTACAAAGCAATTTATTTTAAAAAAATGTGATTCTATGAAAACATGTGTCAATAAGCATCAGAACTGCCCATAACATACGTGTCTCTCTCCTTTAGTTAGGATACAAGTGCTATTATAAGAAAACCTAAAGAATCTGAATGTTGATGTAGCAGATGGCAGAGTTTGCCAAGTGGTATGCAGCTTCCAGTAAACAAATTAGTTATCTTGATGGGTCATGGAGAGAACCAAAATGGGGAGTGTTAGAGAAAAGAGCCAAAAAAATGGATAGTGAGGCAGTAGTGGTCATTCTGTTAATAAATCAAAGGTTAATTTTTAATAATAGTAGGCATGTTACTATTGGCGATGATGAGGATCATAATCATGATGATGATGTGAGGAGGAGGAGGAGGAGGAGGAGGAGGAGGAGGAGGAGGAGGAGGAGGAGGAGGAGGAGGAGGAGGAAGGGGAAGAGAAAATCATTTTAAGTGAAAAGCTGAAGTAGGAAGAATAAGCACTACTTCTTGGAGGTGTCTCAACCAAAAGATTTTCCCTAATAAAAATGAAATAGCTGTACTTTTTCCTTATTTTACTCCTCAGCCTTGCATCCCGATGAGTTTTTGAAGAAGTAGCCCAAGGAAACTGCAGCTTATTTATTGCTATTCAAATCAGTTTTTCTCATAGAATTAGAATCATATAAAATACTTTGCAAGTAGAGACATCATTTTTCTTAAACAAGAAAAATATTGATTCCAGGCACCCTTTTCCTTTTGCATAAAGGCTGTTTAGTTCAGTAGCACAGTCAGAATTAAGAAATATTATGTCTTCCTTCCTCCTAATCGCAATTAAAAATGCTGGGAAGGTTTAAATTTTCCTTCTCTGCGCCTGCAGTTCTAAGCACTCGGCCACATAGACACTGCAAGACATGCTGGGTGTTAATATTATTAAACTTTGTGAAGCTTCAAGCAACCTATTCAATGCAAACTCCTGGCACACAAAGAATGTTTCCAATAGTGCTGTTGTAAATTTACTTCTCAAATTTCTCTTACAAAGCAAGAGAACGATTTGGTCCTAAAAGTGTGGCCACAATAGTGCAATCGAAGCTCCATGTGGCCTTTATGTGCATCACAATGTTACCTTTAAAATTGTTGACCACATCCTGCAAAATCCTCTGTTATAGGAGCAGTCAGATATTGCAATTTAGTATCTATAAGGGGAAAGAAATCAAAATTGAGTATTTGGGAATGCATGATGAACAAATTGGCATTTTTGTTTGATCTCAGTTCTAGTCACTTCACAAATATTTCTGAAATCTGTCTTACTGAAGAATCACAGGGCCGAGATTGCTTCAGAAAAGAACAGCATGGTGCTTCCTGCTTCTCCTGAAATTAATATTTATATGTCCAAGTAGTTCCTTGCCCTTTTTCAAATGATTAGATAACACAAATTTAATATTTAAAATCTCACTTCTTTCTGATTCCTTTGCTCCTAATATACATTTAAATTATTTCTCCCTTTTAATTAATTCATCACATCCAAAATACTTTCATAAGAGAAATAAATACACTTAGCTTTCTGGAAAGTTATCCCTTGAAGTAGCAGAACTGTGATCTCTAAAATCTCTCAGCCAGATGTTTCCCAGTTGGAGAGCAAAGTTTGGATGCTGAGTTTTATACACTTAATCAATCTTTAAGGAAACAGCTAGATATTTGAGATGCAGTGAATTGTATCTTTTGCTCATTCCAAAGCTACTTTGTCCCTGTGCTTTATTATCTTCATACTATTAGTATATTATGATTCATTAAGCCAGTATTGACACTTATTGATTTTTAATGAGCACAAAGTGGATTTTCTCCATGACAATATGGTAGGATTGGGAGATTAACCAGGTTCTTCAAGGTCTGTCAGTGATCTACCCCTCACTACTGTAACTGAATTGTTGTACATAGTCAAGTTCCACTTTCTCTCATACTGTTTCACATTGTTGTACTTGAAACACCACATGACTTTTTACAAATTTTGGTCTTCAACAAGACAATTATCCTTATGATGTCTTTGAATTGTTTAAAACTGTGCAGAATGATCCACTTTTCATATCATCACATTCTCAGTAAAATCCTGCAAGATGTAGCCATATCTAAAGTACTTTAGAAAGTACAGTAGTCTAAGCCATTATTAGAGATCTTTTAAATGTCAGAGTCAGTAATTGTGAAAATATTTATCTACCAATTTATGAAATGTTTACTTCCTCTGAGAAAGAGGGTTCTTAAATACCATTAGCAGGATATTTTTAAGTACACCTTTGGAGAGATGCTTCACAGGTAGCCTTGCTATCAAGTAATGAAACCTGCTATTATTTATTTATTTATTGCAAAGACAATTCTGTCCTGAGGCATAATTTTGTCTGTGTGAGAGACGTCAAAATAGTCAAGATTCAACATTCATTCATTCATTTCATTTATTCATTTATTCGATTTCTATTCCACCCTATCTCCCAAGATGGGATTCAAGGTGACTGTGCAATCAAAGTTTCATCACTTCATACATGTTGCTTTGTCTTTTGACCATATATTCAAAAGAGATGGGGTTTCAGCCATGTGACATAGCCCACTTCTTGATTGTTTTCCTCCCTATGAATGCTCTGATAACGCACCAAACTAACAACTCTGGTACTGTGCAAAGCATTAGCTACCATGTATAATTATCTTAATGGTGTTGGAAAGAAAATCCATCTGGTTCAGTTAGAAGTTGAGAGAGAAGCACTGGGAACAACATGGAGGCTGATTGAAAAGTAAGATTTATTGATGAAGCAGCATTACCAGGGCTTGGGGTTCTGGTGCAGCTGAAAAAATGGAGTTGAGGGGGGGGTTATACCTTATTTGGGCTTTGTATTTGAGCTTCCTGTTCCTGTGGAAGAACATGTCCTTTAATATTCTATTGGCTGTTGTCAGATTCCTATGGGTTCATTTAGGGGTTATGTAGAGGTCATAGTTTGCTCTAAAGGCAAAAGAGGAAATTGAAATCTTAGGTGCTTGTCTGAACTAATTTGGTCAATCTCTGGCTTATTGTTTATCTGAGCTCCCAGGTTTCTGTGACTTTGAAGTTTGAACTGCTCTGTGGGTGGTGCAATGAAAGGGCTTGTGCTCTGAAATTATCTTAATGGTAATTCCTATTGTGGCTAATGGCTTTTGTCCTGTGTTGGATCTTGGGTGAGGGGCTGCTTTCAAATCCTACCATTCTGCCAAGGAGTTTAAAAATACCTTGCCTTGAATAGATTACCAAATCTGCATTTCTAAAAGCTGGTCTCCTCAGTTTCTGCTTGGGGCAGAGAGACTGGGCTGGTTTAAGAGCATGTTTCTCAATGTCTCCCTTTGGGGAAATATAATATCTTGCTTTTTTAATATTCCTCAAAATATTTCATTCTTCTAGGGTGGTGGGGCTTCCCACGGTGGTAAATTAAAATAGGATGTTCTTCCTTTCCATTTTCTAGCTCTTGGGATAATTTAAAAAATCTATTGAGAGGTTGCCTCAAACAAGAAGCAAGGAAGATAAGTAAACCTCCATGGCCCTGAGAATCATAATGCAAACAAGCATGATGGTTACCATCTTACCCTAAAATTTGAAAACCTGTGAGTTCCCATGCAGAAGCCAAAAAAAGTCTTTTTTTTTCAGCAAGACATTACAACACTCTTGTGTAAAATTGCAAAATTTCATTGTTATACAAGAGTTTGATAATTGATTTTATTATATTATATCTAGGAATGGGCCAGTTGAGGGTGTCAGACACTCTGTTTTACCTATCCCAGTCTAAGGCCCATTTTCTCTGTAGTTAAAATGATGACTTGTATAGTTTATGGTTAAATAACAAGTCTTTCTCTCATTTGGGAAGAAGAGGGAGGGAGGGAGGGAGGGAGGGAGGGAGGGAGGGAGGGAGGGAGGGAGGGAGGGAAAGTTATTTCATGTGCAAACACATGGAAGTTCTATATTTCAATATCAGCTCAATAGCTAGATTGGAAAAGGACTATGATCATTTGATAATTTAAAGCAGCCTTCTCTCCCAAAGTCTCCTGGACATATACTTCATTTTTTACACTCTCCTCCCACCCTCTTTTTTACAAGCTCAAGACATTGTACATTGATTTCTTTTCTCATTATATCTGTAGAATGAGATCCCTATGAGATAAACCTGGCTG
Organism: Rhabdophis nuchalis; assembly: GCA_039707465.1. Taxonomy (NCBI): domain Eukaryota; kingdom Metazoa; phylum Chordata; class Lepidosauria; order Squamata; family Natricidae; genus Rhabdophis; species Rhabdophis nuchalis. Next base: position 42,108,516 of record CM077647.1, on the reverse strand, counting down.
AAAGAATGTGGCAATATTAAAATTCTTTAAATAACTTCTATATTCAGGTAGGGCTTGAGCTTGATTCTTTGTGGTTCCAGATCCCTGTCCAGCAAGGTCAAAGTCTGGAAAAGCCAAAACTTGTACCTACAACATCTCTTGGAAGTCTCCAGATTGCACAAAAACTAAGACAGAACAGTATACCATTTTCAGTAGATTGGATCATTTTTTTTCAGAGTGGGAACTAATTAATCTGCATTTTCCACTAATTTACTACATGGTATGTAAGAGCTCTACTTGTACAAATCTCTATAATTCCGAAGAGAGACTTCTGCAAAGCACAAGTACTAAATAGAGCTCAATTTTAAAAAAGCACCAAATACTAACTCTACAGAGGTCATACTTTTATTAAAGTAAGTGATGTTTTATATGACATAATTTGTCATCTTGTCAATGACAAGATTTGAGATTCTCAAGAATTTTTCTATAGGATAATGGATGATAGATAGATGATAGATAGATATAATAAGTAGAAAGGAAGAAAAAGAGGAACATTGAGTATGATGATACTTGTACTGAACTAAGTTTAAATCTTAGTGATAATATGAAAGACCTTTCTAAATATTAAAAATTGGGGGAAAACATATTCAGGTAAATAACTTGTTTTTGTGCATGCTTCCTTCAGATATAATTTAGCAAATGATTTATTTTATTTCCATCCAAGGCAAGATGTTGAGAACAAGGATAACAAATTTTCTAGAAAATAAACAGTACATATTTCTTCAATTTTGAAACAACCCTATTGCATGGAATGCTTTGCTTTCCTCTAAGAAAAAGATCCTTGGGAATAAATCAACATAGCTTTCCTAATCCAGTTATCACAAGATGTATTCAACTATGATTCCATATCTGGAACTGTTGTCAAATATATTTGGAAGACAATTATCCCATTAAATCCTAGATCACATGGGAATCACAAGGTCCATGTGAGTGGTGGGATTTAAATTTTTTTACTACCAGTTTTGTGGGCATAGCTCAGTGGGTGTGGCAGGGGAAGGATACTGTAAAATCTTCATTCCCACCCCACTCCAGGGGAAGGTTACTGCAAAATCCCCATTCCTTCCCGATCAGCTGGAATTCAGGAAACAGAGAATTGGGGGGGGGGGGGGCAGTCAGAGGTGACATTTACCGGTTCTTCGAACTACTCAAAATTTCAATGAAATTTTAAAATTTAAAATACTCTGGTTGAAATACTCTGGCCCATGCCCATCTACATTTATTTATTTAATGAGGAATTTTGCAAGACTATTCCTATTTGCCTTATGAGGTTTGCTTGGTTTTTATTGGCCAGATCCTACTTTGTAGTCATTTTCTAAACATTTGACATATTCTGAATGTTCCAAAACTCCTATTAACCCCTCGCCCATTTTTTTTTATAAAACAATTTTTATTGGTTTTTACAATATGTATAGGAAAAGGGTTGTAGGGTAAATATGACATTTTAGTGGCTTCCATGCCGGAGGTAGTGGTCCTCCCAAATCTTCATACAAATACAATTTTTTTTTATAAAAAACAAAGGGCAAGCATACATATACATTATATTGTATAGTTCATATGTTCAATCATGTTTTTCATTGCCATCTAGTTTTAACTATCACAGTAGAAATTTCAAATAAAATCATTTTTGGGATCTGAGTCTTTTTGCTATTGATTCTTCTTCTCCCTTCCCATCAACGGGCGGGGCCACCCCCCCCCCCGGTTCCCTCTTCTTCGTCTCCTAGGAGTGAGGAGTGCTTTTGAAGAAAGGCCTCCGCCTCTCTTAAGGTTTTAACTCTGATTCTATCTCCCTCCCAGAAGACCAACATTCCTTCTGGCAATAACCATTTGAACCAAACTCCTTTTTTATATAATTTCTTGGACAAGAAGGAATATTTCCTTCTTATCTCTCTAATTTTTTTTTGGAATTTGTTTCAAAATAGTAACTTCTTTTTCTTGATATTTCAATGGTTCTCCCCACTGGGCCCTTAATATCTCATCCCTTGTGGACCTTCTTAAAAATTTAATATGAACTTCTCTTGGTACATCATTTATTCTAGCGTATGCTGAGTTAATTCTATAAACCAGGTCCATATCCCACCAGAATTGTTCTTTATTTCTTTTAATATAATTTGCTAAAATTGTACTCATAAGATCTTTAAGATCTTCTCCCTCTATCTCTGGTTCGTTCTAGAACCTGAGAAAAAAAGATATTCTTTCAAATTCTATCTTGGTCATATGACCTCCCAGTTCTGCGCTTTCCTTCCAAATTTACTTTACCTCTTCCCTCATCTCAGCTGATCCCCCCTCTAATGCCTCAATTTTTTGTTTGTTATCCATTGTATTTCTTTGTGTTTCCAACAGCTCTATTTTTAGACTTGTCAGCTCTTTTCGCATTTCATGTACATTTTTCATTATGTCCTGAAACATCTCATTTGTTGACAATTCCTGGGTGCTCTCACCAGTCCCTTCTTTTTGCAACAATGCAGTGATCTTTGTCTGTTGCATAACTGGACTGGAACAAGCTGATGATGGAGCAGAAAAGGACTTTCCAATAGGTGGTTTTTTAGAAGCCATTGTCCTGATTATAAGTTTTAATTTGTAGAAAAAAATGGCATCAGAAAAGCAGGCAGCCGATGAAGTCCATGGTATCGGAACAGCTCGGATAGAAGTTCAGTCCGGGTAGCATATAAAACCAAGAAAAAAGGATTGTGTTATCAAAATCTAGATGTCCATGTATTGGGAGAGATACCAAAGGTTTCCCGAGGAGAAGTTAAGGTGGAAAATTTAAAGTCTTGCGATCTCAAACGCCGAAGGAAGAGTTCATGAACAAAGGAAAGTTTTCCAGCAGGGAACAAAGAGGAACCATTCGCCCCGCCTCCTCACAGGAAGGAGAGTGAAAGTTTCATTTTCTTGTTGCAAAAAGTTTCCACAATATATGTTGCAACTGTGATAATATAGATACAATTTTTTTAACTCTTGTTATTTCAGATGACAGACTAGTCCTCTTTTTCTCCCCATTCCTGGGGAGAGCTTTTTCAACTGCTGCTTTATTCCGAGGGGGGGGTTAAACCAGATCAACTCCCCCCTCCATTCTCCGTTTAAAGTTGATTGAAAGTAAAACTCACAGTGCTTGCTTGTCCCTCAATTGCAGACCAGGAGATTAGGAAAGACCCTCCATCTCTGGTGCTCCAGCCAGCTTTCAAATTTTTCCGTTGATTCCAGAGTCCATCAGTGAAAGGGCAAAGCCCCCCCCTTCTGCTTTCTGGCTCCTGGGGTGAGGCTGGAAGCACACCCCACCAGCCGCCGCCTGGTTGGGGGTCTCCAGTGAGCCGCCCGTATGGCAGGAGATTCCTCCAGAAACCCCTGTGCCCCCGGGGGGGCCCATTAGGAGAGCAAGCGGTGGACGAGTACCAAAACACGTCCATCGCCTACAAAAACTGGAAGTCGAGTCTCAACCCCTTGCCCATTTTGAGGTTCCTTGAGAACCAAGTATCTTTGCTTTTCCCAAAGGCTTCTGAAGAGATAGGAAAGTGGGAAAAGGATGGACCACTATTTTTTTTCCCAATGTCCACACTATCCTGAATTCAGAATTTAAAGGTTTTTATGTCCTGGACTTCTACGTCCATAGTTTTGGCTTTTGCTTTATGCTTAAAGGTAAAAATAAAAGTTCCCCTTGCACATATGTGCTAGTTGTTTCTGACTCTAGGAGGCAGTGCTTATCTCCATTTCAAAGCCAAAGAACCAACACTATTCGAAGACATCTCCATGGTCATGTGGCCGAGATGACTAAATGCCAAAGGCTTACAGAACGCTGCTACCTTCCCACCAAAGGTGGTTCCTATTTTTCTACTTGCATTTTTACATGCTTTCAAACGGCTAGGTTGGCAGAAGCTCAGACATCTATGAACTTCTACATCTATAGTTTTGGCTTTTGCTTTATGCCTAAGCCATCCCATATATGCAGGAATGTCTTCAGTGTGCAGTTAAAAAAATTAAGACAGCTACCCCAACTGTGCAATTGAAGCGCCATTGTATATTTTATGTGTGTTGTAACCAGTGGACACCTGCATCATGTATATCTTCCTATGCAGGTATTTCTAATTCTGCACAGAGAAGAGACTACTTCAGGTTCTCTGTGTACTCTGCTCCACTGCTCAGCTGAGCCCCACAAAGTATGGGAGAAGAAACAGGACTTTCAAATACACACTTGTTCCAGAACCTATAAATCTGCTCATTCTTTTCTTTTGATTCCTTGGCTAATGAAATGCAGTTATATCAGTATGATCAAAGCTCATTATTTGTAGGGAAGAAAAATATTCAACCACCAATTTGGGATTGAACTGTGGAAGAAATTAGACTATTTCTAATATGCTGCTGGATATGATTTCAGATATTTTTTTCATGCTGACCATAGCTTGCTTAATTTTTAAAATATTTGAGAAATGGCATATTTGACTATCAAGGCCTGATCTTTCAGACAGATACACCAAGAAACATCACAAAAATTTACAGAGAACTCTATAACTTGATTACAGTGGCCAAACAACTCTGTTTCTTCTTGCATAAAAATGTAGTTTTGTAAGATTATCCCTGCTGGGTCTTAATGAATCCATGTATTTTATTTTAGTTTTGAAGAATCCTCAATTGCTAGTCATAAAGCCATGAGGTAGAAATCTGTTATGAAAATGAATCCATAAACTAAGTCTGCCCACTACAGAGTCTGCGCTAAATACCATAATGTTGATGAGACTCAATAGGTGGCCCAACAAAATTGCCTTTTGAATTAAAAGAGGGGGAGGGGAAGTGAAGCATAAAAAGGGAAATGCTTGATATCTACTTAATTATTATCTCTATCTTAAAGTTTCCAATAAAAAAAAATCATGGAGAATCACATCCAAATGAAGTTTAGTAAAACAGAGTTGTTGTTTATTGAGAAAAGCAATTAGATCAGACAATTAGCCTGATCTAAGCACTTGTCCAACCAGAGCAAAACCATACACTAATTCTTTCTCTACAGTAGCTATTTAAGCATATTGGACAAACATCCTGTCCCCATTTGCACTTTAACGTGAAACAAACATGCCCTGAATACAGCAATCTTCTCTTTTAGTTTCACCACAATGCCCACGTCTTGTTTCCAATGTTAGGTTGATCTTAAGTCTGTTGCTTTATAACAGTTTCCCCCTCTTAAGCCAATATTTTTCAGCACAACTTGAAATATATGAAATCTTTTTGTCACCAATTATCTTGGGGGAGATCAGCAGATCTATTGTGGATATGGTCAGAGATATATTTTGGAAGTGTTGGGTGGTATTGATATACCGTCATAACTCCTGTTCTTAGCCTGCTTTTCCTGCAAACCTTTGACTTCCCTAGCTGCTTAGAGGCCTCTTTGATGAGCACACCTGTGTGAGTAAGTAAGAGAGAAATAAAAAATAAAAATAAAAAGTCAAGATGGAGGATATATGGCATATATATAGAAGGGCAGACTTTGAATGATAGTCATAGCTACCAGTTTTCTATTCCTCCAGCAAGATACCCTGACACCAGCCCGTTTACTGATACCTTCCTAACCCCCCAGTTTCTGATATTCATTTCATTTCAAGCTTTGAGGAGTGGAGGGGAGAAGAGAGGTCCACTATTTTATTTAGAAAGACAAACGAGCATATTTGTGCTGTTCTGCTTTAACAGCATTTGAAAGAGTTCAGGCTTCCACTATTCTATTTGTGAAAGAAGAACAGGCAATTTTTCACTGTTCCCTGTAATAGCATTCAGAAATGTATCTTCATCTATAGATGCAGCAATCTTGTTTTAATTTAGTGCAATATTCAGAATACAGAAAAAGAAGTTGAATTGGGCTTTTCATGGTTATTTATCAGTTTCTTTTTCTGTTTCAATCATTTTCTCCCAGAAGCAAGGGATACACTTGTCTGACTGACTACTCATTGTCAGTCCTTCTGCCATGATGGGATCTGTTTCCATTCCCTTAAGGGCTGTTTGATGTCTTCTCTTCTGTTTCTCATTGCATAGGATTTTAACAGGGGAGGTGACCAAATATACTATGGGAGGAGGGACAAACAAACCCTTATAGAGATTGCTAATCCCAAAGCCAGATACTTCCTATTACTTGCATTAGATGCTTTAAATAGTAGATTTCTCCAAGAGGTGTTGACAGACTAAAAAGAGAATGGCAGAGAATAAAACCAATCACCCTACTTGTAATAAAAGGCATATTCACAAAATAGGATAGCATAATTCAGTGGGAGTTTGTAATACATAGATAAGGATAGGCATCTAGATTCCAAGTTTGTATCAATGTTGGGCAATGTTTTGTGCCAATTCAAGGATAGATGGGTAGTATTTTAAGTCTACAGTTAGGAAAAGGCCCTGTATCATAATGCACTTTGCTTGGTTTTGTCTTAATGTGATTTGTTAATCCAGGCATTTGATAGAGGTGGTAATTTGATACCTCTTGGCATCATGTAAAGAGAAGAAGGGTATGTTTATATCTGCAAATAATCATATAAAGTGTATTTTTATCTGATGTTATTGGAGAATAAATATAAATCAAAGAAAATCAAATTTAGTTTTTGTTCTGGAATCAACTCTATCTTGCCCCACTATTTTTAAAAGTTTGGCTTTTACCATGCTATTTAAAAATAAATGGTTTTATTTTGAGTAGCCATATTGCTCTAAATTTTGTTTTTCAATCTTGTTTTTCAATCTTGGAAACTTTGAGATATATGGACTTCAATTCCCAGAATTCTCCAACCAGCACACTGGTTGAGGAATTCTGGGAGTTGAAGTTAACATATATTAAAATTGCCAAGATTGAAAAATGCTGATCTAGATCTTAAGAGCAAACAGTTCTTGTTTATTAAAAGTAAATACCTCTCTATTCCTTTGGTTTTCCATGGGAGGAAGGAAAAGGGGAAAAGAGGGGTTGTTTTATTTACTTTACTTTACTTACAGAGTCAGCATATTGCCCCCAACAATCTGGCCCTCATTTTACCTACTTTGGAAGGATGAAAAGCTGAGTCAACCTTGAGATGGCTAGCATCAAACTCCTGACAATGAGCAATGCATTAGCCTGATATACTACATTCTAACCATTGTACCACTGTAGCACCATAGGAAAGCATGGAAAAGATTGTGAAAACATGCATAGATTAATGCAAGATTACATAAATTTGACAGTACATAAATACAATGAGGTTTGCTTCACTCTATATGATTAAAAAGAAAGCTTATTTCATTTGACCTTTCATCTTTTTGAAATGATTAATCTCTACAGTAAGTTTTACTTAATCAGCTCCTTATTGCCAATTACAAGGGGTGGGAGATGATGTCCGAATTTTACAGTTCAGTTTGGAACAATATCAACTTCTACAACTTCTTTGGAAACTACAAACACTTTTAAAAGATAGTTTATTTTTGTAGGGGAATATATTTCTCAAAGGTTCTCACACATGCTCTTTATACTCATCTTATATTAGAAGATTCATCAAATTACATATATGGATTAATTCTACATATTGTTGATCGTGAGTGGATCCAACAGAGGACAAAGATATTGAACCACATGCTGACCAAAATACAATATTTGGGTCATATTATGACAACCAATGACATTAGCACTGTTTCACTGGGAAGTTTTAAGGATACTTTCTACATAAGCAAATAAAATAGAAATGCATTAATTTCATTTGGTACTATGGCACAAACATGGTCCTCCTATGGATGACAAAATCATCCTCCAAAAATTATATAATTTTAGGTCCTCTTTCCCAACCCTCATTCTCTTAAGGTGTGTTGAATCCTAACTCACAGAGAAAAAAAACATATCAAGGATTGCATGTGGTCACTTCATATGTGCAGAGATACTTGTAATATTGGATTTTCCATGACCCTAGAGCACGAACTAGAGTTAATGCTGAACTCTAAAATTACATATATGTATAGTCATATGGTGGCTCAGTGGCTAAGACACTGAGCTTGTCAATCAGCAAGGTTGGAAGTTCGGAGGTTCAAATCCCTAGTGCTATGTAATGGAGTGAGTTTCCATTACTTGTCCCAGCTTCTGCCAACCTAGCAATTCAAAGGCACATAAAAATGCAAGTAGAAAAATAGGAACTACCTTTGGTGGGAAGGAAACAGCATTCCAAGTGCCTTCAGCATTTAGTTATGCTGGCCACATGACCACGGAGACATCTTTGGACAGTGCTGGCTCTTCGGCTTTGAAACAGAGATGAGCACCGCACCGCACCCCCCCCCCCCCAAGTCAGGAACAACTAGCACATATGGGTAAGGGGAGCCTTTATCTTTTACCTTATATTCACCTTTTAATGAAACCAGAATTGAGACCTGTGAAGGGTTAGGGTTGCTTTTATGATAAACATACTGTAAATTATAATTGCTACAATAAAATGAGTAGGGTTTTTGTTGGTGAGAGTCATCCACCTCCATCGAGTTTTCCTTTTCCATTCTGACTTAACACCCCAAATACCATTTTCTTGGTGTGCCTTGCCTATTAATTCTTATTTTGACCCTTCTTTACTGAGAAAAATATATGAGATTTCTGATGTGACATCATTGTAGTAAATTCTAGGGGTTCTCAGTGTTTTTTTTAATTTTCTCTCTGTAAATGTTTTCCTCTCCCATTTATTTCCTATTGCACTTTCCTTTATAGTCATATTTTCCCCTCAGAAAACTTTAAAGACATGCATTCTGATAAGCTTCAGAAAAGTGGTAACAATAATTAGCACATACAAGCCCAAATTCCTTGGGGATTTTGAAATAATAACTCCCCCCTCCCCACAGAGATAAATACTGGTAAAGTGGAAATCAAAATGTTTTGGTACCACCTCATAGAACCACAAAAGCTCTTCAGCAAATTGCAATGGGCCTTATTCAGTGGTTTGCATAATAAAGAAACATCTCATGTCAAAACACTTGCCTCCAACACCAAAGATAAATCCTTTTGAAAAATGTAAAATCTTACCACAAAAGAAGGGCCTGCTGTTTTCCCAATTGCCTAAACAAATTGGAACTGGCAAGTTTTAAAAATAAAATCTCTCCTTCACTCTCCGATAAGTTAATTTCTTAAGTAGGGTCCTTAATGCATACTCTGGACTAACAGTGGCAAACAAGGAATTCCAGATAACATTCTGTTTATTTTTATTATTCTTGTCTTTGTCTGGCAATGAAGAACACTGTACCAATTCTCTTACCATCGTTTTGGGAACCGTTTAAGTACAGCTTGCTCTACTCTTTCATGGCAGTGACCCTATTATTCGATTATATGAATATGGTGCAGAGGTAATAAAAGAGTCACCCCCAATCATTAATGCATGCCAATCCATTCTCTCTTTAATCTTTCAGCATCTCTTTGCCTCTGCATGTGTAATTAGTACATGGAGATAAACTGCTTTTCTGTAATGTTTGATTTATTCAGCATAGGGTAATTATAAATAAATTCAATCAACGAATACTGAATAAATCAGCTTCTGCCGAGAGAAAATTGAAACTGGTGGCCTTTTGTACAACAGAATTACTCTCTCCCTCTTTTGTTTCTGTCCTTTGATAGCTGTTAAAATTTCACTTTGTAAATACTTCTTTATAAATTAGCTGACAATATGGAAATGCTCTTTATTCTTAGTAAAGAATACAGGGCAGATAGTCCTCCCTTGCATGCACATGGTTTTACCAAACATAAATAACTGCACAATAAGGCTTTGGAGGTTTGCTGCTGTGCTAAATTGAATTAATTGTGGTATTTCTTAAAATGAAATCAGTGCAGGGGCCTAGTATAATTTGCTGATGGTACACAAGATTCATAAAGAAAGGACAAATTAAAGAATGTTAGGGAGCAAGCATGTTATGTTTCAGAAATAGCATTGTATTCAAAATCACTGGACAGGTCAGCATTATTGCTAGATGTGATTTAAGTTGCATGAATGATCTATTATGGTGTGTGATTTCTAGCAAAAAATATTGCTGAGATTTAAGCTTGTCAGGAAATAATAGCTGTTTCTGATCTGAAAGCCTTTACTCCTTTTTTTTTTTTTTTGAAGTATATGAACTCTGAAACACATATATATTATTTTAAATCGACTCTGCATCAAAGATACTTTAATTAACTCCCTACTTCAAAAGTGGTAAATCTACCTGGAAACTGTGTGCATAAACCTAGATGGTTCTGATCCCCCAAATTTAAAAAAGGCATATAAAATTTGTCATTGCTAATTTTCTAATATATTTATCTGTTAATTGTGTGCGCACACACACAAACATATGGCTGATGGACTGCAAGCTGTTCTATTTCATGAAGTCATAGAGTTGGAAGAATCATACAGGCTGTTGATAACACTCTAGTGCTTGTTTTAAGAATCCATGTAGTTTAAAACATTCCTGACAGTTTAGGTGGCTGTTTGGCCTTTGTGTGACACATCTGGTGACAAAGAACTTAGCACTTCCTTGGACAACTGGTTAGACTGTCAAATCACTCTTAGTGCTAGGAATTTCTCCCTGATGTTCACCTGAAATCTGCCTTCTTAAAATTGCAGTGCATTATAACCTTCTAAGCTTTGGGACTAAAAAGAATAGATATCAGCCTTATTCTGTTTGACAACCTGTCAGATACTTTTAAAATGCTATCATGCTGTTCAACCTTCTGTTCGCAAAGTTGACATGAACCGTTCTTTCAATCTCTTGTCAAAGGCCTATATTGTAGTTTGCTGTTGTGTTGGCTCTCCTCTCATGAATGAGTTCTAATTTATTTATTTCTTAAAATGTAAATAAGTAAAGCTGGATAGAATATCTCCTCCCCCCACCCTTTTTGGCAGACAAAGTGCTGATTTGTATTAGTCTTTTAACTACCACAATTCCAACGTCCTGTATAGGCATGCTAAGCCAGATCTATCCCATTTTGTAGTAGTCTTGATTTTTCTTAAATTAAGATCTTTGCATTTGCTCTTTAGAATTTGTACTATTATTCCCTACTCAGTTTTCTCAAACTTTCCTGGTATTACTAGTAAAGTATTCAAAAATGTAGGGACTAGTAGTACTAAGAACATAGTTTTTTCCAATGTGATAAGAATTGTTGATAAGTAGTCTTTGAGTAGTTATTCTCCAGAAAATAGGAATATCATGGTCATTTGCAGCCAATTTGCTGATGAATAGATCACAGGGTATTTCATCAAATGCTCTGTTGAAATCAGGATGTATTATGTCATGCAATCTACTTAAGGAAGCTATCTTATATTTAAATTGAGATATTCTCTGTGTGTCTGTTTCTATTTATTATCTGTCAACATAATCAGTTATAAGGCTAAACACTATTCTACTAGAATCTAGAATGTGGCCAATATATTAATTAAATCATATTTATTTATTTATTTTATTAAATTTATACCCCGCCCTTCTCCTTGTTAGGACCCAGGGCAGCGCACAGGGATGTTAAAATACATACAAAATATATAAAATATATAAAATTTAAAATACTTATTCTAATAAATAAACCCTGCGCTAAAAACCGAATTAAAATCCCAAGTTTAAAAACTATCTAATAGTCAGTATGGAGGTTACGCTAGGCCGGCTAGATGAAATAGGTGTGTCTTCAGACACTTGCGGAAGAGGCGGAGGTCGGAGATAGTGCGGAGTTCAGGGGGTAAGTCGTTCCAGAGGGCTGGGCCCGCCACAGAGAAGGCTCTCCCCCTGGGTGTCGCCAGTCGGCATTGTCCAGCCGACGGCACCCTGAGGAGGCCCTCTCTGTGGGAGCATATTGGTCTGAGGGATGTATGGGGCAGGAGGCGGTCTCGCATATAACTAGGCCCCGAGCCATGGAGCGCTTTAAAGATGGTCGTTAAAACCTTGAAGCGCACCCGAAAGACCACAGGAAGCCAGTGCAGCTCGCGCAGGATAGGTGTTATGTGGGAGTGTCTAGGCACTCCCGTAATCACCCGCGCGGCTGCGTTCTGGACTAGCTGCAGCTTTCGGGTGCACCTCAAGGGAAGCCCCGTGTAGAGAGCATTACAGTTGTCGAGTCGAGAGGTGACGAGTGCTTGAGTGACTGTGCGTAAAGCACCCCGGTCGAGTAAGGGGCGCAATTGGCGCATCAGGCGAACCTGATGAATCAATCATAGAGTGAATAAATCATAGAGTTTAATATTAAGGTTCTTGGACTTTGAAAGTTTACACTGTACTTGTAATTTGACCGAGATTTTATTATTAACACTGTACATGGAACATAGAATAATAGAGTTGGAAGAGATTGTGGAGGTCTTCCAATCTCCTGCTTGAAGAGGAGTCTATATCATTTCAGAAAAATGGCCCTATCTTTTTTTGGAAGCCTCTAACCCTCACACAACTTTTAAAGGCAAGCTATTCTATTGGTTAATTGCTCCCACTGTTAAGAAATTTCATCTTACTTCTAGGTTGCTTCTCTGCTTGGTTAGTTTCTGTCCATTGTTTCTTGTCTTGCTTTTTGGTCCTTTGGAAAATAGTTTGACCCCCTCATCTTTGTAGGAGTTCCTCAGATATTAAAACAGTACTATCATGTCACCTTCAGTCCTTCTTTTCATTAAACTAGATATACCTAATTCCTGTAACCATTCCTTATATGTTTTAGCCTCCAGTCCCCTTATTATTTTTGTTGCTCTTGTCTGTGCTCTTTCCAGAGTCTCAACATCTTTTTTATATTGTAGTGATCAGAACTGGATGCAGCATTCCAAGTGTGGACTTAGTAAGACTTTTTAAAGCAATAATAGAACTTCATATGATCTTGATTCAATCTTTATATTAATGCAGCCTAGGATTGCATTTGGGGGGGGGGTTGCTGCTGCCTCATACTGTTAGCTCATATTTAAGAGGTTATCCACTAGGTCTCCAAAATCCCTCTTTGTGTTATTAACATTACCTCAAATTTCACCTAATCTATACCTATACAGTTGATTTTCCTTGCCTATCTACACTGAATTTCATTTTGATGGATAGGACCCAGTATTTAAGTCTGTCAAGATTTTTTTTTAAACTTGAGCTTGACGCCCTGGGTCCTTTCTGGAGAAGGTGCGGGGTATAAATCTAAATAAAAAATAAATATTTGCTATTTTGATGAATTCCCCTTCAATTCCCTTGTCTAGATCAGTTATGAAGAAATTTAAGAGTACTGGGTCTAAATCGGAATCTTGAAGTACCACACTGCTAACTTCCCTCCATGTGGGTGTAGTTTGATTGAGGACTACATATCACATATCATTAGTCATCCAGTTACAAACCCACCTGGTCATGGTGCTGTCTAGCGTACATTTTACTAGCTTGCCAAGAAGTATGTTGTCGTCTACTTTAACAAATCTAAGTATGCTTTACTGAAATCTAAGTATACTATGTCTACAGGATTTAACTGATTTACTAATTTGGTCACTTTGTTAAAGATTGAAATAAGATTTGTTTGGCATAATCTGTTTTTTTTTTAATATGAATCCATGTTGGTTTCTGGTTAGAATCTTGTTTGCTTCTATAAGTTCCCAGATTTGTTTATTGATTACCTTTTCCAAAATCATTCTAGGTAGATCTTGATGATAAGCTGATTGGTCTGTAATTTTATGGATCTGTTATTTTTCCTTTTTTTTTTTTTTGATTGGGGATCATATCAGCTCTTTTCCAGTTCTTGGGTAATTCCCTGGTGATTCAAGAACTTTGAAAGATATGTTCCAATTGTTCTGCAGTCATGTCTCCCAGTTCCATCAGAACTCAGGACCTGGTGATTGGACTCTATCTAGAACTGGCAGGTGTTCTCTTACCTTAGTTTTACATATTTTAATTTGCCTTCTTAACCTATCATTTATGGGTCTGTTTTTGATAAGTTGAGTAGTGTTTTATTTTTGAGTGAAGACATATGCAAAGTATAAAATAAGCAGTTCTGCTTATCTCTACTGCCCATTACTTCTTTAACCTCTTCTAAGACAAATTCCATCATCTCATCATGAATTTAATATAAAGTACTAATGGTATATAATGACAATTCACTATTGATAGTGCTTAATTTGAACTTTGCAACAGTTATAGTGAAATTGTAGACATTAGAATATAAATATTTTGATGTTTTATTATGCTAGTCTATGGTTAAAATATATGTGTAGATATGTATGCACATAAGCTTATGTACAGCAGGGCTCAAATTAAGAATGAAAAAGAAATAGGAGAAGAAGGCGGAGCCTCCCGAGCCGACACAACCGGACTCCCTAAACTGCAGGGACCCGGCTGGAATTCGCCTCTCCCGTGATTCCATAAGGAATCTAAGCTGCCCCGGAGAGGTGGTGATTAGGAGATAAATCTTCGCTGGGTGCAGGGACCACGCAAGATCCCTGCCCGACATGAAGCAAAATCTCTGAAGGGAGACGAATCGCATCCCCCCCCCCCTTTCTGGAGGGTGAACCAAAGGCGAAGGAGAATCTTTGAAATAAAGCAAAAATCTGCTGGAAAACTTCGGGAAGGTACTTTGTTTTGTCTCTGAAACACTCTGCTAAGAAACTTTTTTTTTTTACCAAAGCTTTGAAGTTAAAGATAAGCTGCGAACTTAAATTGAAGTGTGAGATTCCTCAGGTTCACAGAATGTTTTGAAATGGCCGACTGAACTGATAGTAAAGAAATAGTTACTTACGTTTGCGCTGAAAAGGATTGGATTATGACTGACTTTTCTAATTCTTTTTTTTCTGTCTTTTTGATTTATTTCACTCAAAACTTTGAAACTTGGAGCACTTCCATAATCCTATAATTATTTGGACACTCTATTGCGCATCTTTAAACTTAAATAAGGACCATATCTTATCTTTTTTTTGTCTCTGTTTTTCTTCCAACAAAAAGGACTGAAACACTTTGAAACTATTTAAACTATTTCATACATCGTATCGCTCTTGGAAAAACAGTGGGCGGACATATATGAACAGATTTACTGGAAATATTGTGTAGAAACAAACTAACAGAGATAAGCTAAGTGTTAACAAGGTAATTGGAGCTACTTTTTCCTAGTTTGCGGATTCGCCAAAATGTCTACGCACATAGATATATACACTGCAGAAAATCAGGAGCTTTTGGCTGAAATCTTGATGGAATTGAAAAAATTTCATGTAATACTCGACATTACACTAAGTGAAGAAATTAAACAGATTAGAGAAATTAAAGAAGAAAAGGGAAACAAGGCTGTTTGTGGACTGGATTTAACTGAAGACAAGGGAGAAGATCCAGGAGAGGAGATAAGATCAAGACCCCATCAGAAATTTGAATTTCAACATATCTGCCAAAAGGAAGGAAAAGGAGAACAAAAGATAGAGGAAATCACATCAGAGATACACTTGATATTTGAAAATAAATCAAATTTGAGGAAAAGAATTGGTCAGCACTATGATTGTACAGCTATACAGGATCACAATGTGCCAATGGAAGTTTATAAAGAACTTGAGAAGAGGAAAAAAAGCCGATGGAGAATGTGGACTTTAAAAGAGGCAAATTTAATTCATCCTTGGAGAGACAACGGCTGAAAAGAGGAACTTTTATCACTTGATGAGTAATAATTAGGCTGGGTTTAAATTACCATCAAGGATTATTAATTAATTGATTGTTAGTAATAACTATAGATGCTTATAACAAGATTATGTTTTTGATAATGATATATATTAGTTTATCTATAGATGGGGAATTGGGCTATTTAGATGGTTATAGAAAAATGATGTGTTAAGGAATGATATATATCTGCTTATCTATAGATGGGGAATTATGCTACTAAGATGGTTATAGAATACTCTTGGTAAAAGTTTTTGTTAATGATATATATTTGTTTATCTATCAATGGGGAACTATGCTATTTAGATGGTTAAAGAAAGATTATGTGTTAGTGAATGATAAATAATAATAATAATAATAATAATAATAATAATAATAATAATAATAATAATAATAATAATAATAATAATAATAATAATAATAATAATAATAATAATAATAATAATAATAATAATAATAATAATAATAATAATAATAATAATAATAATAATAATAATAAAAATAATAATAAAAATAAAAATAAAAATAAAAAATTTATTTCTAACCCGCTCTCTCTCCCCAAAGGGACTCCAGGCGGGGCACAGGTAAATTAAGAACAGTAACATAGAACAAGGTACAAAATTAAAATCACATTAAATCATATCCTGCGCTAAAACAACTATAAAATACCAACTATCCTAAAAAAAACCTTAAACTAAAAACCCCATAGAAGAGAGACTACCCTAGGCCGGCCAAGCAGAAAAGATGCGTTTTTAATTTTAGACGGAAGGAGCGGAAGTCCGTGGTCGTTCTAATGTCGGAGGGAAGGTCGTTCCAGAGGGCTGGGCCCGCCACAGAGAGAGCTCTTCCCCTGGGTGTCGCCCGCTGACAAAGTCTAGTGGACGGCACCCGGAGAAGCCCCTCTCTGTGGGAGCGAATCGGCCGTGAGGATGTGTGAGGCAGGATCCGATCCCGCAGATAGCTAGGTCCCGAGCCATGGAGCGCTTTAAAGATGATGACTAATACCTTGAAGCGCACCCGGAAGACGACAGGCAGCCAGTGCAGCTCGCGCAAGAGAGGTGTTATGTGGGTAAACCTGGAGGCTCCCATAATTGCTCGCGCGGCTGCATTCTGGACCATCTGAAGTCTCCGGGTGCACCTCAAGGGGAGCCCCATGTAGAGAGAGTTGCAATAGTCCAGTCGGGATGTCACAAGAGCATGAGTGACTGTGCGAAGGGCGTCCCGATCCAATAGAGGGCGCAACTGGCGAACCAGGCGAACCTGGTAAAACGCCCTCCTAGCCACGGCTGTCACTTGATTTTCCATGGACAGCCGGGCATCTAGGAGGACACCCAAGTTGCGCGCCCCATCCACAGGGGCAAGATGTTCGCCCCCTATGGACAGCGATGGAATCAGCTGGTTGAATCGGGCAGCCGGAAACCACAGCCACTCGGTCTTGGTTGGGTTGAGTCTGCTTATCTATAGATGGGGAATTATGCTACTAAGATGGTTATAGAATACTCTTGGTAAATGTTTTTGTTAATGATATATATTTGTTTATTTATCGATGGGGAACTATGCTATTTAGATGGTTATAGAAAGATTATGTGTTAGTGAATGATATATATTTGCTTATCTATAGATGGGGAATTATGCGATTAAGATGGTTATAGAATAATAATAATAGCCAAATTTATTGACCGCTCCCTCTCCCCACAGGGACTCGGGGCGGTGCACAGGGGAAATAAAAACAATAAATATACAACATACATAGCAAAATTAAAACAGATTAAATTCGTTCCTGTGCTAAAATCCCATTAACTAAAAATCCCCATACATTCAAAAACCCATAGAGAGAGAGACTACCCTAGGCCGGCCAGGCGGAAAAGATGAGTCTTCAATTTCAAGCGGAAGGAGCGGAGGTCCGTGGTCGTTCTAATATCGGGGGGAAGGTCGTTCCAGAGGGCCGGGCCCGCCACAGAGAGAGCCCTTCCCCTGGGCGTCGCCCGCTGACAAAGTCTAGTGGACGGCACCCGGAGAAGTCCCTCTCTGTGGGAGCGAATCGGCCGTGAGGATGTGTGAGGCAGGATCCGATCCTGCAGGTAGCTAGGTCCTGAGCCATGGAGCGCTTTAAAGATGATAGTTAACACCTTGAAGCGCACCCGGAAGACGACAGGCAGCCAGTGCAGCTCGCGCAAGAGCGGTGTAATGTGGGTAATCAGTGGTTCCCATGATTGTTCGCGCGGCTGCATTCTGAACTAACTGAAGCCTCCTGGTGCACTTCAAGGGGAGCCCCATGTAGAGAGAGTTACAATAGTCCAGTCGGGATGTCACGAGGGCATGAGTGACTGTGCGAAGGGCGTCCCGATCCAATAGGGGGCGCAATTGGCAGACCAGGCGAACCTGGTAAAACGCCCTCCTGGCCACGGCTGTCACTTGCTCTTCCATAGACAGCCGGGTATCCAGGAGGACACCCAAATTGCGCGCCCCATCCACAGGGGCAAGATGTTCGCCCCCTATGGCCAGCGTTGGAGAGAGCTGGTTGAATCGGGCAGCCGGAAACCACAGCCACTCGGTCTTGGTCGGGTTGAGCCCGAGTCCGTTGCTTCCCATCCAGATCCGCACGGCTTCCAGGCACTGGCACATCACCGCTACGGCATCGTTGGGGTGGTTTGGGGTAGATATATACAGCTGAGTATCATCAGCGTATAGATGGTACTCTACCCCAAAACCACGGATGATCTCACCCAGCGGCTTCATGTATGTGTTGTTAATGATATATATTTGCTTATCTATCGAAGGGGAACTATGCTATTTAGATGGTTATAAAAAGATTATGTGTTAGTGAATGATATACATTTGCTTATCTATAGATGGGGAATTATGCTATTAAGATGGTTATAGAATACTATCACTCTTGGTAAATGATCAATCAATTAACAGTTACATAAAATTTTAGATAATTATATGGAATCTATAGAGATATGAGGGGATTAAATAAGGGATATTAATAGTAAATAGGATTTAAAGATATTATTAAAGAAAAAATAGATTGAGGCTAGAATACTTGATAAGACTTGTGGATATTGATATTGAATCACAGGATAAATTGTTAGATTTAAAATTAATAAAATGAGATTACCCATGAATAATAACCACTCCTGGAAGGCACAGAATTTATGGATACCTGATTAGGTCTTCTTATATTTAAATTTATTTAAATTTATCTATACTGTTTTTGGTTCTTTTTTGTTTGGTTTTATAAATAGAACGTCATTATACAATTAGGCTTTACTTAAAAGGGTATTAAAACAACTAGCAAGATTTGGGATTGAGATATAAGAATTGTAATAAGCGATATGAAAATTAAGCGATAAACCTTAAATCTGAAATTATAAATACCATCAACACAAAATAGAACGGGCTCAGAGGCCGAAATACACCAAGTAAATGAGATGAAGAGTGTGGAGTAGAGAGGTAAGGGAAGAAGAGAGAGAAAGGAGAGAGGGCGAAGAGGGGGAAGAGGAGGAGAGAAAGGAGGAGTGGAAAGGGGAGAGAGGAGAAGGAGAGAAGAATGGGAAGTAGAGAAGGGGAGGGCGTTAGAGGGAAGAAAGGAGGTAGGGAGGAGGAGGAGAAAGGGGAAAGAAAATGATGGATAAGGCACAAATATGGTGTATGGAGAGCAGAAGAGCCCTCTGGGATTTTTCTGGGAGTTGATGGTAAAATGAAATGATGGTAAAATGGAATGATGTAAACATTTAATAATATAATATGTTGTTGGCTATGTAACAGTATATATGTTGTTATTTACTTTGAAAATCGAAAACAAAATAAAAATATCTATTAAAAAAAAAAAGAATGAAAGAGAAATGTCCTCCCCTTCCACTGACTTCCACTCTCCACTTATTTCTGCCAGATCCCACCTACAAAAATATCATCCAAAATTAAGACGTTTAGACATAACAAGGGCAGATCTAAATACACTCATGATCCCAGTCCATCATTCCAGAATGTGCATCACCAGTAGGTGTTAGCAACTGCAAGCATACCTCTCCTTTTCCAAGCTTCAGTTTTCAAGAAGGTAGCAATAAATTTGCAGGGATTATGCCTCCAATCCAGTTCTGAAAAACAAGGGAATTTATTTTTCAATTTAATTTAAACAAAGTTCCAGTCTCTGGGGATGGCTTTCTATTGATATTAAAGAAGTGGCTTGCTAGCTTGGGCTGGCCCAAAGACACATGACCTCAAAATTCCTCAGAATTGCTCTGCCTTGGCAATGTGCTTGTAGTGTCGCCATTAATCAGCTGGCTCACAAGACACAGATGCAGACTCATTTAGAAAGGCAAAACAAGATGGTTGTATCATCATCTGTCACTAGAATGGCTCTGATACTTGCCACACTGCAGCAGGTCATCCTTTGAAGAGTGGTCGATTGTTCTGATCTTGGAGGGCCCCTCCTTTCCTTTCCTTTCCTTTCTGGTTTTCAGGGCATTTATAGTGTGTTGTATAAGTTATTGCAGTTGTGGCTTCTCTTCTGCACTCTTAATGTTCACTTCTATTACCTGTATTGACATAAATCACCAAGCTATGGACTCAGGGCTTAGGAATATAGAGGTATCCACCTCATGAGGTAATCAATACACCCCAGAGATAAGCTACACATCTAAAAGTGGCAGCCATGTATCAGTTTGCTCTCACTTCAGGAACTCCACAGAGATGGCTGCAATAGAAGTCTTTCTTCCAATTTCTCCAATTTAGGGAGAGAAGCAATGAATCCCACTTCTGGCCCAGAGTTCAAAAGGTTACAAGTTAAGAGAAAATTTCTTTCCACCAATAAATTGCTATCTGTCTTACTGTTTCACGTGGGTGTTTCTGGGTATGTTGTGTGCCTATGACTCCAAACCTTGATGGGAAAAAATTCTTATTGGAATAAATCAGATAAAAGGATCTCTTTTTGTCCTTCCCCAGGAAAAGAACATGTAAAGGCTGACATGTACAGCAAGGCAACTTGTTTATTAGCTACATCATCTATTGTTTATTTTACAGGACAGCAATGACAGTTATTCATTAAGTCAGTGGAAAGAGATTAGACATTATAAGCTGTGTGGGGCTTGGATGCAAAAAAGAATTGAGAATACATAGGTGTGCTCACATAGCACCTATTGGCACTTCCTTAGAATACCAGCATTTTTCATCTGTGGGTTCACCTGGTTGCATTCTGCAATTGCATCATGGTCTGGGGGTGGGGGACATGCTTGGTTTAAGTTAGGATTGCTATGTATATAGCCACTCACATTTCCAAATCCTTGCCCCCAGAGCAAAGTGCTGAGGAGCCCTAAAATGCTTGTTTTTAGATGGGAAAGTGATGTGGTGTTTTTGATTCACTTCCAAAAGGCGTTTCAAGGGTGCAAGGTGCGAATTAGTATCTGTTTGAAACTCTTTAAGCAGGTCCATCGTTTCCCAGAGCTACTTTTTCCCCATGTGTGGGAAGCTATGCAATTCTGGGAAAAGGCACAACTGCTTTAAAGCACTGCTGACAGGTGTTGGCTTCATATTCATATACCTGCATGCTCCAGAGGACTTTTCCATATAATTTCTGAAATGCACCATATCTAACAGAAGGTGACTGGGATTAGAATAACAGAGTTGGAAGAGACCTTGGAGGTCTTCTAGTCCAACCCCCTTCTTAGGCTTCTTAGGAAACCCTACACTACTTCAGACAAATGGCTATCCAACATCTTCTTAAAGACTTCCATTGTTGGAGCATTCACAACTTCAGAAGGCAAGTCATTCCACTAATTAATTGTTCTAACTGTCAGGAAATTTCTCCTTAGTGTTAAGTTGCTTCTCTCCTTGATTAATTTCTACCCATTGCTTCTTGTCCTCAGGTGCTTTGGAGAATAGTTTGACTTCTTCTTCTTTGTGGCAACCCCACTTCTATCATATCGCCCTACTCCTTCTTTTCATTAAACTACATCTACCCAGTTCCAGTGATGTGGAGTCAGGTGAGGCAAGTGAGGCATAGCCTCACCGCTCTCATCATGAAAAGAAAATGTAAAAGGAAAAAATAAATTAAATGCTTCTATTTATCTACTTATCTGTAACAGAAAGTTATTTTCCATTTAACTTCACCAGTTTTACATTATTTGGTATTAAAATTGCAGAATTTTCACATTCACTGTTCAACTAGTCAGGCAAGAGGTTGCGGTGAGGCTGCAGCGAGCTCAGCCTCTCAGGTGAGAACTGAGGTGAGGCTGAGCTAGCCGCTGCCTCACCGTGGATGACTCTGTCTCCAAAAAGTGGCATATTCTATTTTAAGCTTTTATCAACTTTAATGTAGTCCATACTTTGCTTTAAGAGTTGTCAAAATAATTGGGGAGAAACATTTGAGGGTAATTGCCTTCGCTGACAGCAAAAGAAAGTATTACTCCATTAGCAAATCTTAGACCTGATTTATATATATATATATAATCATTTGTAAGAATGGATAACTGATATCAATTTGCTAAAGAGTGTTGGATGCAATTGGCCAGAGCATTCTACAAGGAATTCAGTTGTGTTAATTATAGACTTATGCAGCAGATTCTCTATGGGTAATGTGCAATCTGGGTGAAGTCTTGACGGTGCAGGAGAAAAAGTAGCTTTCTTTTCTATCCAGTTCTTCCCCTGCACATATCCAGCTCAACTTCTGAGCAGAGGAACATACTTTTCTCTGAGTAATTTTATATGTGGATTGAAGGATTATATACACCTATAATTCATCTGTATTTTGAACTCTGTGTAATGATGTATAATGAGTTGTACAATAAGTCACATTGGAACAGATCACAGGACCATTTAGTAACAATATTCTGTTTTCATACTGTCTCATGAGAAATTAACCAACAAATCATGGGTGTAATACCATCTTTTCACTCCTGCTCTTCTCTTAATACCACTTGCTGGGGCATATGAGTATCAGTATTCTTGTTGTGATTGTGGACTTCTCACAGGACAAAGAAATGTCTGCTTCTGATCAAAGCACGCTGGACTTTCATTTGAAATTATTTAGTGGGAAGATAGGAAAGATGAAACTATTTCCACTTTTATGAAAATGTTACTCATCAACTGCAATTCATGATAAACTTACCCTCTGCTGCTCATAACTATGGCTGCATGTTTCAGGGGTGGGTTCCGGCTGCCACTACTGCTGGTTTGCTCAGGAATGTGCTGCAAGTGTGCACATGCTTGATACGCGCTATGTGCACATGCGCAGTACTATAAAAAAACAAGATAGAACCGGTTTGACGGCAGGGGCGGCCGAGTTACTACTTTCTTGTCCGAACCAGTCTGAATCAGGAGGAACCCACTTCTGGTACGTTTGTATATAATATTTGTGTGTGAGAGGAGGAAGGAAGGGAGGGAAAGGGGGAGAGGGAAAGAGAGATATTGGAAATGAATAGATTGTTTCCTCTTTCACAGTTTATTAAGAAAGTTGCTGTATCTATAAGTGTTAATTAATTAATACATATCATTTGGGAAATATCAATTTGAATACTGATGAAACTGGATTAAAAGTATCAGGAGACAAAACTCCCAGTTGAGAACTATGTCTAAAATTAGAAGTAGTTGTTTCTAAAGTGTATAGATAAAATGATACTGTTAAAAAAAGAGAAAACCCAACTCTGTGACATAAGTCATAAGGGAACCATAAGTCATGATAGTTAAATTAATTTCTCTTTCCAACAGTTTTGTGTTCACAAAGAGAAAATAAAATTTGAAAATCCAGATAACCTGAAGGCAATTGCATTTCACGTTTCTCTTCCTGGGTCGTTGAGGTGGGCAGCAGTGCATGGCAACCCAAAGGGCTAATTAAGGTATTCTAGGCAACTCTTCATTGTCAACCTTTTTAAACACACTAAGTTAACCATTTAATTTTTAGGACTAATAAGCATGAAGTGCAGTGACATTTCTAATTGTTACTCTAATATTCAAGACTTGCTGAGCTGTTCTGATATAGTAATGATTTACTGAAATGCTTACAACTAAGCAAACGGTGTTGCTGAAATAAGGACTTCTTCACCCAATCAAAAAATATTAACAAGGTAACCCATCCAGAAGTTACCTTATGCAAATTTAGTACTGGGTAAGCCTACAAATCTTAAGATCCCAACAGGGTGAATTATTTGTCTATTACAATTTCCACAAATAAAATGACTGAGAAAAAATCAGAGAAGAAGGTGACAGCCTATAGTTTTTCACTACAGATGATTGACAGAGTGCCCTTTTAAAAAATCATCATTCTAACTGCTTTTGTACAAAGGGATGGGTGAGGCTGGTCACAGTACTTACATACAAACACAATTAACACCTCCCAGGCATACAGACATACACACAACCCAGCATGTGAAACATAATGAGTATGGGACAAGCAAAATGAAGGAAAGTTGTGAGAATGATTTCTAATTTCTTGTAGGGTTTGTGTGGAGTGTGTATATATATATATACACTAGCCATACCCTTACTGGGATTCAAACCAGGGCTGTATTATATGCCAGGCGAGAGCCTTGCCATTAAGCCAGCTAGGTTCTGTTCTTGTCAGCTGAGACAGGAGGATAGTTATATAAATTGTTTCCACAACCCCTGTTAAGGCCCCGGTTAAGGGAGGAAGCACACTGCTTTTCCTTTTCTGCCTTTCGGCTCATCACCAGAGACCATCTAGACAGAAAGGCAAGAATTCCGTTGAATAATTTTTTTTATATGTGTGTTACGTTTTTGAGCTGATCAATAAATAATAAATTTATGCAATAGGGGAGCCGGCGTGGCTGAAGTGCTAGGCTCCTTGCCTGGCATGCAATACAGCCCCGGTTCGAATCCCAGTAAAGGGTATGGCCAGCTGATGAAAGCTAATAAGCTCGAAATAGATCTATTCTGGTCTCTCTAATTTAATTTATTGATCAGCTCATAAAACTAACACACATATCTAAAAAAAAATATTACACAACGTAATTCTTGGCTTGCTGTCTAGATGGTCTCTGGTGATGAGCCGAAAGGCAGGAAAGGAAACAGTATGTCTCCTCCTTTAATTGGGGCCTATTAACAGGTTGTTGTGAAACAATTACCTATACTAATATACCCTGTCTCAGCTGATGCAATAGGGGAGCCGGCGTGGCTGAAGTGCTAGGCTCCTTGCTTGGCATGCAATACAGCCCCGGTTCGAATCCCAGTAAAGGGTATGGCCAGCTGATGAGAGCTAATAAGCTCGAAATAGATCTATCCTGGTCTCTCTAATTTAATTTATTGATCAGCTCATAAAACTAACACACATATCTAAAAAAATATATTACACAACGTAATTCTTGGCTTGCTGTCTAGATGGTCTCTGGTGATGAGCCGAAAGGGAGGAAAGGAAGCAGTATGTCTCCTCCCTTAATTGGGGCCTATTAACAGGTTGTTGTGAAACAATTACCTATACTAATATACCCTGTCTCAGCTGATGCAATAGGGGAGCCGGCGTGGCTGAAGTGCTAGGCTCCTTGCCTGGCATGCAATACAGCCCCGGTTCAAATCCCAGTAAAGGGTGTGGCCAGCTGATGAGAGCTAATAAGCTCGAAATAGAGCTTATGGTCTCTCTAATTTAATTTATTGATCAGCTCATAAAACTAACACACATATCTAAAAAAAAAATTACACAACGTAATTCTTGGCTTGCTGTCTATATGGTCTCTCGTGATGAGCCGAAAGGGAAGAAAGGAAACAGTATGTCTCCTCCCTTATTTGGGGCCTATTAACAGGTTGTTGTGAAACAATTACATATATATATAATATGTAATTGTATATTGATCAGTTCATAAAACTAACACACACACACACATACACACACACACATACATACATACATACATACATATATATATATGTATATATATTGCAACGTTTCGGCAAGATCTCACTTGCCATCCTCAGGCTTCGGTCTGTGATTGCGAAGGCGTCGCCCTTCCTTAAATCTTGGTGGGGTGGTGGTGGAGTGCTGACTATTGTTGTGAGTGGGTTGATTGGCTGTGCAGCTGTATCATGATTGGTAGATTGATGCTGATTGGTCTTATTTGTATGTTTCTCCTTATTTTGAATTTCAATGGCTTGGTTGGAGGGTGGGGCTCGACTGTTGGTCAGTGCTGGTTTCCAGATGTCTGGTAGGCGGGAGGTGTCATCACATTTTTTCATATTGTTAGGTTGCTTCTCTATTTCGATGGCTTCTCTGATTATTCTCCTGTTCAGCTGTTCAGCCTTGGAGATCATTTTAGTTCCTTGAAAGTCAATGTCATGTCCTGTAGTTTTGATATGTTGATAAAGAGATGAGGTATTAAGGTGATTTTTTAATGCATTTTTATGTTCTGTGATACGTGCACTTATCCTTCTGTTGGTTTGTCCTATCTAAGTGGCAGGGCAGATTTTACATGGAATTTTGTAGACCCCTTGGCTTTCTAGCTGGATCTTGTCTTTGGGGTTGCTTAGGATATTGGTTATTTTTTGGTCGGTGTTGAAGGCTGTCTTGATGTTGTGCTTGTGGAGAATTTTGCTGATTTTGTCTGTGGTACCTTTAATGTATGGGAGGAGGGCAATGCTATTTTCCTGTTCTTTGTCTTGGCTCTTGGGGGGTGTCTCTTTTTGGATTAGTTTGGTGATTGTTTTTCTTCAGAATCCATTGGATATTAATGTATTTGTGAGGAAGTGTAATTCGGTTTTCAGGTGGTTTTTGTCAGCTAGGCGTTTGGTTCTGTGTATGAGGGTTTTGGCTACAGAGTTTACCTGTGCAGGGTGGTGATGGGATTGTGCATTTAGGTAGCAGTTGGTGTGTGTTTTTTTCTGGTAGATGGTGTGTCCCAGGGAGCCATTAGGTTTTTTGTAGATTAGGGTGTCTAGAAAAGGAAGTTGGTTGTTAGCTTCTATTTCCATGGTGAATTGTATTTTATTTATTTATTTAGACTTTTATGCCACCCCCTCTCCAGGTAGGACTCGGATATGCAATACAGTCCCGGTTCGAATCCCAGTAAGAGTATGACTAGCTGATGAGAGCTAAAAAGCTCGAAATAGATCTATCCTAGTCTCTCTGTTTTATTTATTGATCAGCTCATAATACTAACACACATATTAAAAATTAACACAACGGAACTCATGGCTTTCTGTCTAGATGGTCTCTGGTGATGAGGCGAAAGGCAGAAAAGGAAACAGTATGTCTCCTCCCTTAATTGGGGCTCTAACAGGGTGTTGTGAAACAATTATTTTTATATATGATGATCTCTAGGTTGAGTCGAAAGGCAGAGAAGGATGATAGTCTCCTCCCTTAAAGGGGCCCATAACAGGAGTTGTGAAAATATTCTCTCATTAAAGAGTCCTGTAATGGCTGATGTAATCAGGGAAGCCGGATAGCTCAAGGCATAAAAAGGCTTGCCTGATATGCTGGAGAGTGCCGGTTCAAATCCCAGTAGAAGGAGTATGGCCAGCTGAAGAGGGCTAACAAGCCCGAAATGGATCCATCCTGGTCTCTTATTTATTAATCAGCCCTTAAAAATCTAACACATATGTAAAAAATTCA
This sequence comes from Rhabdophis nuchalis, assembly GCA_039707465.1. Taxonomy (NCBI): domain Eukaryota; kingdom Metazoa; phylum Chordata; class Lepidosauria; order Squamata; family Natricidae; genus Rhabdophis; species Rhabdophis nuchalis. The sequence goes on along the minus strand of CM077647.1, from coordinate 42,081,386 downwards.
CACAACAGTAATCTCATTTGGCTCTCTGCCCAGATAATCTCTAGGTTGAGTCGAAAGGCAGAGAAGGATGATAGTTTGTCTCCTCCCTTAAAGGGGCCCATAACAGGAATTGTGAAAATATTCTCTCATATATGTGTGTGTGTGTGTGTGTGTGTGTGTGTGTGTGTGTTAGGATTTTAAGGGCTGATTAATCAATAAGAGACTAGGATGGATCCATTTCGGGCTTATTAGCCTTCTTCAGCTGGCCATACTCCTTCTACTGGGGTTTGAATCGGCACTCTCCAGCATATCAGGCAAGCCTTTCTATGCCTTGAGCTATCTGGCTTCCCCTGATTACATCAGCCTTACATAATATTCTCTCATACACACACACACACACACACACACACACACGTTAGGTTTTTGAGCTGATCAATAAATAAATCAGGGAGACTAGGATAGATCTCATTTGAGCTATTTAGCTCTCATCAACTAGCCATACCCTTACTGGGATTTGAACCAGGGAAGTATTACATGTGAGGCAGTTTTTATTGCCACTGGACTACTGGTTCTTATCCTGATCAGCTGAGACAGGAGGATAAGTATATACTTGTGTCATAACACCCTGTTAAGCCCCAATTAAGGGAGGAAGCATACTGCTTTCCTTTTCTTCCTTTCGGCTCATCACCAGAGAACATCTAGACAGAAAGCTATTAGTTCTGTTATGTACATTTTTATATGTGTATTAGGTTTTTTAGCTGATCAATAAATAAATCAGGGAGACTAGGATAGATCTATTTCAAGCTATTTAGCTCTCATCAGCTAGCCATACCCTTACTGGGATTCGAACCAGGGAAGTATTACATTTGAGGCAGTTGTAATTGCCACTAGACTACTGGTTCTTATTCTGATCAGCTGAGACAGGAGGATAAGTATATGCTTGTGTCACAACACCCTGTTAAGCCCCAATTAAGGGAGGAAGCATACTGCTTTCCTTTTCTGCCTTTAGGCTCATCACCAAAGACCATCTAGACAGAAAGCTATTAGTTCTGTTGTGTACTTTTTTTATATGTGTATTAGGTTTTTGAGCTGATCAATAAATGTGACTATATCATAGCTATTTCAAGCTATATATATATATGGGTTCTGTATTTGTATGATAGTTTTAAACTGTAGCCTATCCCATTCAATATAAATATAATTTATTAAATATAAATTATCTAAATAAATAAAAGAAGAAGCATGACAAGTTATTTATTGTGAGATGGGCAGCCATATAAATTTGATTAATAAATAAATAAATAAATATAACAAGACAGACTTTTGCCTCTTGCAAGCCAGGAAAATTAGGTAGGGCAATGAACTTGACAAGCTGATGAGCCTCAATGGTTCTAAAGGAAAATGTGAAGGACACTTAAAATTCAGTATTAGTTTATGTTCCTGCATTTGCTTAAATAGTAAAAGAGCAAGTTATTGCTGTGAAAGAAGAAGGTATCTGTCACCAGAATCAAGAATTTAAGTTCTCTTTCAGATATTTGTTTATGATATGACTGTAATCTGACAGTATACAGTTATTGCTCATTTCCTTTGTATTTTATTCTATTAAATAAGAACTCTTTGAAATATAGTGCGTGTGTGTATATATGTATATGTATGTATGTGAGTATGTGTGTGTGTGCATGCATGTGTGTGTGTGTGTTGTATTTGGATCTTTTCCCATGTAAGATTGAGGTTGTCTTGGCAACGTTTCAGCGAGGTCTCACTTGCCATCTTCAGACTGATGTTTTAGGCTTCAGAGCTGCTGTCTCTCTATAAATCTTGGTGGGGGGTGGAGTGCCGGCTTTGTCACTGTGATTGGCTGTGTAGTTGTATCATGATTGGTAGATTGGTGCTGATTGGTGCTGGCTGTGTGTTCGTTGTTCTTTTGTATTGTAATGGCCTGGGTGGTGGGTGGGGATCGTTTTTTAACCAGGGCTGGTTTCCAGATGTCTGGTAGGCAGGAGATATCATGAATAAATGTGATGATAGCATTTCCTTTTCAAAAAGACATAGGACTGTGTACTTAATCAGATGTTTGGGAATAAAAAGCTTTTTTAGATTTGAAACTATATTTCCAGCGTAGATATTTCTGTGTAAAAATTAAACATAATTTTAAAATCTCATTGTAGTAGCCAAGTTTAGATTAACATTTAGCATCCCACACCCCTATTTTTCTTCCCTTATCTGTTCATGCTGTTACTCAAATCCATATATGTGCATAGACATACTTACATTTTAAACACTTGCAATGGTGTTAGTCACGTTTCATTTTCCCACCCTGCTTAGCAAAAAAAAAAAAAAAGCTTTTCTGCAGTGGAGTCCCACATACTTCCTGTTTTCCTACTTTCTCTAAATGGCTATTGTGCAAATGAAGGTAAAAAGACAAATTATTCTCAAGGCAGAGTTTCTCTGTCAGCAATTTGTGCAGTGAATCCTGCTTACTACTGCTTGTGATTAATGTTAAATGCAGACATGGCATTATAAAAATAAAATAAAAGAGGAAGTAATTACCAGAAGCTGTCTTTGGGGATGCAAAGAGTACATTTGTATCTTTGTGCATTTAACTGGCAGGACTGGACATTTTATCATATTTACTTCATACCCTTAGAACAATGTCACAGTAAATCTTCCCTGTGTAGGAAGGAGTGAGTATGGTAGCATGAACTAATGCAAGCAATTTATCATCTCAAATAAGGAATAATTTCTTCTTAGTAAGTGCATAAATCAAATGATTTTCAAAAGGCACCAAAAACTCTGCAGAACTTATGATCTGGATCATCTGACACCAGCCCTAAAATACCTTGTGCGTTAACAAAATCTGAGGTAAAACAGATAGATTTTAGGTTCTGTTATTTAAACATTTTGTACCTATGATTGCCTAGCAGTCAGTATTCAATTTTTAAATAACAGAACCTAAAATCTATCAATCAATCAAACTCTCCCTCTCCCTCCCTCTCTCTCCCTCCCTCTCTCTCTCTCTCTCTATTTATTTATCTTTATGAGGAAACTGGAATCTAAAAAAAAAAAAAAAGAATTTTATGCTATTTTTCCTCACTGCTGATTTGAGACCAAAGATGGCTTCAGTTCTAATATCTCTTTCCTCTCTCTTCTTCTGTCTGTTAACCATTCTGCTTCTTAATGAGACAAAACTACTGCTGTGAGAAGGCACAGTAACAGACAAGGCATCACAGATTCCAAGTGTCTAATTGTGATACTATCATTCCAGGAAGTAGCCAAAAAGAATGGATACAATAGTACATATGCATAGGATATAAAATCTGGTAATTAAGGCTAAGCATAAAGCTAGAGTAACAATGCTATTTTCATTGGTTGAGAATTATATGTTCATTATAAATGATCATTAACAGGATTATTTGTTGTGTTCTTCAAAGGAGCTTCATGTATCTTTGAACAATTTATATTTGCAACTTCATTTCAAAACCTAGACAGCCAATGATTAAGGGAGTAGACTGGAAATAGGTGATGGTGAGTCCTGCTTTAGCCATGAAAGTCTACTTCTGACTACTGGCCAGTTACCTTTTCTCTCAACATAATTTGAGATTTGAGCATCCTTCTTTCAACAAAGAGATAGGTTGTTCCAGGTTTGGCCTGGATCTGGCAAAATAGTAGTAACGGTGGTGGGAGCTCTGCCCACCCACCCAGGAGCTTCTGTGCATGTGCAGAAGTGTTGCATGCAAGCACGCCCAAACCAGTAGTAAAAAAAATATCAACTCACTACTGAGGGGGAGGGATATGATACAATCTTTGTCCTATCTATCAATCCTGTCAGCAGTCCCAAAAAGATTTCACACACATTTGCACATTTCAATACAGATAAATTCCTAAGTGGTTTCAATGACTCTCAGTGCTAATGACCAGATGAATACAAATAATATAAAACCAATCCCACAGTTCAGTCAGAACTGAAGAAGCTTCTGGGATGAGCAATATTTTCAAGGGAAAAAACCAACAAGAAAATCCATATGACTTTTGGAAAAGTGTCTTTGGGACAAAGTGTGGGGAAGTTTTTCTCCCCATCTCTTTGAGAAAAATAAGAGCAGACATTGGGATGGTTCCATAATTCAGTTTGATTGTTATGGAGTAATCATGGCTCCCAAACAAAGAAGTCCAAGTGTAGTCTTTTCAAGTAGTAATTTCTCTTTAGAGAAGCCTTTTGCAGTTAACAATTAGAATAATTAGAACAGGAGGATATTTGGATAAACAGTTTTGAGGAAGAATGAGTGTATAGGAATAGTGGTGGCTTGGGTGAACATATGCAATTATCTCTCTTCAATTATTAGTCTAGCTTAATGTTATCATATATATCCCTCATTAAAAGTAAATGGCTCCTTTGAATGCTTGTTTTCTCCCTTAGTCTGGAGAAGGAGGAAAGGCCCTGTTTAATGAGCAAGAATGGAAAAGAGTCTGAAGTCATCAGCATATGTGATTTCATTTTTAAGCCATTCATGTTTCTCTATAAAATAAGCAATGTCAATTAGAATTAAAATTGATTTCTGAATTTGAACATGATGATGAAATCCAATAGAAGACGAGATTCAAAGCCTTGAAACCATGATTTCAATCTGTGATATCTTGTCCTCACAAAACTATTGGTGAATTTAGTTAAATTTCAACATAAAAGAGTTGGAAAAGATATTCAATTGTAGCCAATTTGGTTTTATTAGATGTTATTTATTTATTTTTTCTAAGGGTTTCATCTGTAGTTTTGAAGATACTTTTGCAATTGTTTCCTATTTTAGGAATAATTCTATTCAGAGAAAGGTGGCATAACTTTTCAATGTTTTTGTTTGTACTGAATGTCAAAGCATGGCAATATTCCTGTGAAGGCTAAAACATTTTTCCTCCATGAATAATGCTTCTTTTGAAATTAGTATCCATTAAACTTAATATCACACTGTACATATTTGCTAATCAAAGTAGAAAAAAAATGTTTTAGCTTGGCAGCTATTTAATTTAAATGCTAGAATAATTTAAAATTATTAAGCATTTTAAACATTTTGTATTATAGAACAGTTAACATTTGAAAAACATTCTGGAGGGAAATATTTTACCATCTGCTAGAAAGTAACTTATTAATTTCCATATATTGTTTTGTTCTCTTTTCTATATAACTGTAATCAGGATGGATTGATGGATATATGATCAAATAAACTGTTTTATGAAACCTGTACTTCATTCCAAACAAGAATGAAACACTCATGGAAGAAAAAAAAATCAAATCCCAATTACTTTATTCCAAATGATGTTTAAAAATGCAATTATAACTTTGCCAACACAATTTAAAATATATGTATTAATAATACATACAAGCTATGAAGAAATAAGCAAACAGAGGTTTATATCCTTTATATACATTTAGCTAGACAATTGGATTTCACACATTGTTTCATGAAAAAAGAACAGTCATCTCATTTTGTTATATTAAATTAGAGACAAATTACAATAAGTAAAATCAGACTAGAATGGGAAGTTTGTGATGGAATTTCATTTAATTTCAATTTAGTATAGTTTATGTTATAGATGCACTGTAATTATTTAATTGGCGCTGTTAGCATTTTTAAACAATCTACACAGTATGGGAATAGTTGTTCCCAGGATCTGGTGGTAACAGATGAAATGCAATGTCAAAATAAATCTGGAATTCCCCATCCTTTGTTAGGTCAAGAGGAACATTTTTTTCCCATTGAAAGTCCTATTTGCAAGGTTAAGAGGTGATTTGATGGGTGTTCCTATGCTCCTTCAACAACCCAGATAGCTGACAGGATGTGGAAAAGACAGAAAGTTTTTTTGTGCCCCAGACATCAGGTTAAAATATCACAAATGTATGCAAAACCAAACAATGAACTGATCTTTTTAAAAGTGTTGTGTTCATTAATGACATATTTAGTGAAGTATTTTTGTGAAAAGACAAGATCAAAGATAACCTAGATAATGCATTAAACCATTTTGACCTTAGATACCCTAGCCTTATTATAAAGTATTCCATACTTTAAAAAAACCCAAATGCAGCTATTTAACATTCTGGAAGTGTAAATTGGAGTTTTAAACTAAGTATCAAGCATGAACCTTTTCTGACATTATGTGATGATAGCTATGTTATTATGAGCCTAATGATATCTACTGCATACAAGAATACATAGTATCATGCTGAGAAACCAATGATCTGGTTCTCATTTTGACTGCAGGCAAACAGAATCTCATCATAGCTATAAATTTCATGAGTCTGTTTCCAAATTTAAGAAAATGGCTTTTATGGTTCAATGGTTTTAAAAGGTTGCTCATACTTGACTTTATAACAAGGAATTTAATTGTTCCGAAACAACAGCATCCTATTTGCTTTCATTCTGCTTCTTTTTGCTAGATATCTCACCATAGAGTCCACCCTAAACCCACCATGGAGAAATAGGCATTTTTCATCAAGGAAAAAATAGTGGAGTAATTTGGATGAGTAGAACTTTCTCACTCGGCAGTGTGCCAAAATTGTTGTGAGCCAGTGTTTCCCAACCGTTGCAGCTTTAAGATGTGTAAACTTCAACTCCCAGAATTCCCTAGCCAGCATGTTGATTGGGGAAAGGTGGAAGTTGAAGCCCATACATTTTAAAGTTGCCAAAGTTGATAAAGCACTGCTTTAAGCTTTCTAGGTTGCTTTCTAATCTACCTTCACTTTTTCATAGTGTGTAACCTATTTAGTTTTGTGTCAGTGAATGTTAGTTTTTTAAGTCTGATATAGAAGCAAGGTAAAGCAGTGAGAATATAGGATTTTGGCAAGAACCCAGAATAAAGACAGAAGTCAGAATAAACAATTCAGGATTAACCTTTTATGTTGGGTAAACTGTTTTCCAAGTCAATGGAGCAACAAATGTTTCAATAATATATATTGAGGCTACTTTTATTTCATTGATTAAAACAAAAACTAAACTAACAACAAAAGACAGATCTAAACCTCTGCAAGTAAAATACTGAATACTAATACTGAATTAATACTCATCAATGTTAAATTAATAAAAAATACAACAGAATGATCAACTTTCTATTGCCACATTTTTTAAAAAATCAACAGAGATCAGTGCAAGGTAGAACAAATTCAAAATATAAACTGAGACAATTCCAGCGCAGAATGCAAGGTGTGTCATGGCATTTTAAAACACATAACAAGATTATTCTTTTGTGGAGAGATTTAGACAGGCCTTCACTTTCTGGCTTGAAAATAACTTAATGAAAGCTTTCCTTGCAATCTTGCATTTCAGTAATTCAGTCCTTTGTCTATTTGGTGATGCCATTCAGGGGTGAAATCCACTTACCTTTGCTACCGGTTTGGTAGCAATGTGAGTTTGCACATGCACCACCTCCATGCATGCACGGGATCTCACACACATGTGCAGTGCATCAAAAACGAACGTGATGACATCCAGGCGGGTGGGCAGAGCCTGCTACCAAGCGCCTGCAAAGGTAGGTGAACAGTGAGGAGGGGGAATCTGCTGTACCATGCAATTTAGTTTAGCTAGAAATAAATCTTGTTTTCTAGCTAAAATAAATTGTGTGTCACAGCTGATCGTAGGAAAAACAGGTTCGCCTGAATTGGTTTCATTCTTTTTACTATGGTTTCGGGCAAACCAGTAGCATTTTTACTACCGGTTCAGGTGAACCAGTCTGAACCGGTAGCATTTCACCCCTGATGCCATTGTCCCTACAGGTTTGGAGTTCATTCCAAGAAACCTGAGTTGGTTTGGAGTAGTAGTGATTTCTGGATCCGTTGCAACCATTATGGTGCAGCAGGGCTTGGCATCCACTACATGAACATGTGCAGCATGCACACATTGCACACATGCATCCTTACCTCCTGCAATGCCTCTGCAATGCTCCAGCTGCTCGGTGGAGCATCACGCAGGTGCTATACATGCCATGTGTGCAAGCGCCGAAGAGCTCAAATACAGGTAAGGAGGGCGGGGAGGTGGGCCCTCCGGAGCACTGTACTGGAATGGTACCCGGTGCTCCCAGCAGGCACCGGTACACCCATACAGGGGCGTACCTCCTGCAACCCACCACTGGTTTAGAGCTTTTAGCTTTTCTGCTTTACATGCTGGGTCTAAATTCATGAATTCACACTGCCTTTCAAGGCCTGTTCTAACTTCTTGCTATTGTCTGAGAATAAGGGATACCACAATCAAATGTCTTTGAAACTTGTTCAGAATGCCACTGAATACTAATTCCAGACAGAATTCCAAGAGATTGCTTTTGACATTTAAAGCTGTAAAGTCAGAGCAACAGGACATTGAAAATATTTCCTCCCATATAACTTTGCCTGATTATTAAGATCAAACTTAACAGTAAGGTCACTATATTAAAAGACAAGCAGGCAGACAATTATCAGAAAATAACCTTTCAATGGGAAGTTATTTCTTTAGTGTATCCTCCCATGATTAATAAGATTTACATTTGATTGTTTCAACCATAACTCAAATTAAAAACATCTTCATTTTGTCAATTATTTTATGTTTTCTTTCAACTTCATGAGTAGCAGCTCTAGCATCTGTTTTGGGTGCATTCTTTCTACACTTTTCACTTGTTATAAACAGGATCATTTAAATCAAGAATTGTCTTTTCATATTCTTAAATAAGGAGCAATATATTGATTTCTAAAAATTAAAAAAGGTCATACTTGCCAAAACTTTTAACTGAATGTCCCCCCCCCCCGTGTTGTAACTGATCCAGTTGCTGTTAACTATGATAGTTTTCTTTTATTAATATTATTTCTTTAGAAAATTTGACATTTTCTAAATGAAAGGCAGACAGGATTTTTGAGGAAAGGAAGTTTTAATTGTTCTGATAAGAGACTGGTAATAAACATCTAGGAGATTCATGTTGTTTTTGTATATCTTAGGAAATATATTGATATACTATATATAGCTCATCTAATGGTCATCTCTATGTGTAATGTAAAGAAATCAAAAGGATGAAAGCTATATGAAAAAGAATGTTAAGTAGTCAGTGGTATGGTGTGTGTCACATGAAGAAAGTTCCAGTTCAATTTTCTATTCAGTTGATGGGAAGAAAGAAAAGGTAATTTAATCTTCAATTTTACAGGAAATTAGATTTTTATTCTCAAATCTATGCCAAAAACAATGCACTTCATAACACAAAACAAAACACACACACACATGCTTATTGCAAGAGACACGAAAATGTAATTACTCCAAGGAAAAGTAGATGAAAATTCATGCGAATTAATAAATATTTCAATAACCAGACCAAACATATAGCAATATTTGCTCATTCTTCTCTATTTCAAGTCAAGATAGACTGTTCATTTATATTTTAAATATTTTCATGTCTTATGTAAGAAACGTATGGCAGCACATATAGTGTTATTCCTATTTTTCCTTACAACCACCAGCCTATGAAATAGAATGGGCTGAGAGTGAATGGCTGGCTCAAAGTCACCTGGTGAATTTCCTTGATTGAAGGTGGACTAGATCTCAGATCTTTTATACATAAGGTGGGAAAGAACACATAGGGTATTTCCGGATTTCTTTGAAACACATTCATAACAGCACCTGTCCAGGTCATGTCAAAAGAAAAGGGTATAGAATAGGAGTGACCAGCATTATAAACCACTAGCCCAATGCCACTTCCATTGGATATTTTTTCCCCCTTGCAGTCCCAAATAACTAGTTTTGTTTTTTTGTTTTTACCTTGACATTTATTTTGCCTCTCCCACCATTCTACATTTGGTCCTGCTTCATTTTGTTTTGGTTTCAGTGAGTTATCCTGCTGAGGGACAGATGGTATCCCGAATCCTCTTATGTAATTTATTTCTTTTCTTGAGCTGGAGAGAATAAAAACGTCTGCTTGATAAGAGGGGCAATCAAAAGATAGGGTGTATTATGTGTGTGCTTTTTGTACACGCCTCATCTTTCCATCCCCAAACTCCATTTTCGGTAGTAGTTATGTATATATGGATGGCAGTTTGTAGAGTAAGTGGCAAGTTTAGGGGTCAAAAGGATCATCAATATGGTGTTGAATGACAGGACAAAGGGAATCTGTGTCTTCAAGGCTAACTCTGGTCCCTCAATTTAGTTCTAACCGCTTGGAGCTTGAAATCTTTCTTAACAATTTCCCTTAAGATTAGAGTTAAATTACAACCTTTCATATGGCCTTGTGGCAACAGTTAACAGTACCGCTTTCCTAGAAAGATAGGGATGATACAGTGTTCTCCTATACTGGTGCACAATATGTACATGCCTTGTAATTGCTAAAGGAAAGAATGATGGTCACTGCACAGCTCTATTTTTGTCAGTTCTGAAGAATGGAGAAGTGGAGATAATAGTAGATTTATCTAACAGCAAAAGAACAACTATGACGTGGAATAAAATATTCAGTGGGAAGGTTAGGACACCACATATCTGTTAAATCAGTCAAGTCAAGAAAACTTTGTTGTTTATGTGCAATCAAGATTAAGAAAACTCAAACTTCTGGACTTCTCACAAATCCTACCCTGTTTCCCCCAAAATAAGACCTGCCCGGATAATAAGCCCAATTGGGCTTTTGAGCGGATGCCCTAAAATAAGCCCTCCCCCCCAAATAAGCCCTTCCTGAAAATATTGCAACACAGTAGCAGCCATGAGGTAGCCATGCTCGCTGCCTCCTGCACCTCAAAAATAATAAAGACCTCCCCGAAAATAAGGCCAATTGCTTATTTTGGGGGGGGGGTAAAAGAAAATAAGAGCTGTCATATTTTTGGGGAAACATGGTAGTTGACTCTATGTTCCAAGTACAGCTGGGTGCAAATTAAGTTGTTGGCGAAGGCAAATGGAATAACCATAGAACCTCCCTGAATAAAGGTAGTAAACTATAAAGGTCACCTCAGAATGAGAAGATGGGTGCTTAATCATTATTACATAAAAATATTATAGCTCAGACAATTTAATCATAAGATTAGCCTTCATTAGACCTCTACTGGACATTTTTTGTCCAATTTCCCACCTTCCCTTTCTAGGAAGGTGGTAGAAAAAGTGGTTGCATCACAGCTCCAGAGTTCTGAATGCTATGGATATTCAAGACCCCTTTCAGTCAGGTTTCAGACCTGGTTATGGGATGTAAGTGGCACTGATTGTACTTGTTGATGATCTCTGGCAAAAGCAGGATGGAGATAATGCAGCCATCCTTATTTTCTTGGCATTCTTTTGGGCTGGCTGTGGAATTTGGGAATGGGCAATGGAATGTTGAATTGGTTCAGTGCCTTTCTCCGTGTCTTGTTCCAATCAATGTTAGTATGTAGCCAAAGGTCCAATCCACAGCTGCTACTTTGTGGGCTGCCACAGGGTTAAGGCTCTCTCCTTTATAACATCTACATGAAACTGCTAGATGACATCATCTAGCACCATGAGCTGATACCATCAATATGCTGATGATAGTCAGCTTTACATTTCCTCTCCTGCTGATCCTAATAATGTTGTGGCTTCCCTTTTGTGGTGCCTGGAGGCTGTGGGGGTCTGAATGGTAAGACGGAGTGCTTGAGCATGCAGAGTCTTAGGATCCAGAGGCTTATCATCTTTAGTTCTAGATGGAGTGATATTACCCAGGACAGACTTGGTATGCAACTTGGGAGGTTTTTCTAGACTCACTTCTGCTTGAAGTCCAAGTGGAAGTCATGGACAGAAGAGCCTTCACCCCACTTTATGTGAATGAGCCCTTATCTGGATCACGAGGCACTGTACTCAATCACACACATCCTAGTCACCTCCCACTTGGATTATTGCAACACTTTCTATTTGGGGCAACCCTTGAATAATATTCATAACATAGACAGTTTTGGCAGCCCCTCGCATGGCACTTGAGAAACATCACTGTTATGTGCTGCACTGATTAGCTTCCATATACAATTCAAGATACTAATAATTACATTTAAAACAATTTATGGCCCTGGTTCAGGACATCTGCAGAACCATCTTTCCTCAATGGGATTGTCCCTCTTCACTTGTACTGGCAGAAAGGGCCTATTGTGGATCCCATTAGCCAAGGAATTTAGGCTAGTTGATTCCAAGAGAAGAGCCTTTTCTGCCACGGCTTCTACCCTTTGGATATTTTATCTCAGTAAGATCTATCCCTCTCTTTTTAGCTTTCAGGAAAAGCCTTGAAACCTAGCTATGTTGTCTGTCATGGGCTTCTTAAGGAAAAGTTGCTGGCTGGAAATGGTTAGTGTACTAACAGAGGAAGCACTCCACTTCTCTACTCTTAATCTTTATTTTTAGCTTGCTTTAATTTTTGCAGTTTCAATTCATGTTTAAAGTTGTTAAATGTCTATTTTATGTTAATTATGAGATGGGTAGTCAAAAATTTTGATAAATAAAACAAACATTTTAAAAAACTGATCCATCAATCTAAAATTTCTTTTCATCAAATTGAAAATCAAAATCTAAAAGTCATACAAGGAATCCTCCAATTATTTGCAGATTACTGATGTCAGTAATAATAATATGGATTAAAAGATACATTTTCTATTTAGAAGTGAAAGCAGATGCTATGTATAATATGACCCGAAAGGAAGAGTGGAAATGTAACATGAACACCCACAATGAGAATTCAATTCAAGCTGAGAAAATAATTTAGAAGTACACATTACCTTTACCTTTGGTTAGTTTGAGTTACATTTTATTAAGCAAATGTAAAGTTAAAAATTATCATTTAACAAACAACTGAATTTTTATTTGGAACTAACCTAACATGGTTTGCTATACTAAATTCATGAATTATTCAAATGGGTGCAAGTTTACAAAGAATTCTATTTTATTATTGAAATAATGTGATGTCTTACTATTATTTCAATTCAGAAAAAAATCATATTTCTATTGTATAGTTACCTAATTATTTAAATTTGTAACTACCAAAATTAATCACTGACTATATAGAAATGTTGTGGGATATGAGATACATTCTGAATGCTACTGAGTCTTCCAGCATTTACCTTAAATAACATAATGAAGAATTTCAATAAATTTGTATCACAAAAGTGACAAAGATTATACTGCACATAATTCTATTTTTTGTATGTTTGTGTGTGTATATGTGTGTGACAGAGTATGAGTAATGAAAAATTCATGATTTCTTAATCATAAATATTACCAAGACCCATTTAAACAATTCCTCAGAGTAAGATACATGTTAATTTCCAATGTCTTTTATTGGGAATGTTCTATAATTTTTACAATGAGACACATTAATCACGTTGATACTACTTAACACATTTCAAAGAGGAATGACATTTAAATTTTTTGAAAACATATTTCAGAGAGGAATGATATTTCTATTTTTTGGAATTTTTCTGTTCAATGTTTATCTCTTGAGAGGGATGTTTTTCTTCAGCTTCATTTTCATCCTCCTGTAAAACAAAACATTGAAATGTTTTTGTGTGATTTTAAGACAAGCGAGCCTGTCTCCTAATCCTTGGACATTCAGTATTCTATCACTGAACATTTACATATCTTTCATCTTTGTAATCCCAAAGCTATCTAAAATAATAAAATTTCCTTAAAATAATATAGCAATCAATAAAAAAGACAAAACCAACCTAATATATATATATATATATAAATTAATTACAAAAAAACCCCCAAAACCTCCTGCTAAAATACCTTAAAGGAATGAAGATAACATAGTTTGGATGTTTTCCTTGGAAATGAGCTTCATGAAAAATGTAACTGACACTGCCAGGTAACTTGTAACAGGATGTTACTACTCAGAGTAAATTTGAATGCACTGAATTAGTTAACCATTTATCAGGGTCTGAAAAGCAACACCATTCAATTCTGTTCACTACATAAAGAGTATGAAAGTCTGTAGAGATTCTCAATCATCCAAGTCATGGTTGTTCCAAAGGTGCTTTTTCAGGAGGTAATTGGGCTTTCTTGTTTTTCTTTTTAAGACGTTTCATTTTTCATCCAAGGAGCTTCTTCAGTTCTGACTCCTTCCATTCCTGACTATCCTGTCAGAACTAAAGAAGCTTCTTGGATGAGAAGCGCAATGTCTTCAAAAGAAAAACAAGAAAGTTAGTTGCCTCCTGAAGAAGGACCTTTGGGACAAAGAACATGAAAAAATATTCCTAGCTACAAATATTAAATGTTCTTAAACAAAATGAAAGATGTGCTGGAGATGAATCATGTGAGTGCTTGGTTAATTTGTTTATGAATTATTTCAGTTCCTTATTACAGAGAGTACTTTGATACTTGATTTCATCTTGTTCCAAACAATGTCATGTTCATCACCTGACATCTACAGAAAGCAGAAGGTTGTTACGGCATCTGCAACTTTTGTGTCCAGAGATCATAACACATGGTGTAATTCTTATTCCATTTCTGTCCAATATAGGTCTAAATCCAGGAACACCAAGTTTCATAATTTTTAGAATTAACATTTTATGCAAAAGTAATGCATATTATTTTACAGAATAACTTCTGTAAGTTTCCTTTTAACTCTATCCACCCATGGTTAAGTTACTTTTTCTGCCATGCTTGGAATTATAGGGTAAAAATCAAACACAAAGACATACATGAGGAGCAAGTCTAGAAAAACTTCAGGCCTCTTCAGGTATTAGCACTTTGAGTAAGTACTTTGCCCTGGGTGGCCTTTAGCTATCAAAGTTGATTGACATCTGCTCCGGAGTATCCCAAGATTGCTCATTCTTACCCTCATCTTGTTAATATAAATTTATAAAATGAATCAATGAAACTAAATAAATGAATTAAATGATTTTTTGCAGAATGCTCCACATCACAGATAATCCAGTTGGGCCTCCCCCAATTCACTGAAGTTCTTCCCAAATGTTCTCACTTCATATATTTCAATTATTTTGAACTGAATTGCTGTGGCATTAGAATGAAATAGTTGAAAAAACTAGAGGATCTAGAAGAGGACAAAGAGTTATTAACAGAAAAATTTGGAAGGAGGATAAATTAAAAGTATGCTAGATAATGTGGAAAGTGAGTTATGGTATGTTAGGGACCTAGACATTTTTAGCCATTACTCTATAACAAACAAATATTTATTTAGGTTGTAATAATAAAATATTGGTGGCTGAGCTATTTTGCCCCCAGGTAAGTAGGAGAAAAGAAAACTTTGAAGTCAGAGTGGGAGAAATAGCCAACAGTGTCTACATGTGAATTCCTGTAGTCATGACATTTTGGCATTGTTCTATTATATATCTTGATTCACCAAGAAATGTTAAAAAGATTATGCATCTTCTAATATCACCCACACTATCAATGCATCAGTAAAATGTTTTGTATGTTGTTGATCTCAAGGTTGCTTGATTCATTTGATGGAACTCAGCCTTTGATGTTCAATCTTAGCAGCCGTAATAACCATGTATTATTGGAATAGATGTCCTCCTCTTAGAAGATTATTAAACTAATTCTCATGGTCATTATTAAATATACATAACACATTGACATTGTTTTCTTGTTGTCATTGAGATTAGCCATCATCTCCAAGAGGAAAGAAATGTATGTATTGAAAGCTATGACAGCAGCAATAGGATTTTAAAATTATTTCCAAACTATCTCCTCATTCTAGCAACAATGTGCTGTGATGC
This sequence comes from Rhabdophis nuchalis, assembly GCA_039707465.1. NCBI lineage: Eukaryota > Metazoa > Chordata > Lepidosauria > Squamata > Natricidae > Rhabdophis > Rhabdophis nuchalis. The sequence goes on along the minus strand of CM077647.1, from coordinate 42,065,761 downwards.
TAGTTTAGTTCAATGTTGTTTGGTATAAGGATGATAACTTCATTGCCAATTTGTGCATTAAATCTCTCATGTTCAAAAACTGATTTCTGGTCAGGATCAATGACAATGGGAAGCTTCGGGCATGTCTCAAATTTGTTCTTTCGTAAGTTGAAGGGACACAATGTACAGCTTTATTGTGGATTATATCAATGTTCAATTCTATGCTCTTTTGAATATCATTGAAATAAATTTGTCTTGCTGGTTGGACATTTGGCATTAAATGTTTGATGTAATGATGGATTTGTCCTTGAACAATCTCAGAAGGATTCTTCATTGGAAGACCTTCTTTGGCACCAAAGGATGTCATTTGGAAGGACCAGTTGTATAGACTGACGTTCTTCCTGGACTTGCTTACAATAGGATCATCATTGCTATATAAACTAAGTTCATTAGGAGGTGTTTTCAAATGACCTTTCATGACCTTTCTCTTCATACAGGAGAAATTGGTAGTTTCTTCAGGGAATAAGAATGAATGGTAGTGAGGGATTCTGACTGTGATCCTGGCATCAACATCAGCAAAAATATTATATCAAGCAAGCCATGCATTTTGCTTTGCTTTTTCTCTATTGAGATTTTGTTATTGAAAGAGGATATTTTTGTGTTCAGGAACTTTTGCAGTAGTTAGTGTTGATAGATATTCACACATTGATATTTCCTTTCCTCCTCTATTTTTTCTTGTCTCTTGATTCTGTACTTTTCCTTGTGATTCTGGAGATGCATAGTCATTTCATCCTGTTCTTCATCTGTCCTCCCTATTACATCTTGGGAACATTTGGTGTCATCTCTTGACCATAGTATTCTGTCTCTTTCCACACAGCATAATTATGCTAATGATTTGATTTATCTTTATTTTTACCACAATGTTGTACATTGTTGCTCTTACCTCAGAATAATTTAGAATCCATCCCAACTTCTCTATTGAGTTGTAGGAAGCTGACAGAGACAATTTAAAAATAGATATCAACAATCTGAGGATGAAAGTAAGAGAGTATCTGATCTCGGGGGCTAAAGTTTCAGAGTAGGAAAGCAATTGAAGAGAGAAATAGAATGGGCAAAAGTTCCTAAAAAGATGGGATATGGATATATGTGCATGTTTGTGTGCTGGAGAAGGGTCACAAAAAACAATAAAAATATTCAGGGTCACATAAAATAATAAAAACATTCTTATGTCCCTTATAGTTGTTGCTTCCTTAAAAGTCACATGATTATCAAATTCCTTGCTGCTAGGTGGGGGAAGGAGGGAGGGATTGTGAGATTGGATGGGAAATGGTTATGAAATGTTGAAAATGAAGATAATATGATCACAGCAGCACTGAAGCAGTCATAATTTTCCTAAATTTTATTCTGGAGTCATGAATTCTGGATTTTGGACACATTCTGTAACTTAAATCATCTGAGGTACCTTGGTTCAAAAATTGTTGCCCCATAATTCAACATTTTACCCAGTGAAAGATTGTAACAATGAGATTTTTTAAATTAATATACAGATTATAGGCAATAATCAACCCATTTATTCGACTGAAATTCCTACTGGAAAACAAGACAACTCTACTGTAGACTGAATTGCCATAATTCATGCAAACATTTATATTGCCAATACCTACTGAGCTAAGAAAAACAGCATAATGGCAAAACTGGACAAATCCTTCCTCAATATGGTTTCCAACTTAAGACCTAGCAGGAACTATGAATCCAATAGGACCTCCAAATTATGCACTAGCTTCTTCAGGGTTAATAGCACACCATTAACCACTAAAGGCAGGGCTATCTGGGCTAAGAAGAATTTTGTCCTGCTGGAATTCATCCTAAAATTATTCTTGTCAGCTGCACAAAATAGACCAAATTTGGAAACTGACTCCACAGAAGACTACAACAGTATCATATTTGAGATTGGCTATAGAAAATAAATCTTGCAAATCTGCTTGAGTATTACCTTCCCTCCCTCTTATCTGGGATGGCCCAGGTTCACTAGCTTTTTAACATTACCTCCTTTCTCTGCTAAGGGACGCTTTCCTCCTTATTATCTATGACAGCTCTTGAATATTCCCTTCAACTCATCTCCATGTCTTTCTGACACTTTCTTCAAAATTTGCAGGCACCTCCACAGCAATTTCTTCAATTTCACAGATTTAAAGCTGAGTATCTTCAGTTGTTGATACTTTATTCTGAACTGAGTTCCGGGTGGTCTCTACCAGTTGTTTTATATAGATATTAAAGAAAATAGGAAACAGATTCAAGTTTTGGGACACTCCAGTCATCTCTTCTTTTCTACTAATGTGAATGGGGATTGAGCATTCAGAACGAAGTAAAACTACTGCAGTACCCGAATCTGCAACAGATCTAAAAATATCTTCATGGTTGGTGGCACTGAATATTTCTAAAATATCAAATACTACAAGGAAAGGTGCATTCTCCATCTAAAATCTGCTGTTGGCCCACCACAAGAACCAGCAATTTTCTTTGGGTCTCAGGACCAGACCTAAAGCCAGACAGGAAAGGACAATGTGCTTCATCTAAAGTTCTTTGTAATTGCTGTCACACTACCTTATTAACAAATTTGAATTGTCTACAGCAGTGATGGCTAACCTTTTTGTTGAGGCGTGCCAAAAATGGGGGGAGCATGGGGGGGGGGGGTTGCACGCATGTGCCCACACCCATAATGCAATGCCTTCCCCCTGCGCATGCATGCAGTCCACACTGAAGCCTATGGACTTCCAGGTTGTCCATTGGGCCATTTCTCTCCCTCCACAGGCTTCAGGGAAGCCTCCTGAAGTCTGGGTAAGGCAAAAAGTGGCCTAACAGGCAAAACGGAAGTTCGGGAACAGACTTCCAGGTTGCCCATTGGGTCTTTTTTCTCCCTCCGGAGGCTTCGGGGCAAAAAACAGCCCAAGAGGCAAACAAGAAAACTTTCCAGAACTTCTGATTTGTATACTGGTGTTTTTTTGCCCTCTGGAGACTTTAGGAAAGCCTCTGGAGGGCGAAAAACAGCCAAAAACCAAGGCTGAATATCAGTTTGCTAGCACACACATATGCATTCTGGAGCTGACAGGGCAGCGCCTCAGAAATGGCTCCATCTGCCACCTGTGACACGCACGCCATAGATTTGTCATCATTGGTCTACAGTAATTGGTTTGAATAATGGCTTTTTTTGGGAGAAGGTACTGCTTTTTTCAGAGCTGGAAACATCAGTCCCTATCTCAAAGATACATTTAATAGCCACTTTAAATAGCCTCATTCTCTCCCTGGCAGCTGAAATTGGTCAGGAGAGTCAAGTAATATCCTACAAATGGCAGAGCAAATCTCACAGATAACCCTAACCCAGTAGTCGGCAAACTCATTTGTCAAAAGAGCCAAATATCAACAATACCACAATTGAAATTTCTGAGAGCCAGAAGGTGTGGCCTGTTTTGTGGGAGTCGTTCAGCGGTCATGTGATCAGGTGGGCATGGTCAACTTGGAAAATGTGGTGAAACTCACGTAACAACGGTCTTGCTTAGCAACCAAAATTTTGGGCTCAATTGTGGTCATAAGTTCTCTCATCTCTCTCCCACTTTCTTTTTTTTCTTTCCTCCCTCCCTCCCTCCCTCCCTGTCTCTCTCTGTTTCTCCCTCCCTCCTTCCCCTCTGTCTCTCTCTCTGTGTATCTGTCAGACTCTGATTCCCTCCGTCCATCTCTCTCTCGCTCTGTGCCTCTCTCTGTCTGTCTGTCACTGTCTCTGTCCACAAAATACTGCGTGGAGGAGCGGCAGGCTCTGTGGTGATGGCGAGGCCTTCCGCGGGGGTCCCCTTCACATTCCTCGTCTCCCCGGATGCCGTCTGGAACCATCAGCAGCCGCACAGACTTGCCGCTTTTCCATGCCATGGAAAAGATAGGCGCGTGCACGTCCCGCGCAATTACAGCACAAGTTTCTACTGCTACGAAGTCTCCAAGACTGTAATTGGGCGGGGCATGTGTGCACCTATCTTTTCCATTGCGTGGAAAAGAGGCAAGTCTCTGCGCGGCTGCTGATGGTTCCGGACGGCATCCGGGGACATGAGGAATGTGAAGGGGACACACAGCCCCGCGGAGGGCCTCGCCATCACCATAGAGCCCGCCGCTCCTCCACGCAGTATTTTGTGGACAGAGACAGTGACAGACTGAGAGAGGCACAGAGCGAGAGAGAGATGGAGGGAGGGAGGGAATCAGAGTCTGACAGACACACAGAGGGGACAGAGACAGAGGGGAAGGAGGGAACCATCCGCAGCCCGCAGAGACTTGCTGCTTTTCCACACCATGGAAAAGATAGGTGCGCGCATGCCCTGCCCAATTACAGTCTCGGAGACTTCGTAGCGGTGGGAAGTTCCGCTGTAATTCCGCGGGACGTGCACGCGCCTATCTTTTCAACGGTGTGGAAAAGTGGCGAGTTTCTGCACGGCCGCTGATCACTCCAGACGTCATCGGGGAAGACGAGGAACACCAGGGGGACCTCGCGGATGGCCTCGCCGGCAGCGCAGACTCGCTGCTGCTTCACGTGGTATTCTGTGGACAGAGACAGTGACAGACAGACAGAGACACACACAGAGAGAGAAAGAGACAGAGAGACAGAGGGAGGAAGGGAGGGAATCAGAGAGAGACTGAAGAGCCATATTCAAGGGGCCAAAGAGCCGCATGCGGCTCGCAAGCCGTGGTTTGACGACCACTGCCCTAACCTATCCTCAGAAGAGATAGGTTCTAAAAAAATCCCAAGTGACATCACAAAATCCCAGAATTCTCATCTCAAAAGATTCTGCCTAAGCCAAACTTCAATTCTAACTTCAAGGCAATACAGATAATTTCATCTTCAAAATTTCAAGCTTAAAGGTCACAGTGACCCAAGAAAAGCTCTTCTGATCTACCATACCCACAAGACAAAGAATAACCATTAAGAAGATTGTTAGATAGCTTTCCAGAAGGAGCTGACATTTTACTACTCTAACTAGCCAAGAGCCAAGAATGATCTCATTCATATTTGTTCTTTATTTTTTATAAATTCTAAATTTTTAGAATTTCAGTTTATTCATCTTCATCCAAAATGTAATTATTATGGGGAAAGTGTTAAAAAACATCTCTATCAAATAAAAAAAGAAATACTGCTAACATGTATTCCATGACACCTAAGATTTCATGTGGACTTTTGAAAGAACAAGCAACAAGCTTAATATTCTATAATGCACAGATAAAATTGATGTATTAGATATCAATTCTACAACATCTACCCTAGGAATCTTCATGGAATTGTCAGAGCAATATTGTGTCACCTAATATCCATAAGGTTGATCCAAAAGGAAACTATAAGCATACAACAAGAAACAGTAAGTTTAATTACTCCCCTTTTGTTCTTGTAACAATTATTCATCAAGTAATCAAGACGCTCACACCCAAATATGGTTAATAACCAGAATAAAATGGATTTTTAAAAATCTATTAAATTAAAAGTAGTTTAAGATCATTTAAACAGGGAGAATCAAGATAAAGATAAAAATAGTACAATAGGCACTGTAAATGTAAATTACATATTTTTTCTTTTAACAAAGTAGGATTACTTAAAATTTAAAACCTGGTTACCATTCATTCATTCATTCATTCATTCATTCAAGATGCTACTAGTTGAGGTAGCCAGAAGGTATAATTGTTAAAAACCAATATATTTGTAATTTTCCATTTAAGCAAATGAAAATGCTAGCATTTAAAATAAACATGCTTTCTTACCAGATAAATAATAAAATGCAGTATCATTTTTAAAATGCAAGAAATACCATTATATATAAAATTTACTTTTCAGCAGCATGTGCCACTGAGAAAGAACCGTATCATTTTTTTTTAAAGATCAGTTATGTTTTCTACGCCATTGATAAAAGACAATAAATTTAACTTCAAAGACACTTATGTGCTACAGCATCGTATTTTTGTCCCATCTAGTAAGGTTTCATGACAGGTCTGCCAATTTTCCAATTACTTCTACCTCCATATGTTATCTGAAGATCAGTCAGGTCTAAAATAGGAAACATGAGCATGTCAGGCAATGGCATGCTTACAATATTCTAGGAGTTAAGATCATAATTCATGCCAAGCTTCTCTGGAACATCCCAAATAAATGAAGTGACATCACAATGCCAACATTCATAAGAATGCATAGCACCTTGTATTCAATGCTAAATGGTGGCCTCCAAAGAATTAATTGTGGAACTAATATATATATAATTCAGAGACATTCTCACAGGCCAACTGCAGCCTAAAGAGATCTTAACTGGGTAATTGTAAACACAGTTCTATAGTTTTTAAATACCATTTCAGGCAATGAGAATATAACTGTCTGAAATGCTTATGATAAAACAGTACCGACTAAGTAGTAAGTTGAAGTAATAATCTAACCACACAATTAAAACTGATGCTAAAAAGGTATTACAAAATAATCTACTTTAATAATAATAATACAAAATAAAGGATTCAATATATATATATGTCTCCTGTATCAACAAATATATGAGTGATATGCATACAAATAACTACATAACATACAGTTTAAGAGTTTTATGAAATAAACTCTAGATAACTTTTCAATGGCACTTTTAGAAGTATTTGTTCTTTAGTATATAAAATATTTAACAATATTTAATGTTCTTTCAAAGACATTAGCAATGTTTGAACTTTCAGCTAAATGGGCTATTTAAGCTAATTATAAATGAATGATGCTGAACAGAATGAAGTTTAGACATATTTAATGTATTTGCATTAATGTATTTTAATGTGTTTAATGTATTTGCTTTATATTACATTCAATAAAATTCCCCATCCTAAAGGAACCTTCATGAACAAGATTTAATGTGTAGGATCAGTTAGTTCACTTAAAGTATTGCATTTACTGCCAAACTAGTAATACAACAAAAGACATATTTATGAAAGTTTAGTTAAAACCATAAGCTAAAATCTTTCAGGAAAAGCATTAATTCAGATGATCTTGATTTTTAAAAAAGTGCCTTTTTTCTGACTTGGAATCCATAAACCTAATTTTAAGTCTATTGGTAATTATTGCTATGGAAGGTATTTCTTCTATTATCTGCTAGTTTTGTATTTCTATATTTGAATGCATAGTTAGATGAAGTGAAGGGCATTTTCTCGAAAAAGAAGTGCTAACTGGTCCTAGTCATATATTTTCCTTGATGCGTTCTAATATAGATTCAACTTAAAAGACATCTGGATGTTGAGGACTTCTTTGAAAGTAAGGATACCTGATCACTGGCACCTATATACCGTATGTCTTTATTTTCGCAAAGCGGAGTACTTTAACAAGGAGGCAGAGGTGGCAGATGCTTGTTCTATATGACATGTAAGGAACTGCTGTAGTTTTTCCAATGTATTGTTGTATCAAAAAAGTTTATATGATTTGACTAAATGGCAAATTAAAAGATCTTTACCTAAGAAAAAATGTGAGGAACTACAATGTGATTTAAAAACAGTATGTTTTGTTGACATGGGCCATCTAAACAATGTGCTTTGCCATGCAAGAATCATGGAATATGCAAGATCAACAAATGGTATTATATTAAATATTATTGAGTACATTTATTCATCCATTTATTAGACCTCAGTTTAATACATTTGGCATACAAAAGTTATCTGGATTTTGTAGTCTATTGTGCCTAAAAGAATATGAAATGAAGATAATTTCTGTCAGTTTCTATCACCATACTATGACTGGAATGACATTTGCATCAATTTATACAATATTTGTATTATGATACACAATTTATATCACTTTAATAATATGTAATTAGAGAAAAGATGCGAAAACAGGCTCATAATGTGTTTGCCAGTAATGGTCACCTTTTCTACAAAATGTTAAATCAAACAACCACCGTATAACCCCCAACCTACCTATCTACTGTATTTCTCCCTCTTCCTCTCTATCCCTCTACCTACCTACCTACCTACCTACCTACCTACCTACCTACCTACCTACCTACCTACCGCATTTCTCCCTCTTTCTATCCCTATAGCTGCCTACCTACCTACCTACTGTATTTCTCCTTGAATTTTATGGGCAGAGTATTTTATGTCATAAAGGATGACATAATACCTGTGGCCCACCACTCTCTCTGTATCCATCTACCTAATTTTTTACATTTCTGTTGCGTGTACCTGGCACAGGTGTGACATCTACACAATCTATATATATCATTGGTGCCGTATTTGAAAGGAACGTTGTGTGAAAATTTGGAAGTGATCGGTGTAGTACTTTCAGAGATTACCTGTTTTGAACAAACTAATAGTTACATTTTTATTTATATAGATTTATAGGCTCCAATATATATTACAGGTAATATTTCAAACATTTAAAATAAGCACTTCCTCTGGAAAGAGTAGTAATTTTATCACCTACTTTGGAAAAGAGATTTTTCTTATTTCCTATAAATAGAAAAGAACAAAAAATCCTTTATGAATGGAATTAAGCACATTATATTTACGGATTGCATCTCCACTTTAAAGTTTAATCAATAATAGCCTATATCACAGAACTGGTATAAAACATACAGTGTTTATTGGAATTTCACAACTTTTTTGGAATTTCCCAAATTTTTGTCCAGATTTACCTTTTCAGCAGTTCTAATTTACTTTGTCTGGTTAACTAATTCACTACATTAGTTTTCTATTTCTATATTTGGAAATGGCATGCATAAATAGACAACTTGTTATTATTTAATTTTTTATCTTGTCCATTCATACGTAGTGCTATTCCACTTTTTAACATTACAATGTGTTTTCCTAGAATTTATGCAAACATGCTTTTCTAATGTCATTAGCTGGATTAATAGGCAAAGAGTTCCTGGTAGATTGAATGGAAAAAGTCATTTTTATAATTTCCACATTTTATCTGTAATAAATCTTTTGATAACCTGAGCCAATTCCAAACAAACTGCGGCTTTAAAGAACATAGATATTATTATGAAATGATGATTTTATAAGTCCTTTTGAAAAAGAAAATAAATTATCCCAGATAATATTATTAAAAGCTATACTTATTTCTGTAGCACATATCAAAAATTAATCAAGATTTCTTACTTTTAAACCTGTATTCATTTATTTATTTAGAATAAGCACACAAATATACACAAACACAACACAGATAAGCAAATATAAACATTTTGATAGGTCTGTAAAATACACACAACACCCCCCCCCCCCACACACAGTTTCTATAGTACTACACTTGAAAAGGACTCAGACATAAAACAACCATTAATACGTCATTAAAACAAAAATACCACATGCTGAAATGCAAACGTTTAAAAATACTATGGCAATGCTGTAATGGAAATACATGTTTTAATATATGAATTAAAAAGGAATAGAGCCTGCAGGAGAAAAAAACTGTATGCCTGCTATTTCTGAAATAATTAAAAGTATTATCTGTAAATCATCTAAGTGTTCAAAACAGAACCAATATGTAGCTAATCCTTTGAAGATATATAGAATTAAAAAAGACACTATGGCCAACTATGTTCATGAATCTAAAAATGTTCCACAAAGGTGATGGTAACTCCTTGATTATAGAATCAAAATATATCACTTCACATTTCCTTCAGACAGAAAAATATATAGAATTTCACACAAACATTTTTTAAATAAACCTATAAAAATAATGCAAAACGAAATTGAATGTTTCTAAAGTGAAATAGCTTGTATCCCTGTGCTGACGAAACTTGAAGAGAGGAAGAACAAAAAAGAGAAAAAGAAAAAAGGAAGATCAACCTGAATCAAAAAGATGGATGTAAACATTCGCTTTCAACTTTCCATTTTATAGAAGACAAATTCCATTCTTTATAGGAGGTGACAAGATGTAGTTTTGAAGAATGAAATGTCAGACAATTATCTCTCCAGGAACTAAAAGAGAATGCTATATATAGATCATACATCATCAATCAATTCATAATGCTAGTAAGAACCCAATTGTAAAAATATGTGTAATAAAGCATACCTATAATTTGCCTTTTTGTGTAAATCAGCATAAGACATATGTCACAGACTGTCCTAGTTCAAGAATAATAAATGTTATTATGCTAGGTAAGCAGTAAAAGTAAAATCAAGTAATTGCAGTTACATAGATAGGGTAGAGATATACAGTATGCATTAGGCCTTAAAAGGAAAATAATAATAATAATAATAATAATAATATTTAATTTTGTATACCGCGTCCTCTCCCCAAGGGGACTCGGAGCGGTGCACAGGGAAATTAAAACATATAAAAATATATACAAACAATAAATACAGTAAAAAGAAGGTTGGATAACTGAAAGGAAACAACCAAATACTTCCAGAATCTTTCGCTCAAACTCAGTTTTATGTAGTTATGGAAGTCAGCAAGTCAATTGCCCCCAAATGTCTGAAAAGATCATCTCTTCATCTATACCCTGGTTCTTATGTTTCTGATAAACTGAACTTTAGCTCACAAAAGCTGATGTCTTTTAATAAAAATGTGCGACTGGACTCCTAATTTTTTTCACACTGGCGTTTTTAATCAGATATGTAATTTTTCCTACTTTTTTCCTTTCATCAAGTGCATCAATATACTCTGATAGAACTCAATAACTGATTCTACAAGCATGCGAAGCTGGAAATTAAAAATAATTAAATATAGTGGACATGTAAAAGGACATGTATTTTCACCTCTTAGAAACAGAAAAAGAAAAAAATGGCAATTTAATTCCACTAGTTAGAAGTAAAACTTTCACAAAAAGTTTTCTGCATTACATAAGAGGTATGAATTCACTGCCTTGCAAGCTATTATCATTTTTTAAAACAAATTTAAAAACTCAAAGAGTAGGTCTCCCAGGATTAAAAAAAGCAAAACAAAAATTCTAATGATTAAAATAAAGTCATTATATAAAACAAGCAATATTGTGCAGGATAATAGTGTGGCTGCTGGTGTTTTAAAAAGTATATGGCAATATGGTTTCTGTCATGCTGCAACTAGACATCAGGGAACAATCAGGCTCCAAGGATCATTTTATAAAGAAGTCCCAAATGTAATTTAAGAGAGTCACAGCATAGCAGAAAACCAGGGAGGGATATTTCTATCATTTGTCATCAATCATGTCAGAAGAAATACCCAGTTGGTACCTGTTATAGTTCTTTCTTCAGCAAACATTTCTCACATTAAAATAAAACAAAATAATAAAATAAACAAAACAGTGCATGAATTCAAATGCTGGTTGCTGGCTGTGTTGCAATGGGATGAGATTCTCCAAATTGTCATACAAAAATATTCTGCTTCAGAGATTTAGAAAATGTGCTGTCCTTGCAATAACAATAACAACAGCAACAACAAAGGAATACCTTGAGGAAGAGTTGCTGCCAATGTAAAGGGAGATATGAAATACTAAACTAAAAGAACAGGTATCAATGTTTTGGGTGTATCAGAGGAATAAAACCCAAAATGTTGAAATATTTAAAATGTTTCTAATTTAAGTGAAAAATGTAAAATGCAATATCAAATACAAAAATTGTGCAAGGGGGAAAAGGGGCGGTTGGACGTTTCCCATTTTATTAAAAACATCAGATATGAAAGTAAGAATTAAAAAAAAATCAAGATTGCCTTCATTTTTATAATTTAAAAACAAAACAAAAGAAATGGATGTCAACTGCTATGTGCATTGTTGCACAAGCTACATTTAATACCACCACTGCTGAAGGTTGCAATGTATTTCTTTGATTGTCAACTCTTATTGAAGAACTTAAATGAATTTATTTTTCAGAAAGGAAAGATTCTCTATTCTTGCTTTTTTGTCATTCCCTTTTCCTGATGGAGGATTTTCTACCTGCCTAAAAATAAGGTGCTGAGCTTGAAGAAAAAAATGCATTCAAAGGGCAACACCTCGGAGCTAAATCAGCCCCACTGGTTAAATCAGCATGGAAAGTACACTAAACTTTCTAGTACATAAGGGGCCTTTTCCCTGTCTCCTTCCTTTGGAATGCGTTATGGACTAACCCTATAATGAAGCTGAGGATGAGAATGCAGATAGGACTGAAACACTTCTTTAGTACTGGATATTACAAGCAAATATCAATTTCCTATGATACATGGCAGGCTCCTGTCACTGCATCTATTTAGTGATAAAGCAGCTGTTTGTTTCCCAAGAAAAGGAGACCCTTGCAACATGGATCATTTTCATAGTGACAGACTTGACAAGTTTGACATTTACTTCATGAAATATTCTGAACCAGCCATCAAGAGAATGCACCCTCTGGGGCCACGGAAAAACTGACAATTTTGCCTTTTAACATGCATCTGTTATTTCTCACTGTCAAATAAAACCAACCAATTTCTTAATGACAATTCTCTTTTCATGTCTGACAATTTTTAAACTTGAAACTAGGAGTGAAATAACCTTTTAATGTCACTAACTACTGACCTTAATTAATGGATTACGGCCACACAGCCCCATTTTGTTCAAGAAGAAAAGTGCCAGCCTGAAATTGCAAAAGGAAGCATTGCAATTACGCAGTGCAGGCACATTGCTCTAGATGGCAATGCAGGACTTCCTAAGGATTTCAGCAACATTAAAAACATCAAAAAAAATCTTTTAGGGTTTATAAACACCTGCATGTTTATCTCAAAACAAACTCCTTTAATTTGTATTGATACGATAACTTCAAGGATTAAAAACAGGTCTGCCAGTTTCTGCATATTTCATTTACTTGTTCTAATTCTGATCAAACAGATATGTGTACCACTGCAGACTCTTCACAGCCAGTTTTCATTTATGCTCACTACAGTGTTATGAGTTTATGCCAGATCCCCAAGTCTCCCATCTGCTTCTCTGCTTCTCTCTTCTGATTAGGAAGCAGCCTCTCCACAGAGTGGCCCTTCTGGCTGACCGCCACAACAGTTGTGACTTCAGCTGGTCAGCAGTTCTGCCTTAGGACCACAGCCAAATCTTTACTAAGGAAATGAACCTGACTTTTTTGAGTGGGGGTTTGGGGGGAAATGCTCAGTTCTGCAGGTACTAGATAGGAAAAATGTAAAAGATGTAATGGCTTTAAAAACCTTACAATGGAAAATAATGGTACATTAGTATATGGGATCAAGTGGAAATAAAAACTGAATCCTGCAGAACTTTTCTTATGGTATAAAACTGCTGGACCTTCTGACTAAGGCTTAGATAAACACCTATACTTTAAAATCTAGAATAAAGAAAAAGATTAGGAAAATTAAAATAGGAAAAATAAAAAAGCAACATGCTTTTTCACAATAAGAAAAGAAACAACAACTCGGGCTCTTAGACCACAGAAAGGTGTGTGTCTTATGACTGGCTTTTTCCGAGCTATTGATTTTAACATTTTTTATGTTCTATTATTGTCATTGTCATTTTAATATTTTTTTTGTTATTATTTGAAAGTGTTTGAGGCTGAACAACAAGGGAAAATCTTGTAATAATAAAAACATGTAAAATGTACTGAATTGCTGTTAAGATAATGAGACACTTAGGGATAATTATCCATTCCATCTTTTATGAAAGTAATTCACTGGACATGCAAATATTAGAGGGACATCTATGTGATCTGCAATAAATTATCTATGTACTCTCTCTTTTGTTATGGGAACAATCATTTCCGTTTAGGACATGACTGTTGGTTTTCTGGCCAGTGTTATAACCAGATTCGGTATAATAAAATGGGATAGATAGTGACATATAGGTAGTCTTTGACTTACAATAGTTGTTTTAGTGACTGTTCAAAGTTACAACAGCACTGAAAAAAGTGACTTACCCCTTTTTTTCAGTTACAACCATTGTGATCAAAATTCAGATGTGTGACTAGTTCATATTTATGACCATTGCTGCATTTCAAGGTCATGTGATACTAATTTATCAACTGCAGTGATTCACTTAACAAGTGAGGCAAGAAAAGTCGCAAAATTGGGCAAAACTCACTTAACAAATGTTTCACTTAACAACAGAAATTTTGTGCTCAATTGTAGTTGTATGTCGAAGACTATTTGTATTTCAAAAGTATGAAAAACATGGAGGTATTATTTAACCAGGGAACCATATCTGCTATTTGCTATTCCTAGTTTAACCTGGAGTAACCTTGAATTAACCTTCAACCCTTGGAGATGAAATGACCACAAATCTTCACATAATGTAGGAGCATGAAATAGGAGAGGGTGAGGTGGGTGGCTTAGAATTCTGAGAAATGGCGAATGAATATCTTCTATATTATTTACAGTGAATACATATTTTTTGATACTTTCTCTTATTGCTCCTAGTTATAATTTCCCACTTTGGAGCATGCATCACTAATCATTTGTTCATTCATTGTCTATGGCAGTGATGGCGAACCTTTTTGTAAAGGTGTGCCAAAATTGTGCACAGGCGTACTATTGTGTGTGCGTGTGTGCGTGCATGGCCGGACCCACAATGGAATGCGCCCCACCCACCTATGCCTGCATGAGAAGGGAGTTTTCGCCCTCCTCAAGCTCCTGAGGCTTTTCTGAAGCCTGGGGAGGACAAAAATAGCCTCTCCCAGTGGCTCTCTGGAAGGCGAAAATGGATCATTTCTAAACTTCCAGTTGGCCTGGGGGGGGCTGTTTTTTTTACCCTCCCCAGGATCTGGAGGGTTTCCTAAAGCCTGGGGAGGGCAAAAATGGCTCCCCCGCCCATCCAGAAGGCCGAAAATCATGCATGTGCCAGAGCTGATGGCTGGCGTGCAGGCAAATATGGCTCTGTGTTACACCTGTGGCATGCGTGCCATGGGTTCGCCATCATGGGCCTGTGGCATAAGTGGGGGACACACTGTTTTTTTGTGGGGGGTCTTTTGCATTTCCTCTCATGTGAAGCTGGCAGTTAAATCAGGCTATGATTATCACCTCAGTGAACTTTTTTTTTTTCCTCAGAAAGATTTCCATCAGCCTAATTTGGAAAAGCTCTAAGTTTGAAGTCTCCATAGCTTTCTTATGCTGAACTGACAATTTCCCTGGCAGTAATGAGGAAACCAACCTATGGTCACTAGAGCTTCTGGAATGCCCTGAAATGGCATTAGCTATAGGAAGTGTGGGAAATTAAAAGAGTGGTTCATGACAGGCATCACTGCTTCTATTACACTGAATCCCATTCAGATACATTTTTAGATTTGCCCATACCCATGTTTAATTGCTTTGAATGATAGATTTATATAATCATCTACATATTGATACTGATATCAATATTAATATAGATGTATGTACATGCCTGATGTATCACATTTTGATAGTTGATGTCAGCATTTTATAAGGCATTATCAGATTTGTACACCTTAGGCATCTATTAAAAACAGCATTCAACAGCACTGTACTGAATCAGCAAATGCAAATGACAAAAATAATGCAAAAAGAATTCATCTCAGCTATTAAAAATCTTGGCTGTATTGAAAAAAGGGTAAAATATGTAAAATGAATGTTTCTACCCTAGACTAATTAAAAAATTAATATTTTACATTTCTACTATAATCTTCAAATGGTGAATTTATTTTATAGCAATAAATGTTCAGATAATTAAGTAAAATTCAAAATCTGAGTTACTTGCTACACTTAGTACCCACTTTTCTCACTATTTTATTCTGTCCTTTTTAATTCTGTTTTTCCAATGCATTGAATAAGCAATAGAGGAACACAATTCAATTTCCAGGAGTTGCATATTTAGAATTTTTATTTCATTTACTATAAAGAGAAATTAATATACGATTCTACACCGAATTCCCACTTTGGAAGGCAATGATTGCTACTGAAATGAACTTACCATAAATGCTTCATTAAATTTACAGTAAAAAGAAATGAAAAGGGGGATGGTAGTGCCAGCAAGAAACCTCATATATAACGAGATAAAGGTTAAAGCTGTACAATAAATTTATAACAACTAGGGGATTCTTAGCAGATCCATGAATCTGGAAGCATACAAAGGAATTGCAAAGATTGAATGCTAATACTGAAACTCAGAATCAAGTATACACATGGATTCAAATATGCCTTTATATTAAAAAGATACCCATACATAAAGTATATACAACTAAATGTATTTAAAAATCTTGCAATTCAAAAGGCAGTTTAAGAAGAATATCTCAACTGTAAATCCGACATCTTGCTCACTTGTTCGGTTATCTCACTTGGCTATCTGCTTATTGCTCACTCCCTTAAGCAACATTACAAGCTAGTATTTTAATTTCCCACACTTCCTGTAGCTAATGCCATTTCAGGGCATTCCAGAAGCTCTAGTGACCACAGGTTGGTTGCTATCTATCTTAGGTGTGTTTACTCTGAAATAAGTAAGGTACTCTTTGTTTAAAAGTAGGCACAGGATTACCTTTTAAATTGAGATTAAATTTGGAGATTTCAGTAAAAAGTACATTTAATGAAGTAATCCTAATGAATCTGAGAGCAAACTGATGGCTAATCTTAATACATCAAAATAATGATGTTCCTGAATTTATTTATTTATCAAATCTTTACGTTAACAAATCTTTAGTGAAAATATATAGTTACCCAGAGTCGTTTGATAGGGAGAGGAGCAGCATATATATTTAAATTTACATTTTTCATTTGCGTTCACATGAAATGGTTTTGTTGTTGCTTTATTCTACTTTCTAGCAATGTATTCTGGGATTCCCATTCATTTACTCAAGTCCAACTCCTGCTGACAGGCCAGCTGTGCCTTACTTGGGACAAGGGTTCGACTATGAGGCACAAACGACATTTCCTTTATGAACATTGGTTTCCTATCAGCTTCTGAATTCAATTTAAAGATTTAAAGCACTGGAATTAAGTTATATGAGCTGGATGCTTCATGTGCAGCCCACCCCACCCTACCCCAGCTCCCCAAATAGGAAAAACATCAAGAAACATCAGGTGATGGCAACCTGACACAGCAAGTTTGACATCCGTGGGTAAAGGCATCAGGCTAGAAACCAGGAGACTGTGAGTTCTAGTTTGTATTAGGCTAAGGTGACCAGATTTCTACTTTCCTAAAGCGGGACACCATCGACGGGGGGGGGGCAACTTTCCCAGCTCCTCGCCGCACACTTCCCTCGCTGGCCGAGGTGCGCGCAGGCCGACCCCCTCCTTCCCTTCCCCCCCCTGAGCAGGGCCGGGCAGGCGGCGGGCACTCTGCACGCGCTCAGACAGAGGCACGGGGCGCGGGCAGGAAGCGGCAGGCTGGCGGGCAGGTGGAAGGGGAGGGCCGGCGAGGGAGGAGCCAGACAGGCATCAGGCGGCGGAAGAAGAGGAGAGCCAGCTGGAGCCCACGTGGCCCTGAAGTTTCCGCTGTGTCGCCAGGCACTGAGAGCGGCCGGCCGGAAGCCCCAGCGCCGCCCGTCCATTCTGCCATGGGTGCCCGGGACGAGCTGGGCGAGGAGGTGGCGGTGGTGGGGCTTCTGGCCGGCCGCTCTCAGCGCATGGCGGCGCAGCAGAAACTTCAGGGCTGTGCGGGCTCCGGCTGGCTCTCTTCTTCCGCCGCCTGGTGCCTGTCTGGCTCCTCCCTTGCCAACCCTCCCCTTCCGCCTGCCCGCCAGCCCACCGCTTCCTGCCCGTGCCCCGTGCCTCTGTCTGAGCATGTGCAGAGCGCCCGCCGCCTACCCGCTGCCGCCCCAGGTAAAAAGCGGGACATTTTGAAGAGGCCGTGGGAGGCGGGACTAATTCTTTGAAAGCGTGATTGTCCCACCAAAAGCGGGACATCTGGTCACCTTATCTTAGGCACTAAACCAGTTGGGTATCCTTGGTCTAATCATTTTCTTAGCTTTAGGAAACTGGCGAGAGTAAGCCACTTTTAAAATCTTGCCAAGAAAACTGCAGGCAGTTGTCTAGGCAGTTGTCAGGAGGCAACACTGACTTGAACGTTAAAAAACAAAAACAGCATCCCATAAAACTGTTTATGGCTTGCCATCAGGTTATCACAGACAATATCCATCCACTTAGTTGATGCAATTAACTTGGTTCATTCTGGGAGTAGCACCTAATTGTCCCCCTTTTTGAGGAACTCAGTGTCTCAAAAATACAGAGATACTTTCTCTACATCCCTCTTCCTCTAATGAGGTCAGACTCCTGGAATCATTGGACATTCCTTTATTTCTGACATTGTCTGCCTTCTAGAAAAAGCCGAAGAGATTTTCTGCAGGGTTTTTGGTCGCAATATAAAGATTTTGTTTAGATTCTGTCTAATTATATTAATTGTATTTTTATTCCCTGCTAGCTGCCAAATCTTTTGATTAAGGTAGTATAAAATTTGATAAATAAATAAATAAATAGAATAGGAAGGGAAATAATTTTCAGTAATGCTTTATTCCCCATATGGCTCCTTTGTCTTCCTTTTAAATCTATTCAAGATTATTGATAATTAGTAGGTGAAAACTTAACTCTTTTCTTCATTTTTAAATTATTTTAATGAATTTTAAAGTCATGTCAATTTGCAGCTATGTTGAAGTCAGAAAGTTTAATTGCAATGATTTTTAAAAATAAATTGTGCATTTCTCAATAAAAGAAATCACACCTAATGATATGTATTATATATTTTAAACAATATCAACCTCCTTAGTATTTTCCATTTTTTTCCTGACATCTGAATGGAGATCTTGTCTGAGACTTCATCTCTGCAAGGATCACTGAATTTCAGACTGACCTTTATACTTAGATGTATGTAAGAAAAATAAGCAGTCTCTATGTATTGAGATTTTTCTTTAAATGTTATTTTATCAAAGTCAGAATTTTACTTCCGTCTTGTTCACAAAAGAAATTCCATTTGTGTAAAATGCTACTTTCCCAATCATGCTTAATGCTAGCCTTTTTGAAAAAGACGATTTCAAATTATGTGATTAATAAACTTAAGATTTATGCTTGACACAATGACCCTGTAATATAAAACATAATTTATACTTTAGTTTAATCAGGTAGTTACATTTTATCTTCTGCCCTGCCTCATTATCAAAGCCTTTCAGAAAATCATACAATAGAAATATCAAGAACAGCATCATCTACTTCCCAAGGGTCTCTATAGAAGAAAGACTTGCACATAGTTTAACATTGGTATTGGTTTCTTATACAAAATGTGCCTACTTCTCAAAGGAATGAAAGGACGAAAAGGAAGACACAAACAGCAGGTCACCTTAAGAACTGCTTGAGGTCATGCCCCTAAAAACTGACAGTACTACGTAGGTTCATAAACAAGTCACTGAATTTATGGAATTCCCTGGCAAAACTGCTTATCAGAAGAAAAACAGCTGGTTGTGTACACTTTGTACTATTTTGAGACAGTATAATCCTCAACACCAGAGAATTTGGAGTATTCTGTGTATGCTATTGTATATTTTCAGAAAAGCCAATCCCAGCCCTACCTTTGATTAACTTGGAAGACAAGGCTTTTGTTGAAATACTCCAACCAAAAAAGATATAGAGGTTTAGTCCAGACCTTCCGGCAACCCAGTAAATGAGCACTGCCAAGAATAGCTACTTTATTTTAATTTATTTTGTTGTTGTTTGACTCCAATACTTTTCTATTATTAGAAACTAAATGACTTTTGTTTGTGTTTTTTGACTTTCAATAGAAACCAGTAAGATCTTGATGTCTATGTGGTTTCTAGTTAGCAGCCATTATGCTGAACATAGTTATTTATTGGTGCTCTAAATAGTTTGGGATACATATATGTAGATAAAGGTGAGAAACTTAACCAAGTTATTTATTATAAGAGAAAGAGATTTCATTAACTAAAGTCTAAACTATGTTTCAGAAGAGAATGCTATTTTCATATAGTTAAATAATTAAATTTGGATATATTATAAGAGTATCAAAGCCTTTGCATTAATATTCATATTATTCACAAGTTCCAAAAATGAAATATATTTCAATATTGCAAGTATTTTAAATATTTTAAACATGTGTGACTAATAGAAAAGCATAACTGTGAAGGACAGTTATGTAAAACATTCAAAAGGGAGGGTTTTTTTTTGCCAAGAATTTAAGTGCACCTTAAATATCTCTCTTCAAAACATACGTAAAATACATAAAAATATCGTAACATCACCATCAAATTAATTGAGAAGGTCTCACAGAAGACAGGTCCTTAAGGACTCCTTTATCAGAAGTGGTGATTAGAGGTAAAACATAATTCTTGACGGATCAAATTCTTTAGTTCAGGAACAAGGCAGGAGAAATCCTTTTTCCACATGAATATAAATAATTCTCCTTAATTAGAGAGCGGATAGGGTTAAAGTGGAAAAAGCAATTCTGTCAGAAAGTCACACACTAATCCTTTTACACTCTTAAAGATTAAAACCAATACCTTGACATTTATTTGTTTACTGAAATGCATATGCTACCCAGCTCAAGCAACTATTGATGGTTTACAATTAAAAATCGTAAAAATGAAACTTCAGCACAATAAGCATGTACACCCCAAAAGATAGCTGCCTAGTCAGCATAATTTTTTTTAAAGCAAACAAACAATCAAACAAAAACTCAATTAAGTAATCTGAAATTTGCCAGTGAAACATCAACAGGCAGTATCCTAGATAGAGATAGATACACCACTCAGATTCAAGTGCTCAGATTCTCAGATCTGGTTTATTATTGTCCAGCAGCACTTCTACTTTATCTGTTGAAAATTTCATATTGTTTATCATAATCTATCTACATTACTGAATTTTGATAAATATTATTTTTCTAGATTCATCCCATTAAGAATCTTGCGACTCCATTTACTCCTTTTGGCTATATAAGGTACCTTGTTATTGTAAATATTATTTCATAATCTACCTTATTCATATAGTAGATTTTTATGTCTAAATGTACACATTTAATTTTACTCATAACCAAGCAAAATAGTCTTGCTGTATCTATCTCTATGGACTACTGTGAAATATCAATGTAACAAAATGGTATTTACTTAACTTGACACTAACAAAACACATACACACACAAAGTTCAGTATGTATTGCAACTTGACTCATATTTTATTTGAACTTCATAATTTCTCTATGTAGATGTTGATGAATTTTTACTGTTCATTATATAGATAGATATTATTTTGAAAATACACATTTTCATCCATTGGATTAATGGAATTTATCCATTCCCCAAGATTCCTTTATTTCTTGGGGCAAGTTGAATTCTGGGTGAATATAACTTTGTAGGTTTTTGAGCCAGCACAAGGGTCCAAATTATATTAAAATCTGCTGCATATCTTTCCACTCATGACTGTTTAGTATATAATACTGAGGAAAGTCAAAATCTGTTACTGTAAAAGCTATTCCTGAAAAAAGAACAGCTTCCTACTGTTGGCTCATTAACTTCCCACATGCAAATATTCTAAGTGTTATCTGTTTTAAAAATTTTTTTTACAGCTCTTTGTAAATAATTAATTGGAGAAAAGAGTGACTTTTGTGTGAATGAAGAAAACGTATTTCTATGCAACTTTTTTTTTTACTGGCCTTCAAAATTTTGAGATAAATGCTTTTGTTTTCCTGATTGTTACATAGTATTTTAAACATTACATGTTTAAATGTTTGGAAATAATATTCACATCTATATTGCTTGTAAACACAACAGTATTTATAAATGAATGAAACAAATGCACATACATATTCAAACCCTTATGAGCCTATAAAAAAATACAGCCAATGATGCAACATCAGTTCAATACAACATTTTTCTCTAGCAATCAACTAAACATCTATATAAACTGGACCTATCTCCATATCAACCCAGTAACCTCAAACCAACAACAGGCAACAATGGGAAGAAAATAATAACACAGAGGAAGCACCAACACAGGGATAAGATAAGATCTGCACTGTGCACATGACTGATAAGTCAAGCAAAAAATTAATCAACAAAAAATTAACAAACTGCAGAACAAAGGAAATAAGCCTCTACTAACCAACAAACTTCCCTTCTCTAATATTTCACTGATTGTGTTACCTAGTTGGGTAATAAAGTTTCTGCAAGCTGAATATTAAGATCAGAAAATGCCTTCAATGTAAATTTATTTTGTTTATTTTTGTCTCTGGTGTGTTTTTTTCCCTCACATAAAAGCCAGGCTACTGAATTAATTATTTGTACATGGGAATGGTGGTTCAGTGGTTAAACATGCTGAGCTTGCTGCAAAGCTGACAACCTGGGTTTGAGACCTGAGTGCTGCACAATGGGGTGAAGTCCCATTTCTGCCCCAGTTCTTACCACCTAGCAGTTTGAAAACATGCAAATGCAAATAGATTAATAGGTACAACTTTGATGGGGAGGTAACAATGTTCCATGTACCTTTGTCATATAGCCACATGGAAAATGTCTTTGGACAATAGCAAAAACACTTATATACTGCTTCACAGTTCTTTACAGTGCTCTCTAAGTGTTTTACAGAGTCAGCATGTTGCCCCCAATAATCTTGGCCCTCATTTTATCGATCTCAGAAGGATGGAAGGCTGAACCTGGTGAGATTGCCGTCAGGAGAAGTAGCCTACAGTAATGCATTCTAACCATTGTGCCACTGCAACAATGCTGGCTCCCTCAGCCAAGAAACAGAAATGAGCAGCACGCCCTAGAATTAGACACAACTTACAGATAAACCTTCACTTTTTTCCTTTACATGGATATTTCTACAATATTCCCCAGTGAAAATTCTTTCTCTGCAATGAACGTAAATACAAACATTAATTCTCTTCTGGCTGATTGTCCCAGTGTTGGGTGAACAATCCAAAGGATTGTAGGTGGGAAAAGGATCTGTAAGATGTGTCTTTTTACCTGGTTTCCTCATGAACTGAGTTCCAGAAACCTTCTCTGAAGTTTGGTTTCACCTGCCTGTTTGGGACTGTATCTTTATGGAGGTATAAAGCAAAGGAAAGTAAAATTATTAAGCACATTGGCAATCGTGATTCTTCACTTAGCAATTTTATCACTTATAAATCAAGTTCTGATAGTCCCAATTATGATCATTAAGCCATGAAAGCCAGCTTTGGAGCAGTCACTCTCTCTCTTGGCCCAACTCATCTCATAGGATTGTTGTTGTGGGGCAAATAGAAGGAGGAAAAATTGGATTAAAGACACATGTATAATATAAGTCGTACCTGGCTTAATAGTAGTAACTGTGAAAGGCATCTTGGAGTCCTAGTGGATAATCACTTAAATATGAGCTAGCAGTATGCTTCAGCTACCAAATAAGCTAATTTAATCTAGACTGCATTAGCACAGGGATAAAATCAAGATCGTGTGAGATAAAATCAATGATAATGTCTTGGTATGACCACGCTTAGAATACTGCATCCAGTTTTGGTCCCCACAATGTAAAAAAGATATTTAGAAAGAGTACAGAGAAGACCAACAAAGATTGCTAAAATATATAAGGAACAGTTATAAAGACAGTTATAGGAATTGGGAATGTCTAGTTTAATTAAAAGAAGGATTGGGGTGATATGATAGCAATGTTCCAATATCTAATGGGTGCCATAAAAGGAGATGGTCAACTTATTCGCCTAAGCATCTGAAGGCAGGATAAGAAGCAATGGATGGAAACCAATCAAGTAGAAGCAACCTAGAACTAAGGAAAAATTTCCTGCCAGTGACAACAATTAATCAGTTGCACAATTTGCACAATTTGCCTCCAAATGTTGTGGGTGTGCCAACACTGCAGGTGCTTAAGAGATTGGACAACCATTTGTGTGACATAGTATAGAGTCTCCTGCTTGAGCAAGGGGTTGGCCTAGAATATCTGCAAGGAAGGGATTCCAACTCTGTTATCTCTTATACTGAAGTTTGTCTTATAACATTGGATTAAGAGACAGAGTTTCTATGACCAATAGCACATTGATATATAATACTGATATACTTCATTTTTAAAAACCAACAATATATAAAAGATAACCCAAGATCTAAGAAAGTTCATGTGCAGTAAAAAGAGAAGTTATAGTGCACAGCATGATTAAGAAAAGGAATCTGTACTTCATCTATTGTAATTCCTTCTTTCAATTCAGATTTTAGCCGTATTTGCTACATTATTGTATCCATGCACGTGGAAATCCCAAGACAAATCTATTTTAACTTTCATTTATCCTTTCTTTTAAAACTATACAGAAATACTTTGCTGCTAAACCTCCCCCCCCCCCCACCTCATACAGCAATGGTTGGGTTAAACTTGTCAGAGACATTTTAATACAGAAGATTTCATTTAATTTATGGCAGATATATTTTCCAAGGAGGAAAATGCTGATGCTATCTTGGTTATAAGCTTGCCACCAAAATGATTTAGATAGTTTTTTCCCTTTTCCATGCAGTATAAGAATAAAGCAGTTCTTTGCAACCAATGAATTATAACTGACACTTTAAATCTATTTTGTCTGTATCTTCTACTTCAGAAAAATGGGAAAACATAAATTATGTGTGAGTGTGTGTGTGTAAGAGACTCCATGTATATATGTGTGTGTGTGTGTGCATGCGCACACACACACTATACATATATAAATACACACACACATATATATATATAATTTTTATTAAATTTATACCCCGCCCTTCTCCAAACGGACCCAGGGCGGCGCACAGGAATGTTAAAATACATACAAGACATATGAAATTTAAAAAACTTATTCTAGTAAAACCCTGCGCTAAAAACCGAATTAAAATTCCCAAATTTAAAACGGTCTAATAGTCAATAATGGAGGTTACGCTAGGCCGGCTAGATGGAATAAATGTGTCTTCAGACACTTGCGGAAGAGGCGGAGGTCGGAGATGGTGCGGAGTTCAAGGGGTAAGTCGTTCCAGAGGGCTGGCCCCGCCACAGAGAAGGCTCTTCCCCTGGGTGTCGCCAGTCGGCATTGTCCAGCTGACGGCACCCTGAGGAGGCCCTCTCTGTGGGAGCGTATCGGTCTGAGGGATGTATGGGGCAGGAGGCGGTCTCGCATATAACTAGAATAGTGCTAGGCTTCTGCCTTGGATGCATCGCAGCCCCGGTTCGAATCCCAGTGGGGTGTGGCCAACTGATGAGAGCTAATAAGCTCGAAATAGATCTATCTTGGTCTCTCAAATTTAAATTTATTGATCAGCTCATAAAACTAACACACATATCTAAAAAAAAAAGTAAACATTTTTTTACACAACATAATTTCATGGTTCTCTGTCTAGATGGTTTCTGGTGATGAGCCGAAAGGCAGAGAGGAAAACAGTATGTCTCCTCCCTTAATGGGGCCCTGACAGGAAGTTGTGAAAAATAATTATTTATACTAAATACTCCTATCTATCTATCTATCTATCTATCTATCTATCTATCTATCTATCTATCTATCTATCTATCTATCTATCTATCTATCATCTATCTATCTATCTATCTATCTATCTATCTATCTATCTATCTATCTATCTATCTATCTATCTATCTATCTATCTATCTTTCCACAACACCCTATTAAGGCCCCAATTAAGGGAGGAAGCACACTGCTTTTTCTTTTCTGCCTTTCGGCTCAACACCAGAGACAATCTAGACAGAAAGCCAAGAATTCCGTTGTGTAATTTTTTTTATATGTGTGTTACATTTTTGAGCTGATCAATAAATAAGTCAGGGAGACTAGGATAGATCTATTTCGAGCTTATTAGCTCTCATCAGCTAGCCATACCCTTACTGGGATTCGGAATTCTTGGCTTTCTGTCTAGATGGTCTCTGGTGATGAGCCGAAAGGCAGAAAAGGAAAAGCAGTGTGCTTCCTCCCTTAATTGGGGCCTTAACAGGGTGTTGTGAAATCCTCCTGTCTCAGCTGACAAGAACAGAACCTAGCTGGCTTAATGGCAAGGCATGTAATACAGCCCTGGTTCGAAACTCAGTAAGGGTATGGCTAGCTGATGAGAGCTAATAAGCTCGAAATAGATCTATCCTAGTCTCCCTGACGTATTTATTGATCAGCTCAACAACGTAACACACACACACACATATATATGTGTGTGGGGCTCTAACAGGGTGTTGTGAAACAATTATATACATACATACATACATACATACATACATACATACATACATAAATATATTTGTTTCCACAACACCCTGTTAGGGCCCCAATTAAGGGAGGAAGCATACTGCTTTTCCTTTTCTGCCTTTTGGCTCATCACCAGATCAGCTCAAAAATGTAACACACACACACACATATAGTCACGTATACAAGCTTTGATAACGATTTTGATAAAAATGATTTATTTCAGGAAAATGAATAACTCTTACCTAAGCCATTTTGTGAATAATAAAGGGCATGGTTCGCCCGAACCAGTAGTAAAAAATGCTACCAATTCGGATAAATTGATATTTCAATTATCAGCTGGATGACGATCAGCTGTGACACAAGATTCATATTAGCCAGAATAGTGGGATCTCCTGCTTTCCAGCTAATCTAAATCGCGTGGCACAGCAGATCCTTCCCCGCCACTGTTCTACTTACCTTTGCACACTCGAAAGGCTTAAAAATTTTCCTTTTTTAGCAATGCGCAGGAACGCATGTGTGCAAAGGACACTCTTTGTAGCAGACCTGAGGATTTCACCGCTGGAGTGGAGGGCACAATGGTTCTCTTTTTCATATTTAATTTTATCAAAATTTATCCCAGGAGTATTTTGGAGCTGACACTATATGGAATTTGCAGCATGAGTCATGGGCATAGTCAGAAACAAAGTATCCATCTATCTGAAAGTGAACTACCTTCCCAGAATGGTCCTAAATTGGCTTCCTCTATCCCTATTACCAAAGATGAGATGCGTAATTGTTGTCCTTGTAACCTAAAATTATTTAGATAATTTTATAAAATTATCAATCAGAATAAATAATTCATTTTTAGTTTTTATTATTATTTTAGTTGCTCTACAATAGGTACTTACATGATTTAAATATAGCATGCTATAAAATTCTATAAAATATTATATCTGACCTGTAAATGCTGATTTCTCTTTGCTTTTAATTACCTTGTAATAATAAATTTATCAAACTCTGACAATTAATTGACTTAATTAAAAGCTAACAATTATGCTCTTTCATAGGTCCATATGTAGAGCTATTCAGATTAATAGCACAGCTTGTAAAGTTAATCTTCTGGTATAATACAAATGACACTAAGTTGTGTACTAAATACCTTCTCAAGAAACAAAATTGATGTCTAAGTGTACTTTAATGAAAAGTAAGGATTATGAAAAGGTTAAATAAAGAAATGTTTTGGATTTGTGAAAATGCAAGTTGAAGCAATTTATATTAAAATGAACATCCTTCTCATTCAGCTACCTCCGTTTTAACAAATATAATCATAAATTAACTTGCAGGATAATATTGTGTTCTTATAAACTGCTGTTAAACTTGACTTGCTTTTAATCGTTTTTAAAAAAAAATAACAGCATTATGAATAGAACAGAAGAGAAATCTATTTTGTGAAAGAAGTACATGATAAATCTTCCTGAAAAAAGAATTAGTAGCCTAACAACTAAAGGCATGTTTGTTCATCTAGGTCAGGGGTCTGCAAAGTCGGCTCTTTTAAGACTGGTGGACTTCCACTCCCAGAGTTCCCCAGCCAACATAGCTGGCTGGGGAATTCTGGGAGTTGAAGTCCACCAGTCTTAAAAGAGCCGACTTTGCAGACCCCTGATCTAGGTGGTATAACAATAGCACCTAGAGGAGACTGCCTATTTAAATGAACACTGTGTTAATAACTGTATACGATCAATGCTTTTGTTTTTTTGTTAATTTGTTTTTAATGACATTAAAAACATTTATAACACTGAGTCCAACTCTCTGCTCAGTTACATAATCCAAATTACAGTTCCTGATTGGTTTCCAGCTTCTATTTGCAGAGAGTTAGTGAAAGGAATCGAAACATATCTGTTATGTTTTTCATCCACCCTTGATATTGGGAAAATTTCTAAGTTTACAGAGTTTACATTTTGTAAACTACAAAATTTGGGGTTCTATAGTCAGTGATATTAAGAAGCCTTGATCTTCTCTCTGATCATTTTTTAGGAAATTGAAAACTGCTATCATATCTCCCTTTCCGTCCTCTTTTCAGAAGACTAAATCTTTCTGGTTTCTTCAATCTCTCTTCATAAGAGTTCATTTTTAACTATCATGAATACTGCTCTTCTTTGAATCTGTTCTAATTTATCTGAACCTTTCTCAAAGTGTGATGAAACAACTGGATATAGTTACTTATGGTGGAGAATACAGAATGACCTATACAGAATAAATAAAAACTAGCAAGCTTGTTTTTACTTTTATTTCTGTTTTATAAGGTATTTTGTATTAGCTGCAAATCTGATAAGCATTTTCTCCATCTTTTCATCCAGATTATTAATACAATGTTGGCAAAGTGCAGGCACCAAGTCTGAACTTTCTGGTTTAATACTTAATTCCAGTTTGATGTGG
This sequence comes from Rhabdophis nuchalis, assembly GCA_039707465.1. Taxonomy (NCBI): domain Eukaryota; kingdom Metazoa; phylum Chordata; class Lepidosauria; order Squamata; family Natricidae; genus Rhabdophis; species Rhabdophis nuchalis. The sequence goes on along the minus strand of CM077647.1, from coordinate 42,037,320 downwards.
AATACTTAATTAGCACTCCTTGGATATGATTATAGTATGTTCATTACTTATTTATCAGAAAGTCATAGAGCAACCTCGAAAGCTATTTATTGATTGATCAGATTTAGAAGTCATCTGAGTCCAGAATGACTCTGAGCTGTTTATACCAGAATAAATAAATAAGTCAGTCATATTCTATAATGTGGCTGATTTAGGCTTTACAAGAAGCATGGGGAAATGGTCATGTTTTTGAGGATAGATAGTAGCTGCGTGGATCGTTGGAGGAATAACATTCCATATAATAGTTATCACAGCAGAGAAGGCATGTTTCCTATGCGGCGCTGCTTAACCAATTCTGCCAGATCTTATAGATTGGAAGCATTTGCTGTAAGAAATGCTTCCATTTCCTATAGCAAATGTGATTACACAATGATAAAAGTAAGATATTGTCAAGATTTTTTCCTGATAAATTTATGCTGATTTCTAATTTCTAATACTGTTTTTAAGATACTTTAAGATAAAGTAATTTGTTTGGGATCTATTCTAGTGCCTTTTCTCTTTTTTGAAGATGGGGACATCTGACAATTCTTGTGTAGGGCTTTATCCATTTTCAAAATTACTAATAGATAATATATCAACAAGGTTACCAGAAAATTCCTCAGTATCTTGCCTTGAAGATTTAAATTTATTTGAAAGAAATAATTCCCAATCCTTAGTATGGGGTGAGAAGTTGGTAGCTTTTTCTTTTTAACCTTTTAGTGCTTTGCTGTCTTTACTTAGCATTTATATTCCTTTCTCTTCCTTTTATTTTAAATATAGTCAAAGAAATCTATGTTATTCTTATCAACATGCTCCAATTTCAGCTCAGTCTGAATTTTAACTTTTTGATACAGTGCTATCTATCAGTACAATTCTTTAGTAACACATACTTTTCCTTCACCTCTTTCTTGTTTTCTTTTTTTAAAATCATTTCATAATGCATTTTGTGCAGTGCATTTTATTCTCTTCCCTTTTTGGTCTTATTAAAATTATTTGCAATTTTATTTTAACTATTTCTTCTTTTTAGAAATCCCACCAATTTGGGGGGTCGACCTGAAGTTCTCCAGCTGGACAGACATGGGGGATGTGAGCTCTGTAGCACACATCCCCCAAACAGGGACACATGAACCCTGTCTGACAAACCAATTCTGAGATCTTTTTAGATTGGAACCCCCCTGGAGGGGGAACGAAGAAGGGGCAGCATCTCATCAGACCCCAGGGGAGGCAACAGGTCCCTCGCAGGTCGAAGATTTGCCCTCTGAATCGGAGTAGGGGTGGCAGCATGGCTGCACAAGGAGCTGGCTTCCAGACAATGCAATTGAACAGGAATGTGAGGACGAGATGAAAGACCGGTAAGAAAATTTATCTAACCCACAGTCATAAATCAAAATTTGAAAAAGGCAAAGAATCTTGAGAGCACAAATAATATTGATGGAAAGATTGGGATTTTTGCAAAAAAAAGAAAAGAAAGGGAAAATGGAGGGTTGAAACACTACCCCCCCCCCAAAGCCATTTGTTTGAAACAATTTGGATAGAAAGGGAGAAAGCACAGAAGTGACAAACACACAAACACTATCTTTAAATTCGATTTTGGACTTGAAAAGGCAGGGAAGGCTTCTTGAGGAGGGGCCTCACCACCGCCTCTTTCAAGACGGCAGGCAAGATCCCCTCACTCAAAGAGGCATTCACTATCTCCTGGAGCCAGCCTCGTGTCACCTCCCAGAATGCCAGTACAAGCCAGGAGGGACACGGGTCCAATAAACATGTGGTAGCTCTCAGTCGCCTACGTAACCTGTCCATGTCTTCGGAAGTAATAGTGTCAAACTCCTCCCACAAACTTGTCTCAAGACCTGCCTCGGTTAATCCCTCCAGACTATTTTCAATGGAGGCCAACTCGCTCTGAATCTGAGCGATTTTCTCCTGCAGATACTCTCCAAATTCCTCTGCTCTACCCCGTAGAGGGGTTTCCCGCGGCCTCTGTTGAAGGAGGGAGCGGGTCACCCCAAACAGGGCAGCAGGGCGGTTATCTGCAGATGCGATGAGAGTGGCACAATGGTAACATTTTGCCACCCTTATCGCCACAAGGTAAGTCCTCAAATGGGCTTTCACCTGTGTTCGATCAGATTCAGACCGTGTAGATCTCCATTTCCTCTCTAGGCGTCTCTTATGGCGTTTCATCACCCTCAACTCCTCAGTGAACCAAGAAGCCTGGGTGGTTCGACGCCACATGAGAGGCCGCAAGGGCATGACCCGATCCAAGGCCCCCATGGCCACGGTACTCCATGCCGCCACTAGGTCCTCCGTCGGGGCGCGGGTCAGGGTCACAGGTAGTGGCCCAAGCTCCGTCTGGAACCTCTCTGGGTCCATCAGGCGCCTGGGATGGAACCATTTAGGAGTTGAAGGTTCCGCCTCCCCGCGGTGGGGTGCAGCGGTAGGAAAGTCGAGCCGGAGAAGTGAGTGATCCGACCATGACAGGGGTATAATGGCCAGCTCCCCTATGCCAAGATCACTCATCCACTGACCAGAGACAAAAATCAAATCCAGCGTGTGTCCTCTCTCGTGTGTGGGGCCCTGAATTATCTGGGTCAGGTCCATGGCCATCATGGAGGCCATGAACTCCCGAGCTGCCTCAGATGATTCGCCTACCGATGGCAGGTTGAAAACCCCCATGACTAACAGTCTGGGGGTCTCAACCGCCACCTCAGCGATCACCTCGAGGAGCTCAGGCAGGGCTGCTGTTACATAGCGGGGAGCCACGTATACAATCAGCATGCCCAACTGCCTCCCTAGGCCCCACTTCACGCAGAGCGACTCACAGCCGGTGGTCTGTGGTACAGTGGTCTCTCTCGGCTCCAGGCCTTCCTTAATAATAACCGCCACCCCCACCCCTGCCTAGGGCCCGTGGCTGATGGAATGCACGGTAACCTGGCGGGCACATTTCCACGAGAGGTAGACCTCCCTCGTGGCCCAGCCAGGTCTCTGTAACTCCCACCAGGTCCGGCTCCCCCTCCGACACAAGGTCGTTGATGAGAGGGGCTTTGTTGGCCACGGACCTGGCGTTGCATAACATCAGCCTAGGGCCCTGGCTCTGTGATCCCTGACTACCTTGTTATATTTGTATAACTAACTGCAATTTTGGAACTGGACATTAAGGAAGAACAAAAGACCAAGATGGCTCACGTCATTTTTCCCCACAGCAGCTGAAGTAGCCTCCTGCTCATTCCCAAGGAAACGATCGAGCTCTTCCCTAATGGATGAGCTAGGGAAGTCAGGATAGCCAAAGGAAGCAGCTGGGGACCCCTCCATAGAATTGTACTCGCTGGGATCTAAGGACCTGTCCTCCTGAGGTGAATCCTCGGCCCTGTCCCCAGCCTTGGGAGGTGAGGGGGGTTCCCTGGCCATTTGACCTGGGGAAATAGAGGATCCATGGGCGCCCCTCTCCTGCTCCCTGGGGCCCTCATCTCTCCTGGGAACATGGGTACTGGGAACCCTGCCCCTGGAGTCCTTTTGCCCCTTCCCCCCTTGGGAGGGGGGTCTGGCCTGCTGCGCTTCACAGAAGGGCCCTCCAGCTCATCTTGAGGCCTCAAACCTTCCTCTTGCATTGTGGAGCTCCGAGATGTTTCAGCAATGTCCATGCAGAGAAAGGGAACGCAGCAGGAAGGACACAGCGTTGGCCTGGTGGCCAGAAGATGCTTGAAGATCTAGAAGGCTAGGGGCTGGTTTGAAGGCCAGAGCACCCCTTGTGCCACTGTCCGTGAGAAGGAAAGTTCTGTCAGACGTAATGGGGGAGGAAGACCATGCTGGCGCTCCGGTCAAGGCCCTGTTGCACCCAGCAGAGATCTGCCTTGAGGTTGATGCGACGGTAAGATGCGACTGTCTCCAATCAGGATCAGGCCAAAATGAGCCTCAAAATCGCAACTGTACCTTCCTGCTGCCGCCCAGGCTCCACCCTGGCTTCAGCAGGCACCAGGAGAAAAGCGCGTGAATTTTTCGCGCTCTCTTGTGTCCTATAGGGCTGGTGAGCGATTCAAAATGGTGGGCGCGATAGCGTGATGCCGCCCGAATGCTCGCCGACAGCGCTGGAGCCTCCTGAAGGGCGGCAAGCCTCCGAACCAACAGGAGAGCTGCCACCCTCGACGGGAGGGAAGGAAAAACGGCGCTTGCTGAGTTCGCCATTCCAATAAAGGCTCTGGATGGCACGAAGCAGCCGGGGCGCACAGGAAGCCTCCTGGTGACCCCGCACCCGCCAGCAGCCACCACACAGGCGGTTTTTCAAAGAGGTCACTGCATGTGACTAGCAGCCAGCCTAACCCAGAACCCAGCCTAACGTCAGAACCTCAGACAAGTAAAGGTGGGAAAAACAACCTAACAGGAGCTGCCTAACTGAAAGGAAATAAACAACAAAAATAACAAACCTAACTAGTCTAAGAATTATTGGAGAGTCCCAGGAATAAATTCAGCCAATCTGCCAAATTTGCTGAGAACTCCCCAACTTAAGTCCTTACGGGCGGACTGAGTTTTTAAAACTGACCACAGAGAGGCAAAGGAGGCGTGGTCAAAAATTGATACTCAGTCCTAGGGCAGCGAGGCTGAATTTACCCATCCTTGGACTCTCCAAGCAGCACTATGGATAAAGATCAGACAACTTGAAATTGTTACATGAGAAAATATAAAGCTAAGGTTATTCCTAAATATGACAATAAAATGGAGTTGCTAATTGATTGAATATGATAATGGAAAAATAAACAAAGGTTAAAGCATGTGGAATATGGACAAATATGAAACTGATATGGGGAGATTGTAAAGCAGAAGTTTGTGATTTACTTTTATACATGATAATTAAACTGAGTTGCTAATTAATTGAATATGAAAATAGAAGGAAAATATATGAAACATGGACATATATAGAACTTTTAAGATAATGAACAAAGTGAGATATGTACTGCTTGTTATGCTATATAGTAGATTAAGGGAATTGTAATGAACATTGAATAGCCATTTATAGACATTTAAGGGTAATCTAAACCAAGATATGGAAAAATGGAGAAGGAACATGAAACATACCTACAATGGGAAACTATTGAGATTTAAAGACAGTCACAAAGTGGGGGCATGTAAGGATCTATAATTATATAAATATAATGATCAGAATAGCTGGGAATTGTAACCAGGTCTACATCTCGGCCAAAATTAGGCAGGGAGAGGGGGGGGGGGGTTAAAGCACAATGATTATATATGTATACTTTTTTGTTCTCTCTTTTAAAAAAGGAGGAAGATATATGTTAAAATTAACATATATGCACATTGAAAAGGAATTATAAATACCATCAACATAAAATGGAGCTCGCTCAGAAGCTGAAATACACCAAGTAAATGAGATGAAGTGTGTGAAGTAAACAGAGGTAAGGAAAGAAGAGATGGATAGAAGAGAGGGCAGGGGGGGAGAGGAGGAGAGAAAGAGGAGTAGAAGTGGGATAGAGGAGAAGGAGAGAGGAAGGGGAAGTAGAGAAGAAAAGGGTGACAGAGGGAAGAAAGGAGGTAGGGAGGAGGAGGAGAGAGGGAGAAGAAAGTGATGGATAAGGTACAAATATGGTGCATGGAGAGCAGATCAGCCGATAATTGTTTTTGGTAGTTGATGGTAAGATGAATTGATGTAAACATTTAATAATACTATACGATGTTGGTTATGTAATAGTATAAGTATGGTTATATGTTATGAAAATGAAAAAATAAACACACATACACACAAACACATGAATGAAATTCCACCAATTTTAGGTTACTTTTCCCATTTATTTTTTCTACTATGGAATCCTATTTATTATTCCTCTGCATGTATCAAATATATTTTAAAAGCACAATTATCTATCACAATAAAGTATATCTAACTTCTGGGGATTTCACCTTATTGTGCCTGGTACTTCCATTTTCGTGACTGACTCTTCTCTATTGGTGAATACAAAACAAGATAATGGATACTCTTGTGCCTTCTCCCATTCTTCAAACATAAATATTGTCAAATACAAAAGTTATGAATTTCCTAGAAGAACCTCACAATGTTTGTCTAACATCAGATGTTGCATTACTTAGTCTTAGAATTTTGGAAAATAATGACAGAAAGAAATTAGATAAAATATTATTAATAGATAAAGTGTACTTAACTGTATAATTTTTTTATACATTTCATTTTTGAAAGAAAAAAATCTAGATTTTAAAAATTGTTTCTTTGCTATAAAAAGAGAATATGGGCTAGAAAATGTTTTATTTGCTTATTTTCAATTTTCTTATTTTCAATCTAGTTTTCAAGTTATATTAAGTACAGTTCACTCAATAACTATGTTACTCAAAATAAATAACACAATACATATGGAGTAGCATCAAACAATAGGAGAAATAATGCTACCATAAATGACGACTTTTACAGGTGTACAAAAATCAACATATACAGTTCTCAGAACACAGCAATGTAGCTCTATAACCTGTAATTTTGCTTCCAAGAAAGCAATGATATAAAAACATATATGTGGGATCATATTCTTTTTTTAAATACTTGTGTTAAAGAAAAAAAAATAGAAGCCAAAGAGAACATGCTCCTGCTTTGAATCAAGGTACAGACTTTCCAGTTAGCAATAATTCTGAGTATTGCTAATTTTTCTTCTCTTTTGAAGTACAATTTCTCTATTGAATGGATTTGCTTTTTCCTATGGTAGAATCCATATTAATAATTTACAACACCTTCCTAAATCAACCAAAAACCATTCTGATAAAATAGTAAACAGAAGGGTAACAGATGTGTGTTACAAGAAGCAGCTGCACATAACTAGAAGGGAATGGTCCCGAATTAGTTTAGTAGCTTTTTATAAACTAATCCTCAATCTATAGAGATTTAATTGTGTATTCTTATTCTTCAGAAGATTGATGTTCAGCTATGTAAGGCAATATTATTAGTAAACTAAATTGTCAAGCACACTTTTCATTACAACTCTACGATCTTTCTGGATAAATATATTTAGAAAAACTCTGTAAGAACTAACATTATAATTTTCATAGGATTTATTCTAATCCTTTTTATATATTTTAGAACTTTTTTAAATTTTACTTCTTGGACGACAGCTAAATAGTTTTGCAGTATACACAGAAATCTGATTTTCAAACCATTGATCTATACTCATAGCATCAGATAGGCATGAATATGAGTTATCTGTGGCCAAATAAGACAGTGACCTTTTATGCCTTCAGAAATGATGGCTATTTGAGAAATTAAAGAAAAAGACAACAATAGCTTTCCTAAAAATTCCATCAAGCAATTTTTATTCAGTCATTGATTAGCAAATAAAACCAGGAAGTCATAATTATTTAGAATAAACATTTAAAAAATTCTAATAACTACTTAAGATAAAACATGTTGGGATGATCAAGATATTTAGTAACAAATCGAGATAATTCCTTCTGAGCATAAGCATAGAGCAAAATAGCATACCTTGCTCCACTATGAAAATAGTCTCTGTTCAAAGGAAATCCTTTGGGATCTCCCATAAGTAATTTGTATTGGGAGTAACTGAATCTGGTGAAAAATAATGCCCTAAATTTTTGAATTATAAAGTTATGTGACTAAAATAACTGTTCTGCTGGAGAAGAGATGCAGAATAATTTAGGAAGATGTTTATATATCAAACTGGTAAATCTGCTTGCAATTCTAAATCAATGGCCCACTGTTTGAGGTCAGATAGTAATGGCGAACCATAAAAAAGCCATAAAGTTGCAATTTGGCAAGTACTGTCCAATACTAGGAAGACTGAGACTGCATTTTTCTCCTACAGTCCTGAGTGATCAAGAAAATGACATCAACAGCATTGCTTACTTTACCAAGGATAGTTATATAGCTGGGTATCATCAGCATATGCACCCCATGGTTACAGATGATATTACTAACCCGCTTCATGTAGATATTAAACAGGAGCAGAGAAATTAAAAATCCCTATGGCATTACACAAAGTAGGAACTTTTGCTCCCAACAATGCCATTACTCCTACTTGTCATTAAAACGAAAATCAACAAAATACATTCTACCTATGCGCAGCTGTTGCAGAACAATACCATGGTCGATGGTATCAAAGGTCAAATAGAGCAAAGAAGAATGCATTCCTTTGATCCCACATCTACCAGAGGCCATCTGAAACCATGACCAATATTGTTTCAGTTCTATATCCACTCCTGAAATCTAACTGAAAGGTATCCAGATAATCAATTTTATTCAGGATCCTCTGAAGCTTCTCTATAATCACATTTTCAAAATACATCCCTAAAAAGGGAAGGTTGGATTCCAGGGAAACTTGTCCAGTATAGTTGGGTCTAGTATTATTTCCTTTTGAATTTCAAGAATCTACATACCATTATCAATACTAATACCAATGAAACTGGAAGGTGCTGGGAAATTTGCTCTTTTAGTGACACAGAATATGAAGAGGAAAAGAATTGTTTTGTGTCAATCTGTCTGTAAACTGGTAGAGTAGCATGCAATTTTAATTGCTACTTATGCAATATTGAAGCATACCTAATTTCCAAATATTTTCTATGACTGTAATACTTAAAGAAAAGTTTCAAGTTCTGTGATTCACAACTCATTTTATTCCTTTGGATAAGGGATCCTTTGAATTCTTCCAGAATCATTCCAAAAGAATATTCTGGTAAGGAACATTGCTCCAAGATCAAAATTAGTTTTTCCATTTTATGCATACCTTAACTTCAGGTATCTGACTTAATCTATTTTTTTGGAAGGAGTCTGATAAAAATAACTCAATGTTGGTTTCAACATAAATTTTCTTTCATATGGTAATCTATATCTAAAACTATTCAAGCTTAGGTTATGTTTTAGGAAAAGAAAATTAGATAGAGATAGGTGTAGCAGAATATCAAAATAATAAGGAATAGCTCAGCATATTTTGTATTTTATTTTGCAACTAATTAACCTCTGTGTTTAAACTTCCATTGTACTTATGATAAGAATTCAAAACAACTCTGCTTCCTCTATAAGCTTTAAAATGGAATTTATTAATCTATATAAAAAATTGAACAAATATATTAATCTTTGCCTAAGCTAGTCTTGCCTGTTGCAATGATCATTATCATGTTATATTAGATACCCCTGCAAAGAATGTAAAGTATGTGCTTCTAATATTTAACTTTCTTCTATATAGAAAAATTACAATATTTCCTTTAAAAAAATCCTTAAATGTAAGTTTTAAGATAATAGTTGAGTAGACCAATTACTTTGCAAACATAATGAATCTTGCACAATAGCTCTTTCACATTTTTATACATAGGGTTATCTTTTCTGTTGCTTGGGGATCTCCAGGAGTTCATATTTCTTGCTAACACTGTGTCAGCATATATTTAAGGACATGCAAATCACTGTAAATGTAAGACTTTTCCATTTCTCATGGTATATCTCTCATTGGGATAATAATTCTGTTCTGAACTAATGAAACAAAATCTCATCTGTGAAATAAACCTACACAAAATGTAGCTTAAAATCTTTATGAATATGTTTTCTTTCTATCTAAAGGATATATCCCTCCTGCTTTTCTAGGGACAAAGCAATAATTCCTGCAAAGAAATTACTCTTATTTTGTTGAATCAACTGGCAACTGATCATATCTTGCAGCACTGCTCTGGCAATTAAAAAGAAAGCTAAAAATATAAATCAGCACAAAGCCTATATGTTGGTTGGTTGAAATTAGTTCCTTGGAATGATTAGAAATGCTGCTGTTAGCTCAACTCCTTGATTGTAGGGCTCTGATCAGGCTTTCTGAATATATGTTCAAATATTTTAAATAATACGAACTAAGCAATTCAATATTAATTCCTAAATATCTTCAATAATTAAAAGTGCAAAATTGGACATGGCTCAGCTCTATTGTTACAAGAAAGAAAAGGGAAAGGGAAAAGAAAACGGAAAGGGAAATTTCAAATCCTGAGGGCCATATTCAAGATTTAAAAGGCTTTTTAATAATATTCCAGTGGAAGAAAAAAAAGCATTTTTATAAAAACGGGGTTGAAAGCAGTGCAGATTTGGGATATGAACTGCATATATAGACGGAACAAGAAAGGATTGGGCCAATTTTGCCCTTCCCCCTTACCTCAATTTTTTATGCATGGAGATTCAACAAATCTATTTCTACTCTTCTGTAGCTTTAATAATTCTTGATATTTACTATAATTCTTTTAAAGAATGGTAGCTCTAGTATTCCATACAGATGCTAATGTTTAATTTAAACATTAAACACACATTGAAAAACCTGCTACTTGAAAAAATAAAGAAAATATCTTTCTGTAACAATACATTTGAATATATTATGTTAACTCTATCAGTTTTCATATATCATCCTCTACTCAGGATTCAGCTGAAAATTACACAAGCCATAAATTAGCTTTAAACAAGCTTTGAATCAGACAAGCTAGTTTTCAAATTAAAAAGCCGTCAGTATATTACAAGGTGCTGTCATTTTATTACTGCAATCAATTTTATGTGGCCTGAGGTATACGGAAAATGGATTCTCTCTTCATTTGCAAAGGTTTTATCTCCTGCACCAGGCTCTGAACTACTTGACTGCAGTAATGAATTTGAAACCCAAGTTACAAACAAAGACTTTTATAAACAGAAAAACCAAAGACAGTGGTTAGTTTTTAGAACTGCAAATAGAAAAGTGGTTTCATGGAAGAAAAGCTATGAAAAAGTTTTTTGGGGAAAAATATACCAATGTTTTAATTTTTTGCTGAATTTAATTTAAATTTTTTTTAAAAATGCAGTGCAAATTTAATAATCTACTCTGCTGCTTGTTCTATACATCTGAAAGATGTGCCTTAAAAACCTCTTGTGAGTAGTACACATTATCACAAAATCATTCTGATCAAATAATGGTTTGTCTCCTTTGATTTCTTTCTTATATTTTAAATTGCAATTTAATTGGCTTCAAGGTTTGTAAAATAAAAATGACTAGGACATATGTAAATTGCAGTAACACATGTGTTTCATATTCATCAGAAAAATGCCCATTACCTCAACATATATATGTAGCATTAAAAGATTAAGTGATCAAACATTCACTAATCATGCTAATACTGTAGTGTGTGTGAATGTTCACACAAGCTACAGAAAAGTACAAAAAATGTCAGGTTTAATTTCCAATATTTCCAATAGGCTTTTAAAGGAATTACCATGTTTCCCTGAAAATAAGACAGGGTCTTATTTTCTTTTGATCCCCAAAATAAGCACTTGGCCTTATTTTCAGGGAGGTCTTATTATTTTTGAGGTGTAGGAGGCGGTGAACGTGGTTGCCTCATGGCTACTGCTGTGTTGCAATATTTTCAGGGAGACCTTATTTTCGGGGAGGTTTTATTTTTATGCATGCTCTCAAAAGCCCAATTGGGCTTTTTAGCTGGGGAGGTCTTATTTTCAGGGAAGCAGGGTATTAAACAGATGCTTCAAAATAATATCCACTACACAGTATATTGTTTATGGAAACTTCCTGTGGAAAGTAAATAAATATGAGTTGGCATGCAGCTATCCCAAATAATATTTTGTTTTGAAAATGCTCATTATACTTATAAAAGATTATAGAGTAATTTCTCATTCTCACTAGTGTATGTAACTCTCCCTCTCTCTTTATCTATATATGATTGTCATATATTAGGTGAGATCCGGAAACACGATAATAACTAGGTGCCTTTGGGCCAGTTACTCAGCTCAACCTGCCTATCAAGTTGTTTTTGTGAGGCAAAAAGTAGGAGGAAGGATTATTAGATGCGATTGCTACCTTGAGTTACTTACAAAAATAGTAAAGGTGTTATAGATTTAAATTTAAATAAATAAATAATCAACATATCAAGTATTATGTCTTGTAACATATAGAAATTGAATTTTTCATACCTTGCTACCAATCATTTAGGATTTGAAGTACTTGATGTTTATTAAGAATCATTTTTTCATCCAGTCTCAGATAAGCAATGCTTCATCAACCCATATGATTTCTTAAGTAGCTGTACAAATAGGTGGCAATAATGTAAAATAATATTTTGTAATCTTTTATAACTCAATATAGAACTTCATCTATGGAGAAAATAGTACAAATTTTAAATCTCTTCATTCAGCAATATTCTTAGTTGTCACACTTATTTGTATTTGTACTGTTAAGAAAAAAGATTGCAAATAAATGCTGTCCTTGTAAAAATGTCCTACGAAACATGTTGTATATATATGTGTTCAGACTTGTGAATAAGAAGGTTTGCCCTATGGAATTGAAAAATGCCAGGAATAAGATAAAACAGATGATGCTGTGTATTTGATTTAATGAAAATTAGCTGAGTGTTCCAAAATCATTTGTTGCAAGCTCCTAATACAGATGCAATTATTAATACAGTGGAAGCTAAATGCAAAGAACATTTTATTATATCTAAGTCAGCAGCAGTATTAAAATGGATCTATTTATTAAAAAAGGACTGAACACTCCAGCTACCATTTTAGTAACAAAATTAATCAGCAATCTTTTGCTGAGCTCACAGTAACTGAAAGGTCAAAACTAGTGCTGGTTTGAAAGCTGGAAAATTCTTCAGTCTTCATAAATTAAAGACACTGAAAATTATGTAGAATACTACTCTGCTAAATTCATTGGAAATTTTTTATGATGTATTTGTCGTGTGTGTGTGTGTGTGTGAGAGAGAGAGAGAGAGAGAGAGAGAGAGAGAGAGAGAGAGAGAGAGAGAGAGAGAGAGAGAGAGAGAGAGTAGACTAGATTAGATTAGACTAGATTAGACTAAACTATTATTTCATATACTTTGGCTTTTCTTACAGCCTGATATAATCCTACAATACCAAAACATTGCAATTTATCTCAGCATGCTTATATTTCATATGAGCCATCCAAAATACTACAAAGCTATATCTAACAACCATAACTGGATGCTTTTGACTTTGCAACTAAAACAAAAATGTTTTACTGTATTTTTCGAGTATAAGACGCACCTTTTCCCTCTAAAAAAGAGGCTGAAAATCTGGGTGCATCTTATACATTGAATACAGCATTTTTCTTTGCCCCCTGAAACCCCGCCCCTTCACCAAAATGGCCATGCGCATACCTTTATGGAGGCTTCCAGAGAGCTCCTGGGGGCTGGGGAGGGCAGAAATGAGCACAAAACAAGGCATTTTTATCCCCCCCAGCCCCCAGCAGCACTCTATAAGCCTCCATAAGGCTATGCATGCTATTTTTTGACCAAAAATGACCCGTTTTCACAAAAAAGGGGGCTGTTTTTCCTTGTTTTGGGCCCCTCCACCCCCCAGGAGCACTCTGCAAGCCCCCCCCCAAGGCTATTCATGCCTTTTATTTGGAAAAAAAATGGGCCCATTTTTGAGAAAAACGGGCCATTTGGGGAAGGTTTGCACAGTGCAAAAAGGGTTTTTTCCCCTTTCGGAAAGCTGTTTAATTAGAGTGATTGATGAGAATTACGTTGGTCAAGTACTATTCACACACACACTCTCTCCCTACTTACCTACCTACTGTATTTCTTTCTCTCCCTATCCCTTTATCTACCTACCTACCTACCTACCTACCTAACTACACACTCTGTCTCCCTACCTACTGTATTTCTCTCCCCCCCTCTACCTATCTACCTACCTATCTACACTCGCTCTCTACCTACCTATCTACCTACTGTATTTCTCTTTCTCTCCCTCTCTATCCCTCTATCTACCTACCTACTTTTTTTAAAAAATTGCCTCTTCAAAAGCTGGTTGCCTCTTATACTCTGGTGCATCTTATACTCCAAAAAATACGGTAATTAAAGAAGCAGATCAAAATGTGCTAGAGATGGAAAAGATCCCAGAATCTTTTTTGCATGCAGAATTGCATGGAGATCACAAAGAACTGGCAATGTATTGAAGAGTCATAGACAATTTACTAATTTACCAAGAATTCCAAGCTTTCTCTTTGCTTCTATCACCAAATAACGCTTTGCTAGTTTCTCTGCTTCCTATAACTACCGCTATCTCACATTTATTACATTGCCATATTTTGCTCAAGTCTTAGCAAAATTAGCAGCTGTGGTAGTCTCAGTTGTGGTTGTTTAAAAAAAATAATCCATGGTCATTAAGTGAGCACTCATGAGAAGATGACTTGTGACTTTTTACTGATTTCCTCACTTTGCTTGTTGGAAGCCAAATGGAAAGGTCATAAATGATGATCCTGTAACTGTGGGGTGCTGCAACTATTGTAATATAATAATAATAATAATAATAAATTGGAATTTATTAACCGCACCCTCTCCCCACAGGGACCCGGGGCGGTGCACAGGCATAATTAAAACAATATATAATAATACAGACATTACTAAAATAAAATTAAATAAATTACCCGTGCTAAAAATACAATTAAAAAACCCATTAAAATTTATCGTTAAAAGACAGAGAGAACTATTCAAGGCCGGCCAGTCGAAAGAGATGGGTCTTTAATTTTACACGGAAGGAGCGGAGGTCGGTGGTCGTTCTAATATCAGGGGGAAGGTCGTTCCACGTAATCACATAATGATTAGGACACTGTGACAGTCATAACAGTGACTCTATAAGTCATTTTTTTTAGCAACACTACAAATTTGGTTATTAAATGAATTGTTGTTAAATGAGAGCTATCTGTATGTATATCAATACACTTAACATTCTTATTGATTTGCCTATTTTTTTTCAAATGCAAATTATTTTAATTCATTGCTTCTGCTGCTCCCAACCTCTTAGGACATTTTTCAATACTATGAATGTTTAAAAACAATATATAATCCCCATTTCTTTTATACAATACTTTGATTGGAAACTGGGTTAAAATTATTAGAGAAATAGCTAAACCTTTAAACTCTAATACACCTTCCTGTGGAACCTATATGTGTTGACAGCTTTTCTTCAGCATTCTAACAAGGCAAATATTCCTTCCAAAATATCTATCTTTCTTGCTTCTTCTTTTCTATTTTTCCCAAGCATCCTATAATTTCTCAGGATACACACGCCTGGTATTTTGGGGTGGGATGGGATGGGGAGCAGATTATTTTAAGATTGATCTCTCTCCCCCTCAAAAAAATCCTTTTAAAAATAATTATTCTACTCTTCGATTGTCACATGATTCATATATTCCTTTTATCTGGATGAAAAATGGATATACTTGTATGTTATCCATACAAGAGTTTTGTCACAATTGCTTATTTTTAGATCTCTTCTGCTGTTGGTTATCTGTTCAATGTATAAATAATTAGTGTTCAACATTTACAGTCCAAAGTTAATTAAAAAATTGAAATTTGAACTTTTAGACTAAAATACTTATTTGAAAGAATATTGTTGAAGTTTAGCACAGTACTTATTCTATTATTTCATCTATATATGCTTGTAAGCATTTCTTTGTTAAAACACTTGTTAAATTAATACGACACTGAAGCTTTATTTTGTAAAAAATAGCTTAAAATTAATAATACCTAACAGATGTTACTGCTAGTAAATTAGTAGCATCTAACAGAGGAATACAATAAGACATCCACAGCAAATGCAGGTAATTCTCGTGTAACATCCATTCATTCAGAAACCATTCAAAGCTATAATGCTGCTGAATGAAGGGAGCTTGAAATTCTAACTATTGTACCACCCCGCAGTCATGTGAACAAAAGCAGGTACTTGTTGCAGTGTTCTACTATTTGGTCACGTTTGCTATTTTTAAACTTCCAAAGAGCAAAGTCAATGGGGAGGTGGCAGGGAAATCATGCATCACTCGGCTATTCTGTGCTTCCATGCACCATATCTACCTGTCCTGTTTGCTCATATCCATGCTTGCATTTTGTTCTCCCCCCCTTTTCTCCCCCCCCCCCCCCACACACTGCACCCTCATTCCCTTGACTTGTCTTTGCATGCTTCACTCTACAGCACCCTTTCTCCAATTCATGAATGTCCTGTGCTGGTCCTCCCTAGACCTCCCTCCCTATGCTAATCCAACATTCCTCACCTGCTTCCTGTTTAACTACAGATAGTCCTTGACTTACAACCATAATTGAGCCCAAAATTTATGTTGTTAAGCAAGACAGTTGTTAAGTGAATTTTGCCACATTGACAACCTTTCTTGCTACAGATGTTAAATTGGTAACATGCTTGTTAAGTGAATCTGGCTTCCCCATTGATCCATCTCATCAGAAAGTCACAGACTGTAATTACATGACCATGAGATACTGCAATACATGTCAATTGCCAAACATCTGAATTTTGATGCAGAAACAGTTGTAACTGTGAAAAACAGTCAATGCAATGCCATTGTAACCTTGAATGATCACTAAATGAATGGTTGTAAATCAAGAACTACCTACATATCTGCTTTCTGTTTTACAAACCTCTGGTTTCTCCCAAATTATGACCTAGACTGTTTAGACCGCAGTTGCTAAGTGATGTGGTGATGTGCTTTATTACCACATTGGTTAGCAATAAAAATCCTTGTACCAATTGCCATCATAATTTGAAGACTACCTGTATAGTGTTTGATAGTGCTTGTTGTGCTATGAAGTCTTCAAGGCAAGATTCAAAGTTCATAAAACTCCACATACATTCAATGGAGTTTGTAAAGCTTTTAACCACATAATCACTTTCATGTTTGTACAGTTAAGATTATCACTCCTGCTGTCAAGCAAAACTAAGCATTCAATAGTGAGTGCTATACCATGTGCATTAATCATACAAGTGGCAAGAAAATAGGAGCAGTCAGGCATAACACAGGTTATGTAGACAGTAAACACAGGGTCAATCAAAATGTCTATACGCCAATGTATTGTATTGTATAGTATCGTATCGTATTGTATCCTTTATGAAACATACTTCTAGTGACAAGCTAAAATAAAGAAAATATTTTTAAAACCAGCTACAAAGTCAGAAAGTATTTGTGTAAGTTGGGAGAAAAATTATATTTATGTGTAAACTATATATGGAAATAAAATATTTTTAACAGCAAGAATAATAAAAATCACGTAATTGGTTCTTTCTTCTGAATATACCGTATTTTGGGGAGTATAAGACACACTTTTTTCCTCCTTAAAGAAGGTGAAAATTTGGAGGGTCCTATACACCAAATGTAGCCCTGCTCATCCCCACACTTTGGCTTCTGCCTCCCAGCAATTTGCTTCATTGCAGCAAACAGCCTGTTTCAGTTTCAGTATAGCCTGATTAGCAGAAGCAGCTGATTGTTGATTGGATTGTCCTCCCAACAATCAGCTGTTTCAGACTGAAGGGATTGCCATAGCCTATTGCTGCAGCCATGATCCCCACTGCCCAGAACGGGTGGAAAATGGGGTGTGCAGAGGCCAAAAATGGGACTTGCAAAGATTGAAAATGGGATGCAAAGGCCATGCAATGGGCTATGGCAATCCCTGTAGCCTGAAACAGCTGATCGTCGGGAGGTCAATCCAACTGACAATCAGCTGCTGGTGCTAATCAGACTGTGCTGAAACTGAAACAGGCTGTTTGCTGCAAGGAGGTAAATTGTTGGGAGGCAGAGGCAGTCCCCCCCTTGTTTTCCTCCCCAAAAGATAGGTGTGCCTTATACTTCGGAGTGTCTTATACTTAAATCAGACGTCTTTTATTTTCCGTGATTTTTATTAATAAACGCATTGCCCAAATTTCATTAATATTTGATTTTTTTCTCAAAATAAATAAATGAATGAATTTATGTTCACCACTGTCCAAAGAAAAATTCTAAATAAATAGGAATTTCACTGCCATGCTCCAATAAACACATTCTGGTATACTGTGCATGCTCATCATATTAGTCTTTTGCAACAATGTATATGTAATAAATAGACAAACCCAAGCTCTTACTGTTCTGAATGAATAGAAAAGGGTAATTTGGTTTAAATAATTCAATGAGGCATTCAAATAAGAATAAAAATTATGATCTTCTTAGAAGTCATTCAGATTCAGAAAAAGAACTCAACACATTTTCTTAGGCAGAGACTGCAAAAGCCATTGCATTGTTAGAAAAAATAACTACTGAGTGAAGTAAGCAAGTGAATATGGCAGAGTTACATTTCAGAATATGGTAACAAGAACATGACACAATTTCTATGTTTATCTGTTGAACCCATGAAAACATGGTCTATTAGACAGCCAATATTTTTCATTGAGGAAAGGATACAAGTAATCTGTTTGGATTTTATATATATTTAATACATATGATTTATTTTTTCATAAAACCACTCTCTAATCACAATCTATTTTTTCTGCCATTAGCCTTCTGCTTTTATTTTACAAATCGAATAAACTAACTATTTTGTGTAAAATGATATATATATAATTTAACTATATATTTCATTTTTCCAACATTGGTCGCCAATTTACTTTTACAATTATATGGCACAATTTTGTAATTGTGCTTCATTTGCTCTTGGCAGAATACAAACAAATAATTAGTACTATACCTAGTGTACCAGTAGAGAAATTGTTTGTTGATTTTGAAGCATCTACAATCTTTGAAAAATTTGAACAAAAGTAGTAGTAGATCTGCATTAACTATATATATTAACTTCATGATACGAATTAGGAAATATATATGAAATATTACTTTGAAAATAAACTAAGCTGTGATTTATACAACAATTTTTTCTTCCTGAAAAGCCTGCAACACAGTAAACTAAAACAGTGTGAAAATACAATAAAAACAAAATATTAATAAGGAAATGATACAGACATAGGAATCAATTGTTAGTCATGCAGCAGCATAAAGAGATTAAAAAGGTATTTTAAAATTATAGAGATAATCATACTACATTTTAGTATGGTACATGATTATTGTTTTAGTATAGTACATGATTATTGTTTGTTGCATACTTTCAAGGGCTACTTTCTTGGAAATTATCAAATGTTCCATTTTTCTCTGATATTTGACTACCAAAACCTGGTACATTTTAAATAATCATTAATAGTGTATATATAACCTATATACAGGGTTTGTAGCAATTAGCAGTTCATGAGAATGTTTTTGAACAGGAAGAGCTGTATCTATTTTTTCAAGAATGTTATTCTTAAATTTTATTTGGGTTCTTGTAAGTAAGTAAATAATAATCTAAGTTTGCAATTATAGAATGTTAATAGAAAGAATTATACTACAATTTGTAGGTAAAATTGTTTATAATTTGTATTATAATGAATCTTAAAAACAAATCAGATTTAAGAAGGTGAATCTAAATGAATTTTTTAGCTATGAAACATGATATGTGAGTGGCTATAAAGATGATGTCACCGTGATAACATTGATTTGGCTTCTCTAACTATAGAAGACTATTGGCTCTAAAGGATTATATACAGATATCTTTCATGAACCAATCCAGGATAAGAATGTTTACACCCTATAAAATGCTAACAATTAATATGTGGAACAGTAATATAGAAATAATCGATACATTGGAAAATAGAGAGCAAGAGAGTCTCCAATTGCTAATTTGTGCACAGGACAAAAATATAGACGAAGTAACTCATATGGCAAGATAATAATAATAATAATAATAATAATAATAATAATAATAATAATAATAATAATAATAATAATAATAATAATAATAATAATAATAATAATAATAATAATAATAATAATAAATTTTTATTTTGTATACCGCATCCTCTCCCCAAGGTGACTCGGAGCGGTGCACAGGGCAAGAATTTAAAATACTATAAACATACATACATAAGATAAATAAATACGATGAATAAAAACGAATTAAATTAACATTGTCCCTGCGCTAAAATCTCCAAATTACCACACTAAAATTCCCTACACCCTAAAGGTAGAGACTAACCTAGGCCGGCCAAGCAGAAAAAGTATGTTTTGAGCTTTTGGCGGAAGGAGCGGAGGTCCGTAGTTGTTCTGATGTCGGGGGGAAGGTTGTTCCAGAGGGTTGGGCCCACCACAGAGAAGGCCCTTGTCCTGGGCGTCACCCGCTGACAAAGTCTAGTGGACGGCACCCGGAGAAGTCCCTCTCTGTGGGAGTGAATCGGCCGTGAGGATGTGTGAGGCAGGATCCGATCCCGCAGATAGCTAGGTCCCGTGCCATGGAGCGCTTTAAAGATGACAACTAACACCTTGAAGTGCACCCGAAAGACGACAGGCAGCCAGTGCAGCTCGCGCAAGAGTGGTGTTATATGGGTGAACCTGGAGGTCCCATTATTGCTCGCGCAGCTGCATTCTGGACCAGCTGAAGTCTTCGGGTGCACCTCAGGGGGAGCCCCATGTAGAGAGAGTTGCAATAGTCCAGTCGGGATGTCACGAGGGCATGAGTGACTGTGCAAAGGGCATCCCGATCCAATAAGGGGCGCAACTGGCGTACCAGGCGAACCTGGTAGAACGCCCTCCTGGCCACGGCTGTCACTTGATCTTCCATGGACAGCCGGGTATCCAGGAGGACACCCAAGTTGCGTGCCCCATCCACGGCGGTAAGGTGTTCGCCCCTATGGCCAGTGATGGAGTCAACTGGTTGAATCGGGCGGCCGGAAACCACAGCCACTCAGTCTTGGACAGGTTGAATCTGAGTCTGTTACTTCCCATCCAGGCCCGCACGGCTTCCAGGCACTGGCACATCACCGCTACGGCATCGTTGGGGTGGTTAGGGGTAGATATATACAGCTGCGTGTCGTCAGCGTAGAAATGGTACTCTACCCCAAAACCACGGATGATCTCACCCAGCGGCTTCATATATGTGTTGAACAGGAGAGGCGAGAGGACCGACCCCTGAGGCACCGTCTTGAGGTCGACCTCTGCTCTCCTGCCAAGATGGTTTGAACTATGGTCTATTGTTAATGCTAAATGGGAAAATTAGGTCATGTTAATCATAAATGTACATAAAGTGCATTTTTAAAATACATTTTGATTAGCAAACCTAGAATGAAAATAGTCATGAGGACATGAGCTCTTTATTCAATCTATTCAAATTCAAACAGGCTTGCAAAAAGGTAAACTGGTAGCAGGCAGGATTCACCAGCATTTAAGATGACATTTATTGGACATAACTTTCACTCTTCTAACACAATTTTTAAATTAAACTATGTAAGAAATTCAAATCCAAATTTCCATTCAGCCTCTGAGCGATGTTGGTCTTAACACTATCTCTCTTCAACTACTTAGTTCACAAAACTATGGTTACAATAATACTGGTGAGTGGGATTATATAACATTCCTGAAATTTCTTTGGGAAAAGTAGGACATAATATTGGAAAATTAATATGATACCTAAAATAGTTCTAAGATGCTCAGTGCTTGGATTTGAAGACTTTAGCATCAAAGCCATTACACCTGACACCAATCTGCTTGAGGCACATTTTATTTTAATTCCATTGCCTTGAATTTGAAAACCATATCTTCAGCACAGTTAGTTTTCCATTATGCCAGTGGCTTAAAAAGACACATATGGAAAATTAATTAATTGTTATACACACTGAAATGCTTCTGATCTTCCTTTTAAAGCAAATATGGCAATTTTTGCTTCAAGCCTACACAATATTTTTGAAACTTTTTTGTGCAAAAGAAATGCAGCATGTAATCAAAGTTATGAATTATTCACTGTCCACCATCGATTTTTAATTAAATTATATGGCTCTCAATAAGAAAACCTGGAATGCTGTCCATTTATTTCAATACTAGTCCTACTGGCAAATATGACTTTATCAACTACATAGCAAATATATTTGCATAGCATGAAATGTTTCCAACATAGTGATAAAAATTTTGTATTGAATGTGTTCCTTATCATTTTGCCCACTCAAGCTATTTAGGTGCTAATTCTCAGGACTTCACTCTAGGATAAACTTATTTGATGCAGATACTGCTCAGTCTGGTATATTTCATTTTCCAAATTCAGTAGCTGATTAAATGTGACCAAAGTGCAATAACAAATCTATATTAGCAAGAAGAAATAATAAAAGTAATATTTCCAAAGCAATAGTTATTTGACACATTGAAGTAGATGGTCTGCACTATAGCGTGCAGAGTTTAAGCAATTTAGCATCTTTTGGGGAAGCTAAAAACATCCTGGGTCTCCTGCAGAATTCATTATCTACATAGTTTATAATATTATATATAAATTATTTCATATTCTAACAATAACTTGACAATTCTCCAGTAAAAATATGCACATACAGTATAAAACTGAGAATCAGTGCTCCATTTTTCAAGACAGTGTCTAGCACTACTGATATGAGATCCAAACCTCCAGACTAAAAACCAGGAGTCTGAGTTTTAGTCTTGCCTTAGGTGACCTTGGGCAAGTAACTTTCTTTCAGCCAACCTACCACGCAGGGTTGTTGTGGGAAAATAAGAGGAAGAAAGAGCATTAGGTATGTTTGCTTCCTTGAATTATTTATACAAATAATAAAGATAGGATATAAATAAAAATAAGTGTTACAATAGGGGTATCTGTTTTTACTAGAATGTATGTTAACATAACTTTTTGAGGACAATACTTAAGTGCCTATTGATATGTCTGCATAATATGTTCTAAGCATCATCAATATTAATAGCTTAGAGGTTTGGTGAAATAGGCAGCAAGTTTCTTAGTTTGACTAGACACTTGAATATTAAATATTTATAAATCCTTTCCCCCCCAAGTTGCTCAAATTCCAGTTTTGCATTCTTAAAATATTCTAACTGAATAACTAGGAATTATAGTCCAAAGCATAGAAAAATGTATCAAACTGCTAATGGCTCTTTTGATGTTTTTTCAAAGGCATGGGTTTTAAATTTTTATTTATTTAAGAAAATGTGTATGGCTGTTTACTCTCTCTCAGTGATTCTGGGTGGCTTACAAAAACAAGTTCCATATTAATAGTTGTTTAATATAGGAAACAGACATAGGGGAAGATAATAAACATTTTAAGAGCAATTATGAAAAAAATGTACTAGACTTGTCTATTGCTCCAAAGAAAAGTACATAAATCAACTTATAAGGAAACAGAATTAATTTCTGGAAATTATAAAAGTTAAGAACTGTGCAACTATAGGGCAGATTTATTTGGATGGGGTAGACTTTTCTTAGAAAGATTAGATATCATTTTAACAAATGTTTTACATTGTAAATCATGTATGAAGTAATGCTCTGTAATGCTTTTTCAAATTCTTTAGTTATATGGTTTATGTGTTTAACAAGAAATCTTACCCTCCAAATGCAAGAATCTCTACAGCAATCTTCTTTCAATATGGTATGGAGGAGCACAAAGTTGGCAAAGCATGATGAATGACAAAACAATGCTGCCAAAACATTCACATGATCCTTGATGAAAGCAGCATCGTGAATTAGCCCACAAGTAACATGGCTGTTCAGACATGAAAGCATGCACCTTTTGGGTGAAGGGAATTATGTCCACTTGAAAAAGCTAGGGCCATTTTTGCAAGCATACTTGGGGATTTAAAACTGGTTCAATGGTGGAACCTGACAAGTTAATGAGATGTAAGTGATTTGTCAAAAGGAAGAAATTCAGCCATTGTTGGTACATATATACATTAGTTTATCCATGAATCTCACATCTTGAAAGTTTTAAGTCCCTTTTTTGAGGACTTTATCTTAAAGCCAAAAGGACTTTTAGACACAAATCTAGGGATTTACTTAAATATAGACAGCATAAACCTATGTTCACCTTTGTCTTGAATTAGCTCTTCCTTTTTTTGGTTCTTTGCAGCAGACTTCTTTTTGACCAAAAAGTATTGCTGTACTTAACACAATCTATAGTCTTGGCTCTACACTGCAAGGCACATACAATTATTTTCTGGGTCTGTATTCCATAAGATATAAATGCTACTATATAAAATACTTGCAATATTTTAACAGTTAGATATTCATACTAAAATCAATGTATATATGCCAACAATCACTGTTGTTTAAATTAGAAAATAAATATCTAATTTTACATGTTTAACAATTACCTGATACTTGTTTTTCATTCCATCCACTTCACCCTATATTTAACACATAAGGTATTTTGTAGTTAGTAGAAATGAAAAGTACAGGGCAAGATCTAGTTAAGCATTAGTTTCAAGAGGAGACAGGCAAGCCCACACTTCACAGATGGCAGGCAAATCCAATATTTTAAAACTGAAAACTCCTTGAGAAATATTAGGAACAAAATGAATACATTGCCTTTATATTCTGTAGCAATTTTACTCTTATTCACTGAAGACAGAGTATCAGCTTTGGAAACCAATTTGGGGGTAAAAAAGAATCCAAGGGGAATCTGCATATTTGTCTTAAACATACTCTCTTAACCTAAATTAAAATTATATGTTACTTGGTTGTCCTATGTGGAAAAAGCAAATTGCTTTCAGTAGGGAATGTGAAGCATGATAAAGTCTAAAGAAAAGGGCTAAAGAAATCTTTCTTCCTTTTTCTACTTTAATTAGCCTAACTATCTCCTAAGAAACCCATTTTAATCTTTATGCTAGTAGTATATAACTTTGTTTCTGCTTGCAAAAGCCTTTGTGCAAGGCATCACACATTTTTTCACAAGTGATCATGATTTCGTTACACTGTAACTAACACTGATTGCTCAGGTAATGTTTGAACAACATCCAATAAAATCTGGAAATGTCTAGAAAAACAATATCACCTGTTCTAAATTACGCATTATGCAAAACTAGCAAAATAACTACTGAACACTGTTGTTTTTTTTAAAAGGCTGAGCAAAATCAAGTTATATAGGTAGATACTATTAATGCCTATAATATTTTTGACAGTAACCATACTGTCAATTTGCCCTTTTGCTGTTTTAAAATAAACATTCTATTCTAGCAGAGCATCTTCTTAGAGGCTTTTTTATAGTTCAAAAGACACCAGAAAACTGAAATTAAAATTTTATTATGCATCACCACACTATAATTATTAGTGACCAAATAGACAGATCTTCTCCAAGATATCTATCCCCAATCTGACCCTTCAGGCCCTCAAATGGTGCACCCATTACCACTGTAATTGAGTTATTCTAGATTAGTGAAACTAAAATGTGAAAGACAAGTTTGTATTTCATTTTATTTAATCTCAGTCTTTAAAAGTAGATATTAAAATAATATATTTTAAGATTTAAGAAAATCAATATTGGCTTTTTAATTCATATTATTGCCTGTAGTAGTGATGTTCATATATGCACTATTTGTAAAGCATTTTCCATTTTTAAAAACATTCTATAAAGAGGGAATATTTTGAATAAATCAGCACAATGAATGTGATGTTTCTTCAACAGTCACTTTTAGTGACAGAAAAGGCAAAAATCACTTGTGCCCCATATTAACAAATGTTCATTGACTTGCAAAGAGGAATGATGCTAATTTTTATAGCAAGCTATATATATAGGTCCTCAGTCCTTTTCCATATATTTCTCAAGCCATCCTATCTCAAATCAGACAAAGATATCAGTAGTATGATTCCCCATATCCAAGTCAAGGTAAGCAACAAAAGAAGTCAGGAAATCCTCAGCAATGAATACAACTGGCACAACATGGAATGATTAGTCAATTTTCAAAGCTACTTAAAATTGAGAATAAGGGTGTTTGGGTAAAACAGTTATTTTGTTGTCAATAGCTCAAAGATCTCCTTCTGCACTTTTGTACTTATCCCTGTGCAAGAATTAGATGACTCTGGAACTAAAAGAATTACACATTGATGCTCAAAATGTATACATTAAGTTGATGGTTTTAATAGGTGAGTAAATAATATTTCTTTTCTTTTTACAATTCTGTAACCCCTTTAATCAGGGTGGTGCTGGGGCGACTGAATGGAGCTGAGCATTTACTGGCTGGATACCCTTTCTAATTCCTACATGGAGATCACAGCAGATATTTTCTCTTTGTGCCTTGATAGAGAAACCCCTTTCACTGCCTAGGATTGAACTCTCAACCAACTGGGAGGTGAGCATCTTCATCTCTAGGCTACTCAACTGCTCAGGCAAGTAAACACTAATATTGTCTTATAATTTTCATTTGGAATAATCCTTTCTGACTCTGATTTCACTGGTATAAGAACACTGTATGCAAAAACTAAAAGCTAAAAAGAAAGCAATTCTATTTCACTATTTGAACATATACATGAAATTGCTGATGTGTATAGAAAATATGATTTAATGGTGGAAAGAAAAAGTGGTGTTGACAAGTTGGCTTTGCAGACTGCAATTCATTGTCATAAATAAAGAATATCAATCAGGCAAGATTTACTTACTTTTCCATTTCCAATGGATTTCTCTCATGCATGGTCCATTGGAATGTTTGTGTTTGTGTGAGCTACATATATATAAGTTAATGTTAAGGCCCCAACTAAGAATTCCAATGTGCTGAAAGGTTCTGGCCTTTCTCTCACACAGAGAAATGTGCGATAGAACATGCACTAATTAAAAGTTAGATGGGGAAACACGGTCATGAGATGGACTGCTATACACAATCTCATCCCACAGCTGGGTTTTATGCAGGTAATAAAATTTTTTGCAACCGATAAAGATATTTTCTGGACTGAGCCCAAAAACTTGTAAAACTTGGAACCACTCATATAATTAACACTTGCAGTATACAACCATACCAAAAGACTTTTTAAAATCAAAGTCTTGCACTGTTTTACTTAAATTGAAGCATTATTCAGCAAAATGGATTATGATACTACAAAACAGAACAATTGTTTTAAAACTGATGAGATACTGCTTTATGACAAACTATTATGAATAAGAAATCTTTATAAAGCATTTCTTTCTAATATATTTGCTCATTCAAATATAATTAAATTTTCCCATGCTGAAAACAGATACAAATTAACTGATTATCACAAACGAGGTAAGATTGCTATGTACCAAAGCTCTGTTTTTTTTTAAAGTTGACATTGCTAGTAAGAAAACATTATTAATAAATTATTCCTATTCATGTTGCTTTCAGTTATCTCCAAGGAGTTTTAGTTTGTAATATTGCCTAGAATAATACTGTACCCATTTTTAGTTCACTCAGAAACCAGAACCATTTAAATGTTTTCAATGTCCAGAATCTGGGTGTCTGTCAAAGAATAGGTCAAAAGAGTCTTCCTGATGCCTTTTGAAACTATACCCCTCTTTTATGAACATAATGTTGGAGATTTAATTGTGTGGCTGCAGGTGCCATCTTGATCTTTTTGACCTTCCGCAAATATACCTGTTCAAAACCAGTGAATGGTTATAAGGATTCCTATGCCAAAAATTATATATTTACCAAAAAAATTGATTAACAACATTCACTGCAAAACTTACTCTTCTATTTGAAATGAAAATTATAACTTTGGTTTGCTTCAGAGCTTAAAATAAGTCTATTTCAAAATTCATATAAATTATATACAAAGACTGAATCTATCAAATACTATCAAAAGAATTAAGAACAGTCAGCAATAATGCACTGTATTTACATATATTTTCAATTATATTTTCAATTTCATTTTACATGCATCTATTAAACCAACATATAGAGAATATAGGTCTCTTATAGTAAACAATTTAGCAATATAGTATAATTCAATAAATTGTCACAGACATTCATTAAATTCTTAAGAAGTGTAGAACATTCTATATTACTAAGAATACAAAACAGTGACTTGAAAAATTGTAAATATCATTGTATGCTTTGCCAAAAACAATTATAATTATACATTTATACAATCACAGCAGCACAAATTTTGACTTTCAGTGTTTTAGTAGCAACTGAATATTGGGTTTTGCGAAATACTTTTCAAAATCTTACCCGCATTTTCATAAGACTCATTAACTTACTTTAGATGAGGAAGAATCACATTCTTGACAAATCCATCCATAGCCAGTTTGCTTTGGAGATTTTTTCAAGGGAGGATCCAAACAACCAAAATGATAGCATAGTCTGCATTCATCACATCTGCATTAGAAACAAAATGCTTATTTCATGCTGAATAAAATATGTAGATAAAAATAGAGAATCAACAGAAATAAATCATGAAATCTGAAGAAATCTTACACTGTAATATACCATATTTGTTGGAGTATAATATGCACCTTTTTCCCTCAAAAAAGAGGGTGAAAATCTGGGTGTGTCCTATACACTGAATACAACATTTTTTTTACCTCCCGAAACCCCACCCCTTTCCAAAAATGGCTGTGCATAGCCTTTAGAAAGCTTCCAGAGTGCACCTGGGGGCTGGGGAGGGCAGAAATGAGTGAAAAGCAAGCCTTTTTTTGCTCATTTTTGCCCTCCAGAAGCACTCTATAAGCCTCCTAAAGGCTATGCATGCCCCCCCCTTTTTTTTGACAAAAAACAAGCCCGTTTTTGGGAGGTCTGCAGAGTACAAAAACTTTTTTTTTTAAATTGCCTCTTCAAAATCTTGGTGCGTCTTATACTCCAGTGCGTCTTATACTTCAAAAAATACAGTATATAATTACATACTACTATATGTTGACAATAAATCCAACCAATGATGAAGCTTTATATGGATACTAGCACCTCTAGTGCCTTCTTAGTTATCAGAGAATGTTCATGTATTAGTATTACAATAACCATTTTTGTTAAAATCTCAACCATATTTTAGAAATAAAGAGCAGGTATAAAGAGAACCTCCCTTTTAATAGGAACTTTTTTGTTCAGGAAATTGGGAAAGGGGAGTGATTTATACCTCTCCTTATACACTCTTTGTACTGCACAGTACAAAGGACAGTAAGGACAGTACATTGATCTCGGAGGAAATGCAGGGAAAATGGAGAAAGTGTAAAAATTCAGTCATGCAAGGATGTTTCTATTCATGCAATTTTATATTTCATTTACAGCTTGATTAAACAAATAAAAACAAAGAAATATGCAGGTCTTATAATATGAAAAATCTGTATAAACATCTCTTCAGTGAATCAAAATAAATGCTCATAGAGTTCTGGAGAAAGAATATATTTTCAATAATCAAATCTTTTTACATGGTATAAAACAGTTTGGGAGATATTTTGATAGAGGATTTATGACTGGATCATGCCTGTTCATCATATGAATTGTTTTTTCCTTCTTCATTAATATCTTTTTGTGAAACATTAAAAATTAGTTTGAATAACAGATGTATATCTCACCTACATGTATTGTAATTTCTTATAAGAAATTTTTCCAATTCCTGCTTCAAATATAATAAACAACCAATATTAGGCTGAAGTTATTATAGACAAATTAATCAATAAACTACATTTGTTTGTCTGCAAATGCTGCATTGCTGAGAGATATATGCATAATGTGTAAGAATTGCAACTAATAGTGGTCAAATTTTAGGAGACAGGACTTCAGATGAACCATTTCTCTAATGACTTCCTATTTATTCCCCATCCCATTAAAATTTTAGCTACTAATATGGTACATTAAAGGAACATTTTAACACACTGAATACACAAATTTACTGTCACATGTCAACTTATATAGTCAAGAACAATCAGTATTTATGTCACACAAATGATTAAATTGAATATTTTTGATCCTACGTGGAGCTAGTTCAGCAACTTGCCTATCACATGATGGAGCAATTTCTAAAAACAGGATGAAAGATTTAAGACCTTCCTATTTTGTCATTAAAAAGAGGATAAATTCATGTATATTTAAGATGAGAAATATTAATGTTAAACAATGTTGCTTTCTGAATGAGTATTAAATTAGAATAATGTTTTATTTTCCATGCCAGGCCAATCATACAGTTAAATGCTATTTGTCATAGTCAAATCAAGGGGTTCAATACTGTATGTATGTATGCATGTATGTATGCATGTATGTATGTAGGTACGCACGCACACACGCACGTATGTATGTTATTATATCTTAAAAAGTGCGTGAGAGATTTCTTTAAATCTGAATTTAGGTTAAATCTCTCTTCAGAAAGAGAGTTTGATTAGACACTTCCATTCATCTTTTTCTTTAATAAAATAAAATAATAAATTTGTTCTTTAATCTTCTTCATTTGCTCATGTCCTTCAAATTTTTTTCAACAGTTGGGTCTGTTTTCTGTTTATAATACATAATTATCTTTATATTGAGAACAGACATTCTATAGAAGTCTGATTTTGGGGGCAAAGACGACTTAGACCTATCTAACTGAAAAGTTGAAGAAAACTCTGACTATAATTTGTATATCCATGCAACTATAATTTTATACAAAATTCAAAGCTTCCAATAATTAAATAAAAAACAATTTCAGAGTAAGAGAGCATATTTTTGACTGGAAAATGTTCACCTAAAACTGTAGAACAAGAATTTCATGTTTATTTTTATTCCTTGTACTTTATATATTTATTTAGCGTATGGCTAAATAAATAAATAAAGCACAAGAAATAAAAAAATATGCTGCCATAAAAATATTCCTTGAACAGTACATTTTACATCTTTAACTATGAAACATTTGTTTCAACTTCTAAGAGTAAGCATTTAAATCTGATGTTAATTTGCCTGAATTACACTGGACAAAAAAGTAATAATTGTGTATCAAAGCCTAATAATGATTCTGAATCAAAAACAGATTCAAATGCATACATAAATTGCAAACTGGAATTTGAGATGCAAAGCTTGAAAATAAATACCTTATTATAAATCTATCTCTTAAAAATTCTGACTGTAAATTTAAATATCTTTATACCTTCTGTGACAAGAGGAAGAAATTTTTCACAAAACATTTATATTTTTATATAATAAAAATGTTATCAAGCAAATGTTATCAAGTATGTTGGCTTTCAATTCATTCCATAAATCTGTTATTTATTTGCTTATTAAGTTTACCTAATTTAACATCAATCTATCTATATTATAGGCTCCTTTGGCTAGGGAGCTACATTTGGCACAGTGTAGTCAGTGTCCTTATAATGGAAGGTTGGCCTCAGGGGAGTTGTGCCTTAAGACTTCGTTATGCCAGCAAGCATAAGGGGACCCCAGGAGCATATATTCATATATATATCCCAGTAAAAAGGGTATGGCCAACTGATGAGAGCTAATAAACTCGAAATAGATCTATCTTGGTCTCTCAAATTTAAATTTATTGATCAGCTCATAAAAACTAACACACATATCTAAAAAAAAAAAAATTACACAACGTAACTCATGGTTCTCTGTCTAGATGGTCTCTGGTGATAAGCCGAAAGGCAGAGAAGGAAACAGTATGTCTCCTCCCTTAATGGGGCCCTGGGAAGTTGTGAAAAACAATTATCTATACTAAATACTCCTGTCTTAGCTGATGCAATGGGTAGAGCCTGGTCAGGCTGTAGTGCTAGGCTTCTGCCTTGGATGCATAATAAGTCAATATCATGTCCTGTAGTTTTGAAATGTTGATAAAGAGATGAGGTATTAAAATGATTTTTTAATGCATTTTTATGTTCTGCGATATGTGCACTTATCCTTCTGTTGGTTTGTCCTATGTAAGTGGTAGGGCAGATTTTACATGGAATATTGTAGACTCCTTGGATTTCTAGCTGGATCTTGTCTTTGGGATTCCTTAGGATATTGGTTATTTTTTGGTCGGTGTTGAAGGCTGTCTTGATGTGCTTGTGGGGAATTTTGCTGATTTTGTCTCTGGTACCTTTGATGTATGGGACGAGGGCAATGCCATTTTCCTGTTCTTTGTCTTGGCTCTTGGGGGATGTCTCTTTTTGGATTAGTTTGGTGATTGTTTTTCTTCAGAATCCGTTGGATATTAATGCATTTGTGAGAAAGTGTAATTCGGTTTTCAGGTGGTCTTTGTCAGCTAGGCGTTTGGTTCTGTATATGAGGGTTTTGGCTACAGAGTTTATCTGTGCAGGGTGGTGATGGGATTGTGCATTTGGTGTGTGTTTTTTTCCGGTAGATGGTGTGTCCCAGGGAGCCATAAGGTTTTTTGTAGATTAGGATGTCTAGAAAAGGAAGTTGGTTATTAGCTTCTATTTCCATGGTGAATTGTATTTTGGGGTGTAGGGCGATGAGGTGTGTGAGGAAGTTGTCCAGTTTTTCTTTCTCATGTGGCCAAATTACGAAACTGTCATCTACATATCTGAGCCAGAGTTTGGGTTTGTGTTCAGATTTGTCTAAGGCGTTGGTTTCAAAATGTTCCATCTATAAGTTTGCGATGACGGGTGAGAGGGGTGATCCCATTGGTGCTCCTTCTTTCTGTTTGTATGTATGTATGTATGTATGTATGTATGTATATATG